>VYZX01030104.1:473431-581193 GCA_013401335.1 Brachypteracias leptosomus
CACTCTTTGTTAGAGGTGAGTTAATCTATAGAATCATAAAATCATTTAGGTTGGAAAAGACCTTTAAGATCATTCAGTCCAACCATAACCCTGCTCTACCACGTCTGCTGCTAAACCATGTCCCTCAGCACCACATCTCCACGCCTTGGAAACCCCTCTAGGGATGGGGACTCCACCGCTGCCCTGCCCAGCCTGGGCCAGACCTTCACAACCCTTGTGGGGAAGACATTTTTCCTATAATCCAACCTAAGCCTCCCCTGGCACAACTTGGGGCTGTTCCCTCTTGTCCTATTGCTTGTTCCTTGGGAGAAGAGCCCAGCAGATGTGAATCTCTTCATACAGCTACACCTCGGGGGGCAAAATCCTGGCTTGGCTGCTTTGCCCAGCTGTGGAGCAGAGGAGTTGTGAGATGTTCCAGCTCGAGCTTGTGCTCCAGCCTGATGCCATTCCAGATGTTTCCCCAGGTGGTGGACACGTGGCTTGTGCTTCCCCGCAAAGCAAGTGTGTTAAAACATTTATCTGGGTTTTTTCCTCAATTTTCAGGGCGTTGCAGCGCTGCACTTCAATCCCACCTCCCCTGCACCACGGGGCTGAGGGTTTGGAGGGTTTTGGAGGGTTTCTCCTGCAGGAGCAGCCTCCAGAGCCCAAGCCGGGGGTGGCGTTCGGGGAGAACTCTCCTTGTTCGGACTCTCCAGCTGTGCCGGTCCAGCTGCAGCAGCACCCGGTGCCTTCCGTGGGCCGGGCCCCGACCGCCCCCAGCTGCCAACATCTGGCGGGCACAGCTGTGCAGCCGCCGGCGCACGCGGGGCTCCCCCAGGCGCTCACGTGGCGCCCCCGCCCAGCTGCGCGCCCCGCCCGCTCCAGCTGCGCGCTCCAGATGTTTTCCCGCCGCCCCCGCAGGGGTTAACGCCCCCCGCCCCTCCCGCCTCCGGGCCCCGCCCCCTCAGCTGTCAATCTTCAGCGCCGGCCCAATCGCTTCCCGCGACACATCGAGGCCCGCGACCAATCAGGGCGTGGTTTTGATTTCCATGGCAGCCGCAGCCGCGCGCCTGAGGGGAGACAGCGGCGGCGGCGACGCGCCCGGTGCCGGTGCCGATCCCGGTGCCGGTCCCTGCCCGGTGCGATGGTGCCTGAGGGAAACCGCGGCGGAGGAGCGGCAGCGGAGCTGCTGCTGCGCGGTTCTAGCCCGGCCCTGGCAGCGGCCGCCGCGGGGCGGGGGAGGTGGCAGCAGCGCAGGTGAGGAGCCGCGCACCTGAGGCGGGAGGCGGTGGCGGAGGGGCGGGTCCCGGGACCGGCCGTTCCCCTCCTTCCCTCCCTCTCTCCTTTCCCCGCCCGCGGCAGCCGCTGTGCCCCGCCCTGCCCCGCCCGGCGCTGAGGCGGCTCCGGTGCTGCCAGAGCCGTTGCCTTTGTCGGCGGGGCTGGGGGGTGGCCGCGGCCTGAGGCGGCGGAGGTCGGGAACGGGTCGGCGCTGTGGCCGCCGCGCCCCTCAGGGCCGGCCGGAGGAGCCAGGCCGGAGCGTACCGTAACATACCGTACCGTACCGCAACGCACCGTACCGTGCTGGCCGGGGCACTCGGCTGTGCGGGCATCGCCGCAGGTCCCGGAGCCGCAGCCGGGAGCGCCCGAGGATGCGCGGCGGGGCCGGTTCGCTGCTCTCCGCCGGTGCCGTGGCGCGGTGCGAGGCGGATCCGAGCCGGGTAAATCGGAAAGTTTCCGTCCGGGCGGGCGAACTTGGTTCGGGAGCTGCCAGCGCTTCTGCTGCCTTTGTTCAGCAGCTGAGCTGTGCCGGGAGGGGGGGGGCTGGAAGTGCCGCGCTGGGGCTGGGGGGGCAATAGCAGCTTAGAGCTGCGAACGCACCGTCTGACAGGCACGGCTTGTGCGAGAGCTTCGGCGGTAGTTGTACAGCTGTGGACCTCACACATCTCTTAGCTGGAGCTGCTTTTGCTGGTGGTGTTGCTGGAAGAAGCCATTTGCATATGATCTTGTGAACGCTTTGTGCAGATTTTTGTCAGTCTGTCTTGTAGGTCTGTTTTATCTATTTAGTATTATTAAGCAGTTTTATTCTTTGAAGTACCTTATTGTATAATAGAGTACTGAAATCCCTCTTAGGAGGCACCGTATACTTAAAAGTACATAGAACAGCAGCTCATCTGCTATTAGTGTGCTACTGTTTTTTTTTTTCCTTTCTTTTTCTTTCAGTTTTTCTTTTTTCAACATAAATTTAAAGAGCTAGAAGCCTGCATGTGTTGCCAATACAATTCCTTTTGTTGAACTGTTCTCCAGCAGTAGCTGTGGTGCTGAACAAATGCTGTGTATTGTTGAATAGCTGGGAGCATGTTGGTAACTCTTTTTTGACTATTCAGTATGCAAATAGAGGTAACCTGCTGGATGTATTCTATATGTAAATCTGTGGCTGTGAAGGTTAATTTGGCCTTTACAATTTTTCAGAGCTTTAGATTAAAAAAAAAAGAAAAACAAAAGAAGCCTTGATTCAAGGGAATGCAAATGTGTGAATGACATTCCTGTAGTTCCTGCAGTGAGATCTGTAAGGGAATGTTGTTCATACATCTTCCTTTCTATTAATTTTGTCCAATTCCATCCTATCATTCTCCTTGTCAAACTGCTGTGTATGAAGACAGGCTTTACTAGGTCTTACTAGTTATCTTTCATCCCAGATGCTTTTCCTCTAGGTGACTTCTTTGTGGAGAAACAAAAAGGTGGAGATGAATAAAAATTGCTCCTTCTATTTTATCATCCTTTTTTACTGTATAACAAGGGAGGGGAGAAATCTAGAGAAAGCAGCTGCAGGGCTTGAGAGCTGTGATGACTTCAAAAGCTCTGGATGGACTTGGTACTCAGGGCTTCTTGATTTTTATTCCTGCCTTTGAGTATTTTGCTTGCACACAAGCTGTACTTTGACATTCCTCTCTCGGATTGTGTTACGTGACTGGTAAGTAATATCTGATACCCAGTCTTTGGGGAAATCATTAAGGTGATTGTGCTAACGCTGCTTTGAAGGCATAAAAATGCATCCAGAATACTTAAATGATTTTTGGAGCAATCTTCCAGATGAGCCTCCAATGGTTTGGATAGTTTTTTGAAGTGGTGTGCTGGGGATATTTCAGTCGTGTTCCTTGGTGTTGTGCTATAGCATTAGAGTGTAAGTGCTGGCTTTCCTATGCAATCTTCTTTGTGGTGAACAAACACGGGTGACCAGAAACAAACTGGTTCATTGAAGGAAAGGTTTTATGGAATTCTGTTCTCTAGCTTTCATTTAGGAGTGCTGGAAGACTAATGTTGTATGCAGGGGCTTCTTACTTGAGCTGTTTGATAATCTTACTATAGAACTTCCTCTAAGAAATGCATTGTCTCCAGTTTTCTAAATGTATACTGTTTGGAAGATGATGTTGAGAATTCCTGAGAATCTGCTGCCTTTTCAGTATTTATTTTTACAGAGGAAAAGTGAAGGTGCAAGAAGAGGCAAGGAAGGTACTGACATGGTTGACATTTGCTGCTTTTAACTTCTAGCATCGTTTTAATTTCTCCTTCTACAGGCAATAGCAGAGAAGGGAGTGACAATGGATAAGAAGTTTAGGATTTTTTCCAACTCAACTTAGCTACCTTGCTACTGTACAATGAATTTTTTATTCCAGAAGCTTTGCGGGTAGTAATCAGACTGTGGTTGTGCATCTGAAAGCATCTCTGAACTGTGAGAATCTTCTGTTTCTGGAGTCTATTTTGGAGTCTCCTGCCTAAAGCCTTGTGGGGTAGGGATCATAGCCCCAGAGTCTAAGGAATTGACTAGACCTGCTAAGTAGGAAAAGAAAATAGTAGGAACGTGGTAGGAGGATGTGAGGGTGAACTGTGAAAAGAGTATGAGGGGGAAGACAGCTTCCAATCAGTATGAACTGCAGCATTCTTCCCTTCACCTCTAAGCTGCTCCTGCTTTCCAGCCCAGCTGGGAGGACACAGTGTTTCAGAGGAGCCTTGGCCAGCTGCACAGAGCTGAGTGTGGCCTTTCCTCCCAGCAAAGCCCTACAGAGGTGCTGAGCTCAAACACTGTGATGGACACTTGGGCAGGTGCAGGAATGAGGCATAACCCACACAAATCTAAGCAGTGCTACTCTACTTGCTCTCTGTAGAAAGAGATCTGAATTACCACAATCTGAGCCACAAGTTCAAGAGATGGAAGCAGAAGGCAAGTTAATAACTGAAAAATGCTCTATATGTAGGTTTGGGGGTTTTTTTGAGGTGGATAATGTTGCTGTCCTCTCAGCTTAGCCTTGGGAAAAGCTGCCCAGTTGAGAAGGGAGGTGGACATCACTCTTTCAGCCTCCAAACTGAAAGTCTGAGCTCTAGAGCTTATGAGGATTATTGTTACTGGGTGGTAATGGATCATCTTTTTTCCTCTGGCAGGGAATGCTTTAAAAAACAACCCCCAAACTGTTCTGACATAAAATACAAATGAATGACTTGCCTCCTGACTAAGCTAAAAATCTTCAACGTTTTTTGGATGAACTTGAGCAAAAAGGTCTTGGCCTGCTGCGTGTAGGGGGAGAGAAGGAGGGAGAGAGAATTGGTGTGTGCAGGAGAAGGAAACAAAGCAGTCATTTTTGCTTTGCAACATCATCTTGTGGCTGACTCATAGGCCTGACTTTTCTGGGGTTAAAATTGAGTTACAATTCTGCTTAGCTGCACTTTCTCATACTGGAACTTGTAGATCCTAATTCTTGTCTCTTTTTTTAAAATTTTTTTTGGCAATTTGTCATTCGAAACTATTGCTGCTCAAGGCCTTCTGCCATTGTAGTCATCTTCAGCTTATGACTGTGTTGTGTGTGTGAGGGGACAGGGTTTGTTTTGGGTGGTTTTGATTTTGTTTGGAGGTATTTTTATTAAGAATTGTCCTTGCTTGTAGGTGGAGAGGTACTTCTCTCTTCTCAGGTCATGGTGGGTGAAAGCACCACAGTTTTTCAAAGCTCTGCTTAACTGCTGACAGGGGACTGCTGATTGCCCTGTTGTGATTTTTAAATGCTGTCAATTTAGTTGCTGTTAACAGCAGAGCATTAGTGATTGTAATAACCCTTCAGGTTGACAGATGTGATCCCCAGCGCTTACTCATCTAGGGGAGGGAGGAGGTGGGGTTTGTTTGCAAGCAGCTGGAAGGGCAGGAACTTCCCTGTGTCATACTTGTCCCAAGAGCTTTGTACGTACCCCCAGGCACAGAAGGGAGTTTGCTGGCTTGTAGAATAGATCAGTTTGCTGAGAGATGCTGTTTCTGGCTCCTCCTCTGGTGGTTTCCTGACGTACAAAGCCCTGGTCTAGCCACAGTTGCCTGCTCCAGGTATTGCTTTCAGACAAGTAAAGCAGTACAGAAGGTCGTGGGGAAGTGCAATACCAGCTCTTCATGCTCTTGCAGCATCTTTGAACTTACCAAAACAAGTGACTGCATCAAATGCAAGTATTTGTGGTGGCTTGGTGTGGGGTTTTCTGTTACATGGAGAGGTTTTGTACATGAGTGGTCGAATATTGAGGGCGGTTTAGGAACCTGCTCACGGACTGCGAGGCTTATTTGCATTCACAGCTGGACTTGTGCTGAGAGTGAGTCACCATCCTGGTTACCCAACCTGGGGACTGAGGATTCCAGCCTGCAGCCAGCCAGCCTTCTCCAACACTGCTTCTTCTGAAAGCTGGTGCTGGTGGGGCTGCTTTGGTTTGGTTTGTCTTCTTAAAGTGATATTCTATATAAATGGTCAGAGTAAAACGCTTGACGCACTTTGTCTTGATACGTTTTTCTCTAGCAATGAGCTACATAACTTGCATTTGGGGAACAGTGTCTTCAAAGACTAGTTACTAGTTTTGGTCTGGAAGATAAGGATTTTTGTGGAGGGCTTGGGTTTTTTTCTTTTTTTTTTTAGGAAATGAGTTTTATGGAATTTGCTCAAACTGAGTAATGGTAGGGATTGTATGAAGTGCAAATATTTGCAGGTCTTATGTGCTCTGCGACAAAATACTGTTTCTGTTGTGTTAACTCTTCTCTCAGATGAATACTGGCTTAACTAAATCTCTACTGTACTTAAAGCATTTAAAGAGATTCTGTGCACTTTTTGCTAGGTCGGAGCAGAACAGTTTCCCCTTCCCAGTTTCCCCCATTCTCCTGCATGCTGAATCTGGTCAGGAGAGAGACTCTGATTTTTGGGGCTATGGAAGTATGGACTGCGTGATTTATTTTTTCCTTTATTTCTGAGCTCTGTTCAGATGACCTCCACTTAAATTTCTGGGACTTTGTTTCTTTTAACATCCAGATATTAAGTCAGCATGGGTTGATTCTTCTTTTGTTGTTGCAGTTCTTAATTAAATGATGACTGATCTTAGTTTTCATCTTAGTCAACTTTAATCCTGGATTGTGTTTGTAGTTTTTAATGGCTATGTATTTCTTTAATCAAAGCTTTGATTGAAGTAAATGTGAAGTTTCCCACACTTGCTGCAGGTTTTTTTTTTTCTTCATTGCTTAAAGGCCTTGATCAAAAATTGGATGCTGTCAGCGTTGATTTGTAACTGTGAAATGTCTTTTACTATCATCTCCTATCCTGTGAAGGGAATAGAGCATTTCAAGCAAAACGGGAGATCATGTAGCTTTGTGAAGATGTGACACTGCTGCCATCTATTCAGCAAGCCAGATTTATTCTAACACTTATTCTTCCATGATTTCTAAGGTGATGTGGGTGGGGTGTCTGGTTCACTTGTATTACCTAGGGGACACTGACTCAGAGAGGTCATTTTTTTGGTCTTTTTTTTTTCTGGAAAACCTCAAGGAAAGAAGAGTGGCTTCTTAATAATGACCTTTAATGTGTAGAGTCCCATATAAATGGTGTCTTTGACTGTAAAGTTTAACAGCAGCTATCCAGTGGTAGACTTCTTTCAAATATGTTCTTAAAATGTACCAGAGAACTTCTGTGTAAATAGTAATTGTAGTAATGAATCTTGTTATGTTTTCTGTTGCTTCTGTGGGTAAACAAAAAGGCTTTTTATTCCAGGATGATTGTGTTTAGACTTTGCATTTACTGATCTTAACACAGCACCAGGAAATAATAGTTTTATTGTCAGGTATTTCTGTTGTTATCATGGTAGTTCTTAACAAAGTTCTAAAATCTTAATGTGTTTTTTTTTCCTCCTCACCAGACCTTAATTTATTTTGGATTAGGTTTCCCATGGCATGTGAACTAGAAGACAATTTGAAGTAGAACCTCTCTTTATTTCGAAGGGACAGTCTTCATCAAAATGGTTGGAAAACTGAAGCAGAACTTGCTCTTGGCCTGTCTGGTGATCAGTTCAGTGACAGTGTTTTACCTGGGCCAGCACGCCATGGAGTGCCACCATCGGATAGAAGAACGCAGCCAGCCTGTGAGGGTGGAGAGTGTGAGAAGCACAGTAAGGACTGACTCCAGTGTGAACACAAACAAAACCTTTGCTTACAACAAAGACATGCCTTTAATATTTATTGGGGGAGTACCTCGAAGTGGCACCACCTTGATGCGTGCCATGCTCGATGCCCATCCGGACGTTCGCTGTGGGGAGGAGACCAGAGTCATCCCACGGATCCTGGCAGTGAAGCAGATGTGGGCAAGGTCAAGCAAAGAGAAGATCCGGCTGGATGAAGCTGGAGTCACGGATGAGGTTCTGGACTCAGCCATGCAAGCGTTTTTATTGGAAATCATTGTGAAACATGGGGAGCCTGCTCCGTATTTGTGTAACAAAGATCCTTTTGCTTTAAAATCCTTAACTTATCTTGCCAGAATTTTCCCCAATGCCAAATTCCTTCTGATGGTGCGGGATGGTCGTGCGTCCGTGCACTCCATGATATCTCGGAAAGTCACAATCGCTGGGTTTGACCTCAACAGCTACAGGGACTGCTTGACCAAGTGGAATCGTGCTATAGAAACTATGTATAACCAGTGCATGGAGGTTGGTTTTGAAAGGTGTATGCTGGTGCATTATGAACAGCTCGTGTTGCATCCTGAAAGGTGGATGAGGACTCTCTTAAAGTTTCTGCGCATCCCATGGAACCAAGCAGTGCTGCACCATGAAGAAATGATTGGAAAAGCAGGGGGTGTTTCTCTTTCAAAGTGAGTATGAGCATTCCTCCTTTACCCTGTAGTGTTCTGAGAGGTAAAATAGTACTTTTTGCATATAAAAGACTAGTTAGTTTCAGTTTTTAAATAGCTATTGATGTCCTGGAAAGCTGATTTATGAGGCATGTTATCTGGAAAATAAGAATCATTGTTAATAAAAAATTTGCAATCTTGGATTGCTCCTGCTAATGCGTATGGAGCATGTGAATGAACTTTTTTAGGGTCAGTTTAACTTGAATTTGGATGTCTGGAATCAGCCTTAAGTTCCAAAATAGCTTTGCTTTTCTCTGTGCCTGAAAATAAAGCTGGACTGTTTCATCTAGGCTGGTGTAACTCATCCTAGCAAGATCACCCCTTTGGTTTCAGGAACTGAAGTGTTGTTGTCAATGCAAGAATGGCTTTTGAGCTATAGTTGCCAAGAACATCCTCTTCCAGGAAACTTGAGAAACTGTTCCAACAAAATAGAAAGCAGAATTGGCATGCTTGTCTGTTGGCATGTGCTCCTAAAAAGACAAGCATTTTGGATAAATTAACCTTGTTGTAAGCAAATCTCTCAGTATTCTGTTGTGCCATCTGTGCACCTGATTTAGCTCCTTTCAGAAACCAAAATCCAGCTCTGCTTAGAAAACCTAGATAGGTATTGTGAAAAGAAAAAAAAAAAAAGTGAATTCTCCAGTTAGACTACTCTGGTTTCTTTGCCACTCTCTGCAGCTGAACAACTGAAACACAGAAGCTGGTTGGTCTTTACATTGAGGGGAAAAAGTGAATGTTTGAATCTCTCTTCCTAGTTTTGCTATGGCAGATACATCCACCAGATTGTCTTGTTTACAGTTTGAAAATACTGATTAAGAAGCCCTATTCTAGCAGCAAGGCGTGCTCACTTACATTCCTCATCTTCTGGTTTTTAAATATCCCTCACTGGCCAAGAGCTTCTAAGTACCAGAGGCACCCTGCACAGCAAGCAGGGGGGGCTGAGGGGAGATGTGTCAAACTGGTGAATACAGAGTTATTAAATTTTCTTAAAAACTACTGTTTTGAGAAATAAAACTGGGGAGAAGTTGTTTATTTATCACCTAGGGAAATGCCTGTGTAGATTTTTTAATATATTGTAGGGGAATAAGATTTAAAGGAAATGGTAGAATTCTTAGAGGCTACAAAGAGAACTTAAAACTCAGATAATGGGTGTATATTTATAGTCTGGAGGTTTCCCATCATGGTTCCCACTGAAGAAATGCAGCCACCACCATTGTGTGTGCAGAGCTATCAAGAAGGCATCTCAACCCTTCTTTTTTTTGTTGTGGTATTGTTCATTAGCAGATTGAAGCCCTCTGATAATGTCAGCCTGACACAGTGTACTCCTGTGTGCCTCCACAGGCTGTGTCTGCCTGTGATCTTCTCTTTGGCTACCTGGATCATGTTACTGCTTCATGGTGGCAGCTGAGGGGAGCCTAAACTTACTTTTAACAGATATAAATAGGTAGTTGCCAAGTTCTGTTAAGTGTCCTGTAAAAATAACACTGCATAATGCTGTTTCTAGAAAGTATTGCTACCTTACAGCTTCCAAAAGGGTATTTTTAAAAATTAATGAACCTCTCTACTGTAAAACCCAGTAGCCTTACTGGATTCATACAGTTTTAAGTAATATTTCTTGCCAAATCTGATGGAATGGGATGTGAAGAGTTGAGAATACTTGTTCATGGCTCTAAAAAATTAAGAAAATGTTTTGTTGAAAGTAAAAGATGACTGTATACTTATTTCTGAATCAAACTTTAAAGACAAAGGGATATGAAAAATATTCATGTGACCTTCAATTTGATCTGTTCAATCTGTTCCTCATGCTTTTGTTATCTCTTATGAGATGATATGTGGAAGTAATTTATTATTTCAGAATGCTCTGACAACAGCAGAAAGAGATTGGGTTATTAGTGTTATGTCTGTGTGTTTATCTAATCGAATACCCTTGAAGTAGGTGGTGAGATTTATTTTTCAGTTGCAAGAGACCTTTATAATTTGATAATGAGTTCAATGACTCAGTCTTTTGAGGGCTACAGAAAAAAACCCAGACCATAGCATGAAATTCCCTTATGTGTCTGTTTTGTGTATTTATATGATGCTAATTGAAATTGTGCAGGGGGAGCTTGAGATTTCCCAATTTGATTTCCTTGTAGCAGTTAAACCCCCCTGGTTTGGGCATCCCTGCAGTGGACAGGGCTTGCTGGAGAGTGCTCTTTATTTCACAGTGTGAATACTGTCAGCTGAGACAGAGTTGGGCAGTGGAGCTCCATATTCTGGTGAGTAACTTTCTCCCACCTCACTTCCCAAAGGATAGTGCTGAAGATCAGAGATAATCTAAGGGAATTCAAACCTCTGCTGTCTACTGCAACTCTGTCTTCTCACAGAGCTTTAATTTACCATGTCTGGTACCAAGTGCTTCAGGCTGTTTCATAATAGTATATTAAAACTGGAACACTCCAGTTATATTACAGTTTTTACTGGCAGGAGGAGATCACAAGTACCAAATAGAATCATAAAATCATAGAATTGTCAGGGGTGGAAGGGACCTTAAAGATCATCTCATTCCAACCCCCTGCTGTGGGCAGGGACACCTCCCACTAGAGCAGGTTGCTCAGAGCCTGGTCTTCAAAATGTCCAGGGATGGGGCTTCCAGCACCTCTCTGGGCAACCTGTGCCAGTGTCTCACCACTCAAATCTGTGTTGAAATATGATGTGCATTTAAAAGTTACCAACACATAGGCCTAGCCTCTGCAGGATAGGAGGGAGAGAAAGAAGATCTAAATAAAATTATTTCCCCATTTGTCTGCAAGGTATTAGGTAGGGTAGAAAACCTCTGCAGTCAAAGCATGAACTACTGTTATAATCAGCAAAAGCTGTGATCCCGTGTAAAGACAATGTGCAGAGAAATCTGTCTCAGTCTTCTTCCACTCACTGTGAAGACTTTCAGATCTTCCAGACAGGCTCAGTGTCCACTTCAGAGGCATGATTCTTACTCAGGTCAAGTCCAACAGGAGATGCCTGGATGTGTTTTGACTGTTGGAAAGTTTTTGAAAAGAAACCCAACAAGAGTTTGTTGTCTTGAAGTGCTTAAAAACACTTTGAGAAAAAGATTACAGTATCACTGAAAGATCTTTATAATGGTGTTGTTACCTGGTAACAGAAAGCAAAAATTTAAGGATGTATTTTTAACTCCTATGAAAGAAGAATTAGCTGTCAAATGAAGTTGGTATCAGATGAATGAGGCTCTAGATCAGTGTAAGGTGTTTAATTTTCAGTTATATATAGAGTTAAATTGTGTGTGCAGGCTGTTTCTGTTCCAGAGATGAGCTATTCACCCCATGGCTTGCTGAATTCTTCAGACAACCAGCTGATTCCATTTTTCTCTTATTCCAGACTCAGAAACTCTTATGCAATAGTCTGTTAATAGCAATCTTAGAAACTAGATGGTCTGTATTTCAGATTCTGACTTCGTCTGTTCCCCTGGCTGCTTGATTTGAGGAAACCATTGGCTGCCCACTCTCTTCCCCTGCATTTCCTTCATCATCTCTGCTTTTTCTGGTGCTCACGCAGCCTGAGCCTCACCCTTGTTCTGGTTTACTTGGTATTTTCACCCCTCCTTTTGGTTTTTATCCAGCTGCAAGGAGAAAAGCTGCAGGGGTTTGAAGGATGTGCACCCGCAGCATTTGTAGTAGCGGGAAACCTTCTGTGGTTTGAAGTAATTGCCAACGTGGCTGTTGGAGGAATGTGTTACTGCTGGACTACATGCTCTGGCTTGTATTGTTAATATAGCTCTGGCATTGGCCTCCTAACTGGAAACAGCTGTGCTGACCACTGATGCAGAGAAATGTCAGCCCTTTTATAGCCATTTTTATTAGGCTTAGTACGAAAATAGCTGTCTAGGCAAAATTACTTCAGAATATACTATTTTGAATGCATACCTTTCAGTACAGATGTAGAAGGGTTTGGGGTTCAGCCCGTGTCCTGTGCTACCAGCTGCTTGCAAAGCTGAATCTGTTCCTGTGGTTTTGCAGCAGAGGCTGGAAGCTCTGCCCAGGCAGCATTTGCCATGTGCATACATAATCCAATTTGCCAAGACTCGGTGTGTTTCCTCCTTTTGCTGTTTGCTTTTTTGGGATGTTTCTTTCCTCCTGTGCCCACTCTGTCTTCCCCCGTCCTCCTCAGATGTTCTTTGGTCTGTAGAATCTTTCCCGTGAATTGTTTTACTTTTCTTTCCATCTTAACTGAAAGGGCAGAAAAGGATTTAAGCAGCAGACCAAATGTGGGGTATTGAATCGGTGCCTTGGAGCAGCTAAATGTAGTTCCTGGCTTATCTCTTACCAGTTATTAATCACCAGGAAATATTTCATGCTGAGCTTATTGTTACTGAAGAGTGAAATGACAGTGGGGCAAAACAGACCCATTTTAAATGTGCTTTTAGCTCAGGATGAGCTATCCATATGTGTGCTAATTTAGGTCCTACCTGACGTATAGCACTATTGTTTTGGGGTTCCAATGAGCTATTAGCCAAGCCCATTACCCAGTTCTCACAGTATCATCCTTATTTTAAATGGTTGAACCAATCTGCAGTCTTGGTGAAGAGATTTGGGGCTTGGTTGGCTCTGAGAGGGAGAGGACCATAAATCTTACACTTTTTAAATGCCTAGTGATTTTTTTTTTTCCTGAGGGCCACAGCCAGCATGGTTCTGTGGACCCCTGACAGTTGAGGGTACTTTATCCTCTGCTTTGCCACGTTGAGCTTCTGAAACTCAACTACTAACAGCTGTTTTCTTGCTAATTTGATGTGAAGTCAGATGCTCATCTTCTAATTAGAAGGATCAAAAAGGCAATGCCCAGACTTTCAGACCTGTGATCTCAGGCCAGTAGCCTTCAGGAAGGTGGAAATTTGGTTGGAACTCCCTGGTCCCAAAATCCCATTCTGAGTTCCTGCTGTTGGTTTGAGCTACTGTAAGTAGTTGAAGAGAGTAAGGCTGAAAATTCTGGGGGTTGTTGCAGGGTTTTGTTTGTCAGGTGCTTTACTCCTCAGCTTCCATTCACCACCTTTATAGCAATCTGTGAATGCCTTGCTGGCCAAGATGCTTTCCTCTGGGGTGACCATTTCCCTGTCTGGTTTGTTCTTTGTTGATTGTATTTAAAGTACTTAAGTCACTGACCTTCCAGCATTGTATGACTTAACTTCCTTCCTGTGTCCTGGAAGAATTTTATCTATGATGGCAAGTTAAAAAGAGTAACAAGGTAGAGATTTGGTGTTAAGATCAGGTTAAGTTAGTGACTGGCAGAAGGGCAGGGATAGTTTGTAATTTAAGGCTTTCATCTGGATGGGGTGCCTCTCACTATTGTTTTAATATTTGTCTGCTGTGCAACAATTCTTCAGGTTAATTCAGGTTAATTCACTGTAATCAAACTTGTTCCTCTTGTAAGTTAACTGCTGTCAGCCTTGAGAACAATTTGGCTTCTGAACTTAAAAATTATCATCAGTATTTGAGGAAAACTCCATTTATTTTTCTGAGATGTTTTCTTATATTCTGACAGTTGTCTAACTGAAGAATTAGCTGCTTGAGAATGAATTTGAATCTCAGTGTTCTCATTCTTTATCTCGTGTAGCTGAGGTTTTGACATTACACTTTGTGCTGCTCCTTTCAAGTACACCAGCTTCATTTTCTGGCTGGTAGAGTTTTTTGAGATCAGAATTCTTTATGCTGTAAATAAGGCCTGGGAAGGATGATGGCTGCAGGTGGATGTGACAGCTCTATACATAACATCAGGATTGAGGCAGGTAGAGCCAGCCAGCAGAAGTGATCAGCAGCATACCTTAGGGTATTAACTTGCAATGCACATGCAAATATTCCTTGAGGCAACCTGTATATACAGACCTGATTTTTAATTCCCATTAAAGATAAACCTTGACATCCAAAATGCACGTGGACTCCTTCTGAGTTCAGAATAAAAGTTTTAAATTACTCTGAGTAAAAACTCAGAGGGTTTTGAATCACTTGACCCATTCTGAGTCCTGCTGGCATGCTCCAGAAATAAACACAGTAAAGAAGTTGTATGTCTTCTCATCTAAAAGAAGCAAGGGATGTGGGAAAACAAGGCAATGCCAGATTTCTTCCCTTGGAAAAAAAAAACAACCCACAGAAACACCCAACAAAACTAGGGTGTGAGAATGAAAATGACTTTAGGACTGCTCATTAAATGAGCAACAAATCAACTGTTTTCTCAATACAGCACATATGACACTGCTACAGTTATGCCCTTGCCTTTAAGAACTGTTTAATAACCAATCAATCAATAAAAGGAGTGGTTATGAAAAATAATCATGGCAGTCTGTAGCTTTCCATTGTTTCTGTAGGTCTCTCTTTTATTAAAAAAACAAGCTAGTTTAGTCATGGTGTGGGCGAGGAATAAATGGCACATGGATTTTAATTTAGAATACAACTTTCCAAGAGCATCTCAGACAATGAAATGGCAAATATGGGAATATGCCAGTGGGAAAACAGCTTTCTCTGTAGGTGTGTGCTTTCACTGCTGCCTTCACATAAAGAACTTGCTTCAGTACATTCTGTGTGAAACCCTAAATCAAAAAGCATACATGAATGTTGTGCTAGTTATTCTTGTGTAAGCTTTATGTAGTAAGACTTCACTTCCCATCAGCTCTGTAGAAACATGAAATTTTGAGAGGGAAAGAAGAGGAAGGGAAATTATCCCCCCCCACAAAAAAAAAAAAAAATTAAAAAAAAAAAAAAAAAGGTGAAGGTCTTCATGCTAGTGAAGAAGCAAGTATTGGTTGGAATGCAAAATAAAACCTTTCCTTCTCTCTCCATAGGGTTGAAAGATCTACTGACCAAGTCATCAAGCCAGTCAATGTGGAAGCACTGTCCAAGTGGGTTGGGAAGATACCTGCTGATGTTCTGCAAGACATGCCTGTGATTGCTCCCATGCTGGCCAAACTGGGCTATGATCCATATGCCAACCCACCCAATTATGGAAAGCCAGATCAGAAAGTTGTGGAAAACACGAGGAGGGTAAGACATTAGTGTTGTGTGATTATTGACCAAATGGATGTGAGCTATAGAGCAGAGTCTTGTGCTTTGTTTGGGTGTTTTGAAGTCTGTTTCTAATACCTGTGGATACTCAGCAATGTAGAAGGAAGAAAGAAGAATTCTGTGAGACTCTGAGCACTAAAGTCTGGCTGCTGCTGCTTATCTTCAATTTGGTTCATTTTTCTTTAGCTCAACCCCAGACTTGGGCTGTGTTCTCTGGTGTTTGTAGCTGAGCCTCTTGAGAGGCATCTAGATAGCTGGGGAACTAGTTAGTTGTGGAAGAAAGCCAGCTTGCTTGTCTGGGCATCACACTTGATTGATGAGCACAGCTTTTTGTACATGAGGGTTGGCAGAAGCTCTGTCACAAAATGACACCCCAAATACTTGGTAGCATTTGAAAAGTGACCCATGAAAAATGGCCCAAGATGAGCAAAATGTCAGACTTCCCAATTCTTTGCTGTCCTTTGCAGAGCAAACAAAAGATGGAGGAAGGTCTGGTGCTGATTAACCTAAACTTAAGGATTTTAGTGTGAATTTCATGTTGTTGGTATTTTGAGTAATTAGGCTATACAGCTGTTTATCCCTGGAGGTATCCATTGAAAAGCTCATTACTATTGTTTCAAAGAATAGCAATTAACTCTTTACTTCTGTTCTTTGAGGATGTATACTTTATTAAAAGAAGGTGACTTCTGCTGCTGCAGCAAATTAATCATGGGGAAAATTGAATTAAACAGTTTAAAAGGACTGTCTTCCACTAGCCTTCAGCTATTAAAAAAACCTGGTTGGGATGCTGATGGGCTAGATACTTGGAGAAAAAAAAAAAGGCTTTTTGTGAAGTCTGTAAACATTTTTGCCTCTTTTTAGAAGGCCTCCCTGGGAAACTCATTAAGCAGTTGATTAATGTATTAATGGATGGCAGGTTGACTATTCTAATAGCTGTTAGCCCAGCATGGAGAAGGTAACCCACCCTTTCTGACAGAGGTAGTGGTTAGCATTTTATAGTGATTAGCATTTTATACTCACTGTTTTAAAAGGCTCACAAACAAACCAATTTTTCTGCACTGGATTCAACCCCTTTCAGAAAAAATAAGTGTTTGATGCTCTTCACAGAGCCTTGAAAACAAAATCCTTGTGTATCTACCTGTACATACCATAAAACACTGACTTGGATCCAAATTGATATTGGAGTGCAATAATTTGAGGTTGGTTATCTCTTACTGATATAATTTAAATAAGCTTTTACACCCTAGTGACCTTTTGAGGCCTCTACCTGTACATAGCAAGCTCAGTTGGAGTTGTAAGAACTCTGTAGATTTCAGTTGTTTTCTGTTGGGTGGCTTCTTGAAATCTCTTTCAGTTCCAAATGCAAACGAGACATTCAGGTAATTGCACAAAGCCACAAGCATTCCTGTAAAAAAAAAAAAAAATTAAAGCCTAATTTAAAAGCCTAAATTGTATTGAGGCTTTTTCCCAAGTTTGCTTTGAAGCTTAATTGGTTTGTTTACTAATGTTAAAACCAGCTGTGAAAATCTGGAGGTTCCTGTTACAGCTCATGCAAATACTGCAGGCATAGAGAACACTTGTTCATATTTTGACTGCTATTTTAATAGTTTTAAGTACAGCTCAAGATAGCATTTTAATTTTTTTTTAAGTACAAAATATATATTTTCTTGGTCACTTGTTCTTTAGCAAAATCACTTTTGTTTTGTAAAATGAGAGACATGCCCTGAATTAAGACTAAAACCCAAAAAAGCAAAAGGATTAAAGATGGCTAAACTTCAGAACTTGCAATATTCCTTTTGGAAATGGAGAAACATGAGGCTTTAAAAATGTCCCATAGCCCAAGGAGTGGCTCACATCAGCACTGGAGTTTGCTTGGACAGCTTGAATTCCTACCCAGTCACTGCTTTGTTTCCTCCCAGCTGGTTCCCAGCAAATCCCTGCTCAGACCTTTGGGTTCTCTGTCATCCTCTGACTATGGAAACGTTCTTGTCCTGGCTTCCTGTGGTTTCAAGATGTACAGCTCCCAACTCCCACACCAGTTTGCTGCTTAGGTTACCCAGTTCTCAGGGCAGGAGGCTCATCACCCCCTAGAAGTGCCAGGATGCTGCCCACTGAGCTTGCCCTTCAGCCCAGTGAGCTTTGAAATGACCGGTGCTCTGTTGGTGACCAGTGGGAGCTGACTCACTTCTGGAAAATGGTTTGCTTTGCTTTGTTTTCTCCACAGCTTTATCTTGGTTTTATTTGCAGATGGGGGAACAGATACTTTAAAACACTTTAAAATGTTTGAGCAAAGTTGGGGGAACAGGAAAGAGGAGGAACTGTGATGTGTCACTTTTGCCCATCAGGGACAGCATATCCTGCCCTGTGGGTTTCCCTTCTCTTCTGTGAACCTATGCTAATTTATTTCTTGCCACTGCAGCTTGGATTAGAGGGCATTTATTAAAAAAATAATAATAATTCTTTATCTAGACTTTTCTAGCCTTTAGGAGGTGGCATTTTGCAAGTTAAGTGTGTTATTGCCTACTCTTAACTGGTGAGTTTGTAACTACTGTAGCACTTCTTTTCTTCTTGCTCTCTCTTTAAATTTCTTGACCTGGGATAATCTTTCACAGGGTTTTATAGTGGGTGTATTGTTGGAGATGTAGCTGTCCAAATAAAATCTTTCCAAAGTTACTCTTCAGTATTTGATAAGAATATATATAAATCTTGCATGTAACTGTTTATTGCTTCACTTTGTGTTTGGGAGCTGTTCTACTATATTTGTATTTGTGGTCTCTGAGAATGGAACACAGAACTTGAATTTTATTCATTGAAAACAGATAAAGTTTAGACTTCTGAAGCTGAACTGTGTTGTGTTCATGTAGTTGCCCCTTAGAGTGACTAACTTGGAATAAAGTGGAAGTATCTGACACTTAATACTCCAATATTGTCCTAGTTTCTCAGTCTGTTTATAATGGTGTGAGCTAACACTTCAGAGGAAGGAAGGAAAGAGCCCTTGTCTGGCAAAGAGAAATTTAATTTTTTTATTATTTGTTTTTAGGGGATGTGGGAGTTTTTCAGTTTTGAGGGGTTTATGTAATGCTGGCTTAAATTAATTGTGGAAGTTGCAAGAACAGGGTGGAAGCCCAACAGCTCTGAAATTACTGGCAGGGGAGGTTCTGGCTCCACCTAAGGATGGACCAGCACTCTGTCATCTGGTTCATTGCTATCAGATACAGTAAAAAACAAACAGATCAGCTCTTGTTGTTACAGAGTGTTCTTGTTTTGTACAATTAAAAGCTTTTTTTTTTTATTCTGGACTTACAAAATAATGAAGTTAAATGGAATGACAAGATGGGAATAGGTTGGGATGCAAAACATATCAGAGCTGGAAAGCCTCTTCTAAATGCAGACAGTATTTTATGACCAGAGGGTCTGTCTGTGCATTGCCCAGTTCTAGAAGATCATTAAAAAGAAATATCAAACTTTAAACTGCACAATGTCTTTGTTCTAAAACGTTCTTAAGTGCTGCTTGTAGAACTTAATTTATACCACACTGCAATAACTGCACTGAGCAAAACCCAGCACTTCTTGGAAAAGACTACAAATTAGCCTTCACAGTGAAAATACTGTTCAGCAGTTTCAAAGCTGCTGCTGTTAGTGCCAGAGGTAAGAACCACCAGTGTAAGGATGCCTAAAACAAGGGCTAATACTGGAGAAAAATGGGAAGGAAAAAACATGAGCTTCCCCTAAGCTTTCTAAGCAGTTAAGTCCCATTCTTGTTTTTCCTCTTCGCTCCTTTTCTGTCCCTCTGCTGGTGACTTGCACATGGACAGGTTAAATATTTATTTTGTCTTCAGTCTGGAAACAGAATGATGATTGTCACGAGCTAAAGTACAATGCTGAAATAGAATGTGTGTGTGCTGGTAGGAAATGCCAGGAAAACAATGCTCTCTGCTAAATTGGTTGGGTTGTTTGGGGTTTTTTTCACTTTAGTGTTGCTGCCTGGGACACCAAAAGGATCAGGCTGCTTTTCCATGTGCCTGTAGCACAGCACAAAAATAAGATACAACCAGTGTTTGTACTTGGTTTGTCATCTTAGTTCTGGTTTTGGTTTAGGCAGTAGCAGTGTGAAGTTAACTTCATCTCTTCTGACACTGGTCTCCACTTATCTCTCTTATAAGACCTGTCTGACAGTGTCTGCACTGGTGGAGTACAAATCTAACATGTATATAACAGATTTTCTGATGTTTTTAATAACAAAGCCATTAACATTTTGTCGATCTGTTTCACGTGAGGCCTGGCAATGTTATGTTTTATGATCTTGTCTGGGTTAAGGAATGCAGAGCAGAGAGAACAAGGTCTGACTGGTGCTGCCTGTTCAGCAGATCTGTGTGTGACCTCCTCAAGAGGCAACTTTTAGTTATTCAGTGACTACAGAACTGTGCTAACTTGGGTTATTCTTACAAGTCTGTTGCTGGTCTGTTCTTTTTATTATAACAATTGCAAGGGTCCCTCCCTTACAGATACATAATTGGCTACTTTCTTCTCTCCCTAGAATTTTAACAGATTCTAAATCCTGAACATAAAGGAAAATAACATCCCGGAACAAAAAGGAGTTTTCATCTGCAAATGATGCAGAAAATGCAAATAATTCTGCTGTCAGGACTGGTAGCTGGGTAACTGTGTGATGAATTACAAAAGTAGAACCACTCCACTTTAGAAGAGTGTCTGGTACATCCTTATCAATATTGTGGGTTTGTGTAAAAGTGTTTGTCAGCACTTTAACAGAATGTGCCCCAAGCAGAGAGCAGCTCGGAACTGTGAGACTCTGACTTATGCCCAGTAGAAACTGGCTTATTGTGGTGTTATGGTTGGCTGAGTGGTTTCCTCTCACATCTGTAACGTGTTACATCAGATTTGCTTTGGCACATACTTCCCATAAATGAATTTGTATGCTTGGAATACATATTCCAGGCACTTCTTTTAACTTCTTCATGCAGTGACGTTCCTTGCCCTAGAGAGACCGAGAGATGGAATTGTACAGAAAAAATCCAGTTTTCATCAGGGCTGTTCAAATACGTGTGGCTGCTTCTAATCACATCCAAAAGCTGTTGCCCATCTCTGGCTGATGTTCTGTTGAGGGTATTTTCTGCAGTATCAACTAGAATTAAAACCAGAATTCTATTAACTCCTGTTTCGTGCCTGTTTCAAATCATGAGGAAATGTCTCCTGCTGTTAAGAGTTGAGACATCATGATCTCAAGACTTCATATTTGAGGTTTTAAAGACAGAAACATTCTATGATAAAGGGTGGGAGGTAGATTTATACCAAGGCATGAGAAGAATTACCTGTGCTGCCAGAGAAGTGTGGCTGAGGAGGTGGGCTGTGCTGACAGGCTGCTCCAGGCCGTGCATCTCTAGTTATGCTGCTGAACTTAAGCACAAAGACATTTGGCTTTGTGGGCATTTTCTCTGATATTTAAAAGAAAAATGGGGGGGTTTATTTCATCTGTCTTGTGACCACCAACAGCACAGACTTTCTCAGTGTCCTTTAAATTTGTTTAATACCTTCTTTAGTGGGTGTTTCTTCCAGCGTGTGGATTTCCACCTGCATTGTTTTCCTCTGGAGGTGCTGAGATCTCTTTTTTTATTACTATTTTTTTTATCCAACTATGCATATATCTGATGAGTAAGGCATACAGAGTCATCAGTAAACAAGATACAAACTCAGGTATGCTTGCAAGCTGCCTTTTGGCAGACATTCATAGGCCTGTCTGAAATCTGGCTCTCTGTGTTGTTCCTACTGGGTAAATATTTACATCTTGGATGTCCCCTTTCTTGGCAGTTCCAACAGAGAGGTGAGGAACTGTGTAAGCTGCCTTAGAAGTTAAGTCTGGAAGAGCCAGATGAAGGTACCTCCATGTACTGTGCAGCAAAGGATTGTTTCTAGAAAGGGGCTCTGGGCTCTGTTCTGGTTTTGTCAGTGGTTTTTAGACACTTAAATATCTATAGCCTTGTACTCTGCAACTTGGATGTTTTGAAAATCTACCAAGCCCAAGTACATTCAGTTGCAGAGCAACTTTCAGACAAGCTGACCCATTATCTCTGTACTGGAACTGACCAAATACAGTGTGACTCTTTCTAAACCAGGCTTGCAAGTGGGTGGGAAGGAGTGCTTTAATCTGCTATAAAAATGAATTACAGGTTACACTTCTGAGTTAAGCTTCTGTTCTTAAGCTCTCCTTGTGTATTTAGAAGGCTTTTCTCAGACAACTGGATGTGAAGCTTGTTTACTGGTCTCTTTTTGAGAATAACATGCATTTAGTTTGGCTATAAGAATGTGTTTTGTTTTGATTTTTTTTAATAGAACAGCTTGAGTACTGCCAACACTGAACAACAAACTGACACAGACTCAGATCTCCTTCCTTCCAGCTTTGAGAATCCATTTGGGCTTGCAAAATTATTCCCTTAGAAATGGTAAACACCATTTCTCCTCAATCTTACTGAATTCCTGCTTAGACTGGAAATCATTCCAATGTTGTGCTTCTGCCTCTCTGCTGCCACTCTCTGAATAATGTGTTTTAGACTTAGGAATTGGTCAGGAAAGAATTTTGAATCTGAAACCTCTTAATTTCTTTGGCTGCAGATGGAGTCATTGTGTTTAGAATTTCTGGATTGCAGTTGATCCCTGGATTTTGATTCAAAAGGGACCACTTACTGGGTTTGGAACTACTTTAAACCAGTTTCTCTGCAGTCTCAATCTTGACAAAACCAGCATTCTAAATAATGTCAGTTCTGACCCAAAATTAGGCACACTCCTGTGTTAGACCTAATCTTCCTGGGCCTGTCATTGGTTGGATTTGCCATTGTAAATTGTGGTGTGTAACTCGGGATATTTCATGGGTATATAATATATATCAATATAAATATATCAAATGCCTCTGAAGCATTTTCTTACCTTTCCAGGCTGTGCCATTAATCTCAATATTGCCAATGGACTAAAACACTTGACTCTCCACTATTAAGAGTGAGTGTTGTTCCTACAAAGGGCATTACAGTGGTAAAGTTTTTAGGGCAGACATAGACATAAAAATTAGACCAAGTCATAATTGCAGGAGAAGGAAAGAAGGAGACTTCCTGAGAGACAAGCATGGCTTGGGTCACTCTGAGTCAGTCACAATGTGCCATCATCATCAGTACTGTCTCTTTTTAAGAGTTCCCAGATAATGACTGTAGTGCTTTGCCAGGAGAGGTGAAGGAGTCTGACTGTTTCTTCCAACTACTCTAATAAAAGACACCATTTTTCCTTGTGAACTTTGCCTAGGTTGTCCTGTAGCATTTTTTGATGTGATAATGTTGATTTGTAACTTCATTCCTGCTCTAGAAGTCAGCCTGCATTTTCATGGCTTGGTTAAAAGCTGCAAATAGGAAATCCTCTCCTTCATTTATAAATATTTATAGTCCATCTAGGCTCCAGTAAGCCACAGGCTGAATTTTGGACTAGTGTGGCTTTCATTAAGGTTTCCATGGGAATGACAGTAGCCCCTGGCTGAATATAAATGAGTGCTGTGCCTATCATTTTGAATCAGCCTTTCTATTTTATCTGAAACATGGAATATGGGAAGGAGCAGAGCCCTCAGTGTGTGTGTATAATAACTCCTGCTGTCACGTTGAGGCTCAGTGAAGCCTGGTTGTTTGGCTGTGTTTAGCCTAGTGATAAAGAGCAGTGAGAGCTGCCAGCTCCCAGGTCCAGGCCACGTGAGGCAGATGGTTGAATGATGCAGGGCTGCTGTGGGGTGAGGTCTTGGAGCTGGCTCAGCTGCAGCCCTGGGCCTCTGCAGCACACTGACATCATGGGGATGTCTTTATATTCTGGTCACCTACTCCTAGGAAAGCAGAGAAAATGGATATTGTTAATAAGCATCCCTTGACTGAATCTTTTTCAACAATTTGCAAAGCAGGGAGTGCAACTGAGCGAGGCTTTAGAGGAGCCCCATTTCCATTTTATGGCTTTTTGGAATTTCTCTAAGTAGGTTTGTGGGGTTTGATTTTTATATGATTACCAGACTACAAAGAACTCGTGACATGAGGGCGTTCAGTAGAAAGGATGGTAAAAGTCTTCAAGAGAACTTCTTTTTTGGGGAAAAAAAAAAAGTAAATACAGATAATAATACAGAATACTTTTTTCCCCACCCTTGGAATGTATTGATGGGGCTCTGAGCAACTTACCCTAGGTAGAGATGTCCCTGCTTGTGTAGGGAGGTTGGACCAGATGACCTCTGGAGGTCCCTTCCAGCCTCAAACATTTTATGACTCCAGCTTAATCTCAGAAGCCAACAGCTTTTAAGAAGTATCCTCTAAAGACAAGATGGTGCGTTGCCAGTTTATTTCCTAATTGGTCAGATAGTGGAAACACTTGGTGTGGCTGTTAGTATGTTTGAGGATATTTCTTGTTTGCTCCTTCTCCAAACAAAATTGTTGCAGAATTATTATTGTTATTCCTGTTAGCCATAAAATGGCACCACCTAGATACAGAGAATAAAGGGAGAGATACGTGTAAAATAAGGTAGGAGAAAATGCTCCTTGAGTGACTATTTTAACAGCATTGAAACCCAAGTTATTAACATTTTCAGCCTTTGATTGTAGTTGCATTGGCTTAAACTATATCAAAACTAACAACTTTCCTTTGGCAGCAGAGTAAGATGGGATCAGTTTTTCAAGTGTGACTCATACACATTTTGTACATAATACTGTGACATATCAGAAAATGTTGTATTATGTGACATTTGTTGAGTTTAACTGTGAAATGTTTGAGAACTGAATGTTTGTTGCCTGGCTGGTGTATCAGTTCTGACACACTCCATGAGATTATGACAGGGAGCTCTTTGGAAAACTTTAAATGGAGAATCTTTTGATTGTGAATTGTAGGGAACTTAATTTATTGAAGGTGCTAAAATGTGAAGCAACAGATTTATTATATATAAACTTAAAAAAAGGTATGTTTTGTAGCAAGTCATTGCTAGTGTATTTAACCAGCCTGTTGAAAATCCTTTTCTAAAAGCATAGTGAATGGATTACACAGGATGCTAATAACCCAAAAGAATCTCCTCTAACCCCCCAAGCTCTTTACATTTCAAACAGTAGTGTATGCTATCTTGGAGTATTAATATTGTTGGGGTTTTTTTCCAGGTCTATAAAGGTGAATTTCAGCTTCCTGATTTTCTTAAAGAAGTGCCACAGGTACAGTATTGGATTAATTTCCTTTTTGCAGGTGTAGTGGCAAGTTAGTAGGCAACCAGTTATAATAAACCACTTATTCATAAATTTTGATTTTCTGTTTGATCCTAAGAGAACAGGTGTCTGGAGATTATTAGAGCATAGCTTGCCCTTGAGACTGAATCTCCAGCACTCCTGCAGTCCCTCCCAAGCCTCTTTTGAGTGCAAGTGTAGCTCCAGTGGTGCTTCTAAACCTGAGCTGCCTGAATATTGCTGTGGAACTCAAGGAAAATTTGACTCTTCTCTGTAGAGCAAACTGCAACGTTTGTTATTTGTAGAGAAGCTTTATCTTTTGTTGCCTTGCATGGAAATGTTTAAAGCAAGGATAGTACAGAGAGCAGAGCAAAGGGGATTTTTTAAATAGAAATGCTACTGTATCAGAGAAAACAAACAGTTCAGCCTGGACAGGGGTTGTGTGTTGATTTTAATGAACAGGCTGCTGAGCTTCAGATTTCCCTGAAAATCCATAATCTGGTACCCTTCAAATGCTATTAGTTGTCAGCAACTACTGAGGGGAACTGAGATTTGCAGTAGTGGTTGAAAAAGCAAAATCCTTCTCCTGGAGTTCCTGGAGCTCTCTTAAACAGCAGGATCTCCTGACACCTTCCCTCAGCTTCGTGGCTTCCAACAGACATGATGGAAAGGGTTTGAGTAGTAACCACTTGCCCAGGTATGGACATAGGGGCTCATTTGGAAGATGGGATCCATCCCTTGCTGCTGGGCAGCTCTTTGGTGTGTCCTGAAGGTACCAGAGCAAACAAGATGGATTTGGTCCATGGAGCTGCCTGTTGGAGTGCTCCATCTCACTAGCTTGAAGGGCTTCTCAATGTGTGGGTTTGGTTTTGTTTTATCCTCTCCAATTAGCTCTGCTAATTTAGCCCTGAAAATTCAGAGCAGATGATCTAAACAAGGAGCAAATAATTCACCTTTGTTGGAGAAAGAACAGAAATACTTGTATTTTATTGCTTAGATGGAGTATTTTATATGAAATAAGTAGAGTGTAGAACAGTTGGGTTTGTTGTCTTGGATGAGAACTGCTCAACTAGTTTTTGTAGGCTGTATAATTGATGGTAAATGAATAAATGCCCTCTGAAGTGCTCTCCACCTTGTGCTCTGATAGGAAAATCAGGAAGTGGCTCATCCCTGTTACTGTCCTGGGGTGTGTTCAAGAAAAGCCAAGTAGAAAAATGCTTGATGATTGGTTTGAGTGTTTTTCAGTTCCTCCTGCATTTGCAGGCATATAGTGTTGCAGAATTGGGAGAGAAAGCATTTTTAGGGGCACTCTGCCTCCAGAATTTTGTATCTCTGTTTGGATTACTTTCTATTTCTACTCAATTTTCCATCCTTAATGACCCATACAGTAGAGAAGTTTTAGAATGTAAGTAGCCTATCAAAAGTAAAGTCATTTGCACTGTCATTACTTTTAAAAGAGGAAAACAAACCCTAAACTAATGGGCACAAGCTTTCTTGACTTTTAGTCCCCAATGAAAGGACTCCTTGGTTCAGACTCTTGTCAGATGTAGAGATAGAAGAATACCCAGGAGAATCTGCCATGTGTAAACCAAGCATTTTGACTTGTTCCATTCATTCCAATGAAAATGAAATGATTAAAAAGGAAAATTGGTTTCTTTTGTTCCAGCCAAAGAAGACAGTAGAAAGGAAGTTTCGTGGCAAGATAAAATGAACATGGATCAGTAAAGTCAAATAGCTGCAGGGTCTGTTTAATGTTTTCAGAGCATAACTTTTTGCTGTGGACACCGAATCTCTCTGATAATTCTTTGTGTGATCTCTGGTGTGGGCTTTGCTCTTGACTGGATGTTTGCCTGCTCTCACCCTTTGATCAGTTAGTGCTCATGCTTTGCAAGTCGTGCTCAGCTAATAGAAGCCCATGAAGGACTTGGCACCACGCAGCTCGTGTGCTGTTGCTCACAGCATTGTCCACTCTCAACTGCTGGCCAACGTGTCTCCGCAGCTTCACGGCGAGCCAGCTCCTTAAATGTGTGCTGCTTGAAAGTCACTGTCAGCCAGTTGTCCTGGGGAAGTGTGCTCTAGTGATTTCTGATGCTTTCACATGCAATTATTGTGGGTTTTTGGAAGATTATCTCCAACCTTAAGAGGTAGAGCTGCGGCGTCCGTGGCTGCCAGCCCCGGGTGTGTCAGAACAGCAGGAGATTAATTATCCCTGATAAGGGATATCTTTAAAATTTAGCTCACTGTGTATAGATAGTTTGCTAGCAAAAGAAATTATCCTTAATCTGCCTACGTTATCAGTTGGTTAAATTACACTATTTCTATTTTCCAATTATCTTGTGATACCTCAAAAGAACTTGCTCCACTATCACTAGTGAACGTCTCTTTCCATCCGTATGAGAGGGAGGTTGCAAGCTGAGACTGAAATTTCAGGTGGATTTAGCTTGGTATGCTTATGGTATTTACCAAACTCAGGGCAGATTTACCCAAAGGAAAGAAAGATCATATGAGAGAAAAATAAGCTTTGTGAAATAGTACAAGAATATTGCTAAAACCCTAAAAACTTGTACTGGAGTTGAAGTTGATCCTGGTAGTGTTCTGCCCTAGTATTATGATAAAGATAAAATTAACATAACTAAACAGCTAGGTGGTTGTGAGTACAAACAATGAAGCTGATAATGGTATTTTTTTCCTCTAATGTAAAATAGCTAATTTCATTTTAATTATTTACTTGACAGACTGAACCTATGGAGTAGAAGATGCAATGGCTCTTTCTTGCACAGAAGGTAATAGCAGAGCTCATTTGCTCTTGTTGATTTAGTTAAGGTGACTTTTTTTAAACTTAAGTAACTCCCTGTAAGATTCTGAGTAAGAATATGAAGATGTGGATCTTGATTCAGAACCTGTAAAAATCACATTGAGGTAAGTCCTGGTGGTGAGAGCTACAAAAGTGTAGTTCAGGTGATTTGAGAATCACTGAGTGAGTTCTACATTGCAATTTGCAGTAATAGAGGAATTAATTGAAATCTCCTTTCATTGAAAGGAGAACAAACTACACCACTGCTCATCCAGGCACCCTCTTGTTTATTTTAGTATCTGTGTGCCCTTTGGTACTGTGGTGTTCTTGTTTTAACAAAACAGTGAAACTTTAAAGATTAGTCTTAATCATCTTTATGTTTTGTTTTTAAATCAATTGCCCTTTAGTAGCAGAAACTGCTAAAACTGAGCTGATTTGTATAATCTGCTTTTAATATGTCCCATAGCCAGTATTTTCAATAAACTGCATTTTAGTCATTGAATTAACAATGGCAAGATTGTGCAGGGAACAGTAAATTCCAGACTAGTTAAAGAATGAACAGTGCAAGATTTATTGTATTCATCCACGATTTTTCCTTGGCAACTGTGTTATCAAATGTTCTAGCTTGACAACAAAAGAGGGGAGAATGTATCCAGTTTAAATAGAGCCAAAAGCAACATGCCACACAGCATAGATATTTATTACGTGGCCATAATGTAACCCTAAATATAGCAAAAAGCATTGTAGCAATTGGAAGTAATGGATATAAAAGTTTCTCTAAAGATCAATTGCAGCCTCCAGTCTGAAATCGATAGAGAAACACTCATCTTGTGATGTAGTCAATACTAAAATGGCTAAAATATCTACTTCATTCTACCACTTACTTCTTTATAAACTGTATTTAAAATGAGATGTCTTCTGTCTGAGGCTGCTGTCCAGCTTCTGAGCAACCCAATTCTGAATGTCCCACTGGTACAATGTCATGAAAGAGACACTCTGAGCTTGAAATCAGCCCATTCCATGAGTGGCTGGAATGTGAGTGGAAATCCAGATAGTTTTTTACATCTAAATATGCTCCAAGAAGTAATTCTGATGAGAAACAATGGAAAAGGCAGCGAGATTCCTTACTGGGAAGTTTTTGGTGGCTGTGATTAGTCTTGACGCTGCCTTTTCACCTGCTGAGATAACTGATTACTCTTTAATTATGCTGTATTTGTAATTACAAGATGTTATTGAGGATAAAACCAGACTATTACATTGAAAGCTCAAACATAACTTTCTTTTTCTTTTTTCTTCAGAAAAAAAGACTGCTGCCTTTCCAATGGAACCAATCATACACGGACCGTGGGCTGAGATCAGTGAGGTTACTCCATGACCTGCTTTTCTCAGAATTTTCTCCCCCATTTCTTTCATACTTTTTTTTGTTCAAAATGTTGCTGTTGTGCATGTAAACCTGTTTAAACAACAAAAAAAATTCACTGATGTTACTGTAGAACCGTATTACATTCGCACAACTATTTTTTGAAGGTTTTAAAAAATGCAAAGTGATGCCTGTCTCCAAAATTGCTATTCTGTCTTAATCACAAAAGTCCATCCTCAAAGGTTTGTTTTTTTTCTTTTTTTCCTGTAGCAGTTTGGTTTAGAATGTACGAAGCTTTCAAGAGTGGTCTGTGCTTGTCCTAAAAGGTTTTTGGTGGAACAGTTGTTTTATTCACATGTGGAAATTGTTAAATATCTTTTATTTAAAAAAAAAAGAAGTTGATAAATTACATGTACAATTACAATTCAATGATCTTTTGTATTTTATTTTTCAAAATAAATGCTTTAAATGTGATTTTTTTTTTTATTATTAATGTTTGCCTCAGAGTTAAGATTTAAATAATTCAAGGTATTGATGTATCAGTCGATGGAAGGTATGATCTAATATCCTGGGCTTGGATCTTTTCTTAAGGTTTGCAGTTGAATGCATTTTGTTTGCTTTTAATAGCTGAGTGATGAGGGAAAAGTAAATTAGAGTGTCCTGCTGAGAGGTATAAAAGAGTAACATGAGATTTATTCACAGCAGGAGCAAGTGGGTAATTTTTAGCCTATTGAATTTGTTCCTCAAAAGCAGTTGTGCTCAGACAGGTGCTGCAGGGGTGAAACCTTCAGAGAACCCTGCTGAGAAATTTGAATCTTAAGCTGTGAGTGTGTCCCTCAATGTGGAACATGATTATTCACATTAAGGGGGTTTTGGGTATTTTTTTAATGTCATTTTTTGCTCCCCTCAGTGGTTCTTGGCATAGTAGAAGTGGCCTCAGCCTTCTCCACCGACTTTAAAGAAGAGGATTTTTCTAAAATGCTTGTGTTTCCACACATTTAACAGTTGGACTTTATCTTAAAGGTTTCTTCCAAACAAAACAATCCTACAAATTCTGTCTCTTAGTATTTGAAGCAGTTTTGGTTTTCTTCTCTTTTGTTTCTACTCCTCCATTTTGAGCTCATTAACCGGCCTGTGTAAAACCAGCAGCGAATCAGCGACGTTTTAGTGCCTCCAGGAAATAAGTTAATTTTACTGGATTTACCAAATCCTCACCAAAACCAGTTCTTTACAAAACTAAACCCGGAGCATCCCCTGGTGCCCGCCCAGGGAACTGTCCCTCCTGGCTCTGCCGCTGTCACCCGGGGTCCGCCGCCGGGGGAGGGAGAGCGCGGCGCCGGCACCAGCGCTTCCCTAACGGGAGAGGGATGGATGGCCGAGTCACCAGGAGTTTCCCCTCAGAGATGAGCAGAAATGAGGAGAAAACGCCAGAAAACCCGCGGCTGTGCGAGCTCCCGCCGCCCCCTGTGCGGGCCGATCCCCCTCCCGGTTCCCGCCTCGGCGGCCCCTCCCGCGCGGGACCCGGATGGGCTCTACGTGACGCGGCGGCTGCTCTCGCCTCCCATCCCGCTCTCCGGGGCCGCCGCGGGCGGGCAGCAGGTGAGGGCGGCGGGGCCGGGCCGGGCCCGGGTCCCCGTCACGGCCTTCCTCCTTCGGCAGATGAGGCGGCGGCAGGTGGTTCCCCCGCGACCCGGCAGGGGGCATGAGCGCGGCACCGGCCCCGGTAACCGGGGGGCGGCCCCGCGGGAGGCGCCCGGCAGGTGAGAGGCGGGAAACCCCGAGGGGCGCGGGGTGTCCAGGGAACGGGAGGGTGTCGGTGAAGCGCTGAGGGAACAGGAGGGTCTCAGTGAAGCGCTGAGGGCGCAGGAGCTGCTGGCTGCCCGGGGCCGCCCCCCGAGAGCCCCTCAGCCTGGGCCGGTCACTCCGCGGAGCCGCCTCCCCGGTCTGCAGCCGCTCTCTGGTGAACTCTATTGCTACTGAGGCTGTTTGGAAGGGCCTAGCAAGGTGCTGCGTGACGATTAATATTTAAGTACCTAATTAATGCTTAATTTGCTGGACATCTGGCTTACCCACACATCTGGCCCAGCTTTTGAGCTCGCTTGGGACTGTGCTGCCCTGTCCGCAGATGGGTGACGCCTCCACACCTCATGGTGGTGAAACTGGAAAGCAGCTTTAAGCTTGTAAAAGCAGTGAAATGGTGTGAGGAATTGGTGCTGCAGCTGGTGAGTCCAGCCCGAGTGGCTTTTATCCACAACAGCCTCCAGGGAGGCCTCCCTGCTGCCCTGTCCCTCCCCAAGGTTGCTGGTGATGGTGTCCCATCGTTTCCTCCCATACAGTTTGTCCTTGCTCTCTGTTGTTAACTTAAAGTATCCATCGTACTCAGTGTTACCTCTTGCTAGAAATGTCCAGAGTTTTGCAGTCAAATGTATGATAGAGTTTACTGTGGCTCAGAGATCCCTGCCCTTTTTTGGGATGTTCTTTGCTATTCTGACACGGATTCATTAGAATTAATTGGATGTCATGTCTTTTTCTGCTTTGTTCACGCAATCCTTTGATCATCTTAGTCTCTTGAATGCTATGGAGAGACTGCTAAGTCATGGCTCCTGCATCCTCCCAGTTTCTCCTGAAGAAGGGAGAGCCTTCCTAATAATCTGTTTGCTATCTCCCCAAAACAAGCACGTTCCAATGAATTAGCTTGGAATAGCAGTTTGTGTAGGTCTCCTGTGAAGGATTTGTACATTGGTACATTGATTAAAAGGCTTTGACCATGTAATTGTGTCACTTTTTTACAGGTATGTAACTGCCAACACTGGTGTAACCTCAGAAGGTGTTTAAGAGAAAGTTGTTTAAACCGATATGGAAAAGTTGAGGGAACAGCAGAGCCTTGAAAATCTTTCTTGAATCTTAGCATCAAGTGACACTCGATGCAGCTCTAGAGTTGCTGTCATTCCCCAGGGAATGAAGCAAAACTTGCAGGTCCAGTTTATTTAGCAAGCTGCCTTTGGTATGTGTATGAGACAGGATCTGAGCTGTGGATAACAAAGCTTGGGGAAGTAATCTCTGCCATTTAAATGACAGGTAGCTTGTAAACTGCAAGCAGGTATTTCTGCTAGAGTTGGATAGTGCTGATATATGATTCAGTTAAATATTTGATGTAGTAATTATGTTATTTATTGATTATGTTTTCTCATTAATTATCTGTTGATCTGGGCCTAGATGTATTTGAAAGTGAAATGGATTAGTTTAAATAAACAAAACAAATTCTGTAACTTTAATGAGAGATTTAATGAAGGAATATTTATGTGCATAGTTAATAATTATTGCACATGCATTAAGTGGCAAGAAGAGGATATTCAGATAGATGCAAATGAAGAGACCCAAAATGCAGAAGACTCTACATCAGAAAACTGGCCAGTGACTAGCTTATTTTTTTCTTTTAGGAGGACTCTTGGTTCCAGCCAGCGTGCTGCTGTTGCACTGCTCTGTGCCTGTGGATGAAGATGGAGTGAAGCAAACCTAGAGAGGAACTTCACTTACCCTTTAATGAACGTCAGAAAACAGGTTAAACTTGTCAATGATCAATCTCTTTTATTTTACTGCTGCTAATCTTATTCTTGAAATCCTGGATGAATTATGGGCTGAGATCTTCTGTGCTAAACCTCACTATTTAGGAGGTTTTGTGTGAATGTTGCAATGGCAAAGAAGGTTATTACTCATGAGCATAACACAATTAACATATGTTCTCTCATGTGGTTTGTTTTTTTTTTCCTAAACCTTGATGTCATGTTGAAGGAGGATGATGAAAGAGGAAGAAGAATTCCTTTTTCCTCTGCTTCTGTTGGTAAGGGGACCTTTTTGGTACAGTGCCAAATGGATGAACAAAACACATTCTTTGGTCCATAATTCATATATACTTAATGGAGCTGAATTTTGTTTATTCAGAGTATGCTCCATTTATGTGAAATCTGTGGGACATTCTTGAAAAACATAGACAATTAAAGATCACTTTTGGTCAGTCTTGAAGTCTTCTGAATAGTCTTAAGAGAACTGGAAATGTGGCACTGGTGTCAAGTTAGAGCATTATAAATAATACATTCACAGTAAATACAGGCTCATGCTCAGTTTTGACTCTGCATCTTCTAAATTAAGTTTCTGTTTCTTGGTGATAATTTGTTTATCTCCTTAAAGGAGTGCCAACCAAAATAATCTTTAATTTATGTTGTGTGTGTTCTTTATCTGTGAGGCATAGTTGGTGTGTTTTGATAATTGATTATATCAGAACAAATGTTGTTTCAGGAGAAATATTGAAATTGTTAATAGGGTGTGGACGTTGAGAAGCCCTTCCATCCGTATTTATCTATCTCTTCATTGTACTGTGGTGGAGAAATGATTATGAAGTGAAAATCCATCTTTTGAACTGTAGAGAAATTAAATACCCAGCTTGAGCTGAGACAAACCTCTGAACGAGCTGCAGTTTAAATAGAAATATTTGAAGCTTCACAGTACCTACTTATATAGGTTTATTAGGGTGTTAAACAGGATCTAGAATTCACCTCCAGGTTTTGGTGGAAGCAACTGTGTGCAGTCCCACAGAATGGGGAGGTTTTGATCTGATTAGCTCTTTAAGGAGCCTCTCTTTTGACCAGGAGCATCCCGGTTCTGTCTGGGTTCATTCTGAACCCAGCGTTTCCTTAAAGAGCCAAGAGCTACAGGCAGCCTGACAATGTGCAATATGCATAGAATTAATAAAGCAGAATAATTATTCAGGCTATTAAAATTTCATGTCACTTGCTTGTCACTTTTGATTGCAAGCAACCTCTATGAAACATTTGATTAGTCAATAAATAAATAGACCAGATGAGCTCGTGCAACCATTCCTTCTCTTTTTTGCATTTTATAGTGATTTGAGAGGTGGGACTTGCAGGGTCAGAGCTCTGGGTAAAGCCTCCAGTGGTGTCATGTGTTTGTCAGGGTGCTGTGGTGCTGCTGGAGACACCCCAGCAGCCCTGCAAACAGAGGGGGGTTTACATAATGTGGAATAAAGAGAGCAGCAGGGTTTCCAGTCTCTCCTGCTCTGCCCTTTCAATCGTTATTTTTATAGTGCAGCTTATCCTTAGTCCTGCCCATCTTCTGGTTGAAGACAGCCTGTGGTTGGTGTTGCTGTGGGGTTTTTTCAGGGCGGGAAAGGAAATGGCTAATTAGAGGTAAATGCACACTGTAATACCTGGAGTTAAACACCCGTGTAGCGGATGCGTGTGTTTGTGAGCAGCACGACGGTTTTCCCCCATTTTCTCCTTTCCCAGGAGCTGCCCGAGCCGAGCAGGGATCCTGGCAGCGCCCGTCGCTGCTGCAGCTGAAGGTGACAGCCTGGGGGCTCGGCCGGGAGCGGGGCTCCGGGTCCTGCCCAGCGCACACGGCCAATGGGAGGCAGCATTTGGGGACGTGCCGCTGCCGATGGCCTATGGCGATGGGCGGGGTGGGACGGCGGCCACCCCAGCTCCCCCAGCAAACGATGGTTTGCTGCAGGAGCCTGGCGGAGCCAATCACGCCCTGCCCCGCACAGCCAATGGGCGCCGGGCTCTTACCCAGCCACTGGCAGGGTCCCGGGTGCCCGGAGGACCCTGGCACAGCTCCGCCAACCGCGTTCCTGCAGGGACAGCCCGCTCCCGGTTTGTCGCTCAGCACAATAGCCCTGCCGGCCGTGATTCACTTCCCAGCAGTGACAATGCCACTGTAACCATCAGTGTCCACCAGAGTGACGTGTCCCGCCTGCCACGTGATCTGCAGCTGGTGGGGACAGTGCCGGAGTGATCTGGGTCTGGTTTCCCATTTAGCATTGCCACGGCTGCCTACCCAGCAGACCTGCTGACGAGAGCCAGAGGGATGGTGGTAGTTACGGGGCAGAACAAAGTGAGTGGAAACCCGGATGATGCCATGTCGAGCTCAGATGCAGAGGATGATTTCCAAGAGCCAGCCACTCCTACTGCAACCCAGGCAGGACAAGCACTACCTCTGCTGCCTCAGCAGGTAAGAGCTCTCCGGTGCTCTTCATCTGATAAGGTCCGGGTATGGTCTGTTCATCTGATAAGGTCCAGCACAGACCTCAGATGCCAAATCTCAGATGCCAAAGAATTCAGGATTTCTTTGTTGGAGTGTTTATGATTATCCAGTTCGGTTTCCAGTAGTAGCTAAATGGTTGATCAAGACTTGTGAATTTTTCTTCAATAACTTGGCAGCCTTACTCAGAATTTCCACCCATGTTTGGACTTGACAGATATAACTAAACTGTTTATTCTGGTACCGAGGCGTCTTATGGTGTGAATTTAAGATTTTGGGCCTGCTGTAAACATAATGTCAATAGAGAATCACTGTTTTTTTCAGTGTGTAGTGTAGTAGTGTGTAGTGTGAAGGGACCAGTGGAGTAGCAGCTGAGTGTGCTAGCCCTAAGGCTGGCCTGAGATTCCCTACCTTTGGTGTGGGTGGAGGTGGGTGTGGGGGTGTGCAAGGGTGGGGAGGTTTTTTGTTTTGGTTTTGCTTAACCCCAAAGAGCCAAGAGGAGACATTCATGCTTTTAATGAATATCTGGTATTAAAGCTGAGTGATTACTGCTGCTTCAGGTTTCCAACTACAATTAAAGCATTCACTGATGACACCCAGCAGCCAGCCAAAGCATTCAGGTTGTTAACCCTTGACCCCACTGTTTTGTGGCGACAGGCCAGGAAAGAAGCATTTAAAGCATTTATGTCTCCTAAAAGTTGTAACCCTTTTGGCCTGAACATGCCTGCAGAGGACTGGAGGCTCATTTGTGATGATGTGATTGCTTTTGCAGTTCCCAGAAGTTGTTCCACTGAACGTAGGAGGCATGTATTTTACAACAAGACTGTCAACACTGAGACGTTATGAGGACACAATGTTGGCAGCTATGTTCAGTGGAAGACACTATATTCCAACAGATGCTGAAGGCAGATACTTTATTGACAGAGATGGAACCTACTTTGGGTATGTACAGGGTCCTCAGCACTATACTTTAAAAGTTGTGCCCGGAGAAAATTATTTTTAAGGAAAAATAAATTTTAATACATTTTTTTCCCTCCTAGTTAAATCATATTTGTGTAGTAGGTAAATGTGGCTCCCTGGCATCCACGCCTTCAAAACATCTCAAGAGAAGAATATACTGCAATTTAAAACCTACCTGGTTTATTCTTAAGGGACAGAAAAACATGTGATGTTTTGACTTTGTGCATTGTCTCATCTAGAGTATCTCCTGCCAAGGTCTCGAGTTGTTTGGTTGTTTTAAAAATATATGTATTTGGTATTGCTTTCCATGGGAAGTGTTTTTGTACCACACTGTTTTTTAATTGATATTAGAGTATTTATGATAAAGAGGGAATGGAAGGTTTATTAAACAGTTGAAAGTGTGTTTTCAGTGTTTAACAGGATATAAAGTACCTGGTAAAAAAGCACAAGCCTCAAATAATTATTTTTTAAAATTATTTTAGCTGTAGTGCCATATTCCTTCACCTTCAGGCTTCCTTCTTATGCATGTAGCTTTTGTTTTAATTAAGCTAACCATGATCTTACTAATACTCTGTTTGAATTGGTGTTGGATTGCTAGAAAAAGCAAGCAGTGGTCATGGGTTAATGGTCATGGGTTAAGGTCTTTACCCAAAGCACACTTTGCAATTTAACTTACATTTCTTTTTTCTCCTTTGTAGATATTTCCTTAATCTCTTCAATAGACAAGGATTGAATTATTTTCAAAGCACCTTTGCATTGTACCATAATCTGGGACAGAAACAGATTAAGCCAGTATATTTATTGGGAAATAATAGTTTCTTTGCACTTGGCAATTTGGAAGTGCCTGCCACTTTGTTGGAAAATCAAATTGTTTATGATCTTATCAGTCTGAATTCAAAATATAAGTGGAACAGAGAGACAAGTTAGCACATGCTGGATTTGTTGACTTTCTGATGGAAACAGCAGTGATGCTTGGTTTATTTGATATGGTCAATAATAGTTTTGTTGGTTACTGCTTTAAAGTGATTTCTTTTCCTGTTAAGAATCTTGTAGCTTAACAGTGTTTCAGAATTTCAAGGAAATATTCATTATTCTTATTATTACATATACTACAAGTGCCCATGGCCCTGATCCTGTGAAGAGAACACCTCCTTTGCAAATGCACCATCCATTTGGCTACAGTCCTGGTTCTGTGTGGGATAAAATATCCATGCCTGTGATTCTCCAGGAAAATGGAAAAGATTCTTTTGTCACAGCCCTCAATTTAAATCCAGCCTGAAATACCGTGTCCTCTTCTATTTTAAGTAGTTTTGCCACCTTGACATTTGGTTTGAAATATGATAGAGGTTTTTTGAGTGAGTTTTGACATTAACAGAGACAAAATGTGAAATGATGACTTGGAAACGTGGCAAATGCTTTTAAAGACATATGTTGGAAATATGACTCACACTGACTTCAGTAAGGGTTTTTATTTCAATAGAAGAAACAACGAATATCCAACGTTTCCTTTCCCTTCCCACCTGCAGCAGTTTGGCAGAAGTGTGTTAATTAATAATATTTTTGCCCTTTTTTTAGAGACATACTTAACTTTCTGCGATCTGGTGACCTGCCACCGAGAGAGCGAGTGAGGTCAGTTTACAAGGAAGCTCAGTATTATTCCATAGGACCATTGCTAGACAATCTCGAGGACATCCAGCCTCTTAAAGGAGAAAAAGTTAGACAAGCTTTCCTGGGCCTAATGCCATATTACAAAGGTAAATAAACAAAGTAGTATTGACTGTTTCTTCTGACATGATTCAAGTAGTGTATGGGGTGCTTTCAGGTCTGCTTTCACCTTTCAAGCTAACTCCGTTTTATTGGAGAAGTTTCTTATGCACTTTTCATGGCTTTTAGATCTTTGGAGGTCTCCACATCAGATCCTGCTGCATCCAAGGATGTGGATTTTTATGCTGTCTTAAAAGGGAGCAAGATCTAGGCCATGACATGCAAGGCTTGTTATTAAACGAGAAGGTTTTTCTGCCTCTGCATTTGTTCTGTTAGGACCTGCAATTGAATAAATTTGGGCATAGAGTAAGAACAAGACAACTGGGATTGATTTAGTTACTATATATCTAGCTACATGCAGCTTCCCATTGCTGCTGACATTAAGAATGACTCATTAAGCACTGAAGTGATACATTCCACATGAAATAGTTGCATTGGTTTTCTTTTACAAGGGGCTTCGTCGTTATTTTCAACTTTCTCTTGGTTTGTAGATCATTTAGAACGGATAATCGAAATAGCAAAGCTCAGAGCTATGCAAAGAAAAGCAAGATTTGCCAAACTGAAGGTCTGTGTCTTCAAAGAAGAGATGCCCATCACGCCCTACGAGTGCCCACACTTCAATTCCTTACGTTTTGAGAGGAGTGAGAGTGAGACAAAGCTGTTTGAGCACCACTGCGAGGTGGACGTGTCGTTTGGGCCCTGGGAGGCCGTGGCTGACGTGTATGATCTGCTGCACTGTATCGTGACAGACCTGTCTGCCAGGGGGATAACTGTGGATCACCAGTGTATCGGGGTGTGTGATAAACACCTCATCAACCACTATTACTGCAAGCGCCCTATCTATGAGTTCAAGATCACTTGGTGGTGAGTTCTTTTGTCCAGAAGGATGCAGGGAGTAAAAGGACTTCTAGACGACAATTGCTTTCAATATTTCTGCAACGTGTCTCTGGAAATGCATTGCTGCTAATGTCCATTGGGGTCAGGCTGCTGAAACCTTGGCCAAGGCTTAGCTGCTCAGAAAGGGAACCTGGCACAGGGGTGGAAGAACCTCTGAAATCCTGAAAAACCAGCCTGAAACAAGACTGTTGGCTCAGGTACCTTAACGAGGCACTAAACAAAATCACCTCATGGAAATTATGGAGAGGAGCATCTAACATCTGTCGGAAGGTGCCACCTACCACGTGGCTTGAGTGTCATAGTCTGCAAAGTGGATATTGCAGATCTCACCTGCATTAGTATAAAGCTGGGGTGCTAATAATGCTGACATAACATGGTTGAATTTTACCCACTTAGAAATGTTTTAGTCACTCCTTAAACTTACCACTTTATAAAATTGAGTAACACCCAGCACAGAGATCCTGGTCGTGTCATTTTGATGATTAATAATGTCATTTTGATGTAATAGATTAAAAAAAAAAGTATTCCCTACGTATTGTTAATTGTTGTCATGATGAAGCTATATTTCTTTTTTTAATAAGAATCTGCATTGTTAATTATAATATTATATTTAAATGATTTCCATTGTTATAAAAAGGAATAGCAGATTTGGAATATATTCCTTAATGCTTTTAGGAATAACAACTGTTCATGGAAGATTTGTGCCTGTTCTTAGCCTTAGAAATTCTAAATGTTTACAGTATCTACAAAAAAAGAAGCTCTGTAGAATCAGGTCATTTACAAGGCTTTTGGTAAATGAGAAAACCCTATATGTATGTTCCTATTAGCAGAAATAAGAGGAATATTTAATGTGTATTATTTTATTACTGACTCTTTTTACATTCTGTGATATTAAACTTTGTTCTAGAGTTAGTTGATGATACTAGAGAAGTGCTTCCTTCCCCTCACCTTCTTCAGGCAACTAAGTCTCATTTTTAACATTCTTGTTGACCCTTCCTAGTGTAATATCTGGGGAAAAAAATTGTCAACCTTCATATTCAAATATTTATCCAATTATAAACCAGTGTATCCATGTAGTAAATTTCTTTCCATGCTGAGAGGCAACAGAATAATATTCTTTTTAGAAAGTAATTGTTGCACTTCTGACATTAGTAACTACAGCTGAAGTTGAATTACTTTATGTCCCAAACTGAAAGGTAAATCTAATCATTTGAAGATACTACTATTTTGTGAGGTATAGAAAACTCAATTATTCTTCTAAAAGACCCCGCTTGAAATGGCTTCAAAATAATCTTGAGAGGGAAAGTAAATGTTTGCATATTGCATTCCGTTGGATTAGTTAATCCAAGAACACTACTTAATTAAACTTTTGACCAAAAAACTTAAGAAATGTTTATTCCAGTGATCAAAATCCTCAGTTAGCTGGGGTAATTTTTAGAATAATTCTAAGAACTTTATCATAAAGTTGTCTTGCAAAAAAAGAGACAAATTGTTTGCATTGTCACCCTTTTATGGATTAAATTTAGGCATTTTTAGGAAGTTGTCTCTCTGAGGTAGGGGCATAGAGCTCTGATGATCTCTTTTCAGATGTTTACTTGCAGAGGATCATTGTCAAGTGCTGAAGTTCAAGTCCAGAGATTAAATTTTGAAATGGAGGGAAGGAGGAAATTATGTGCATTTGGCTCTTATTTGAAGTTTTTTCTTAAATATTGCCCTGTGTTACAAGTTGTGGCAGTTGTGTTTGACAACCCAAAATTGAAAGTCAAACTGAAACTAGTAGAGTTTCCCTAAAATGAGAGGAAGCCTGGGTGGTGTCATCACTCCTCTACTGGCTTAATTTTTTTATCAGAGAATCTTAAAACTGCAGATTACAATTTCTAATAAAGTGATGTAAGATCTTGAAGCTGAGGCTTACAAAGTTTTGGCTGCTTGTACACCTCAGGCATTTAAGTTCAGGATTTCCAGCATCAGTTTATTCAGACTCCACTGAGAATTGCAGTTTTACTGCATATTGGGTGGGTTTTGCCACTTCCCATCTATGCATTGAGGTGGGGCATAACTCTGGTTTGAATTTCAGCACTGCTTGCTGGAATGGAACATGGTCTGATTTAGCAGTATGGGTTTTTATTTAAGAATTTGTCACTGTTATTCTAGACAGGTCATGATGGCAAAATTCCTATTTCAATCATATTTGCTATTTCTTAATATGCACACACTGATATTTTATCCCTTTTTCCTGTTTATTGCTTAAATAAGTAAGAAAAACTACCTAACCAAAACAACAAAATGAAAACCTTGGTCTGTATCAGTTGCATCCTCATTGAAACTTTAATCCTTGATCCTCCAGCAGGCAGCAAACATTAAGTGCAATATTGACAGAGAAAACCCAGATTGGAGCCAACACGCCCTCGTTACACACGTTGTGTTGTGATTAGTGCAATTAACAATATTGGTGTTGACCACACTTGTTCTAAGCAGTCTTTGTTTACAATGATTTAGATGATATTGCCTAATACGTGTTCATTTTTTGGCAGAAGAGTTGTACAAGTGGATGTCAGGGGAGTAGAATCTAGTAACTGCTTTCTGTAACATTAGTGACTTGTCTTTTCTTGGCCTGTAGCTTAATTTCTGACATCCTGCATTTGCAACAGAAATGTGAGTAGCTGATCTTCTAACTCCACGTTTTAAGATGATTGATGTTTTTGTAGATCACAAATGCTTTATAATTGTCTAATTAAACAAAATACCAATGTAATATTGCTCTTTTTTTTTTTCTTTAGGACTTTTCTTTATTGTCCTGGCTAGGCCAGAGATTTTATGTCTGGCTAGGCCAGAGATTTGCTAGAACACATTTATCTCTTTCTTTGTGCTTCTCCTACTTAGTTTTTTTGCCCCTTCATCATTTATGTAGCTACTTTTCCACTCCCAACCCCGCTGTGGTTGTGAGCTGACACCACAGACAAATTGGCCAAGCTATAAATGGCCTCATGTCAGCAATAAACCATTGCTATGAATATTGTGTTTGCAGATCATTAGAAGCACAGTGTGTGTCAGGCCATTTAACTCGTTCAGTTTGAAAGAAAGACATTTCTATTTCATGTTCCATGCTGGTTTTAATTCCAAACTGATATCCAGGAACACATGTTAGAATCAACTCTTTTTATTTTGGTTTTTTCATCTCTAAGTCAGAAGTCTCAAATATTTTCAAAGCACAAATTGTGTGTTTTTTATGAATACTGGGGGTAATGGTGGGACAGTTGAGGGATAGTTATTTGAAAAATAGAATTGTTAGCTGTTGTTTTAGGTGGCTGTGTGTCTGAACAAAAACATAAGGCTAATCTTTTTATAACATCTCCTCTATATATGTGTGGTCTAGTGGTTTTTAACAGGGAGCAAAGGGAGGTTTGCTAATAGCAGGTCTCACATTAAGTGACAATTTCACAGCACATTAAATGTTTCTGCATCTTTGTAAGCACTCAGAAGTTACATGAAAAGATATTTGCTTGCAGCAGCCACTTAATGACTGTTGACTTCAAGAGTTTAAAAAAAATAAATAACAAAACTTTTCAGCTTGGTGTGGGCTTCTTAACTTGAATCTCACACTACATAATAATCTGATATACTCACTGCTGAGCTTCCATCCTCCTTGGAGGAGAGAGGAGGTGTTGGAATCTTTGATCTGGGAAGCCTTTGAGCCATTGGCAGATTTTCTTTTGTCCTCACAGTGTATATTTTCTTCTAAGACTGCTGGATTTTAATTTATTTTTTTTAAAGCTGATTTTAACCAAAATCTGTAACAAGGGATCAGTTTCTGCACTGATGAGGGTTCTTTGGTTGGTTTTGGGGGGGGCTTCAAGTCTTGGTTATCTGAATAGCAAAAGCAGTAAGTTACTGCAGCAGCAGGTTTGGCATATCCCCCTTTTGATGGATTTTGTTAAGTTTTAGGAAGTCTGCCTGGGAGACACCTCACGATGTAATATATGCAAATACCTGAATTTATTAGTGTGAATATTTTTGAGATTTTGTTGTTGTAGTTCAGTTGTGTAAAACTCTTCCCTGAAACTAGCATGAGAGTTAATGGTTTAGTTAAACATTGGTTTTCTGATAAACCTTCTTTAGCCCTTGGCTTTCCCCTGCCCCCACTTTGTAAAATCATTCATCTCAGAGCTGTTCAATGTAGGAATAAATGAAATCTGTTATGGGTACAGGGAAATGGAGAATCTGCCTTGATTCTCAACCACGAGGCCATGCAGAGAATCACTTGATAATCCAACTGCAGTCTCCATTTTTCTGCTCCACTTAGGTGCCCCTGGCTTCAAGAGTGAAACAAAAGTCACAGGGTTGGCTCTGGCCAGCACAAGGCCTTGAAGGCAAGAGTCAAAGGTTTGTGTCATGTGAGAAATGTACTGATTTACATGAGCACATAATCTGGCCTTTACCAAAGTGACTGTTAAAATTCCAGCAGGCTCTGGAGGATGTTGATATTTTAAACTGCTGTAAAGGATAGTTTTGTTAAAGCCTGATCTGCTCTGAGCCACCTTGTTCTATGTCTGTATTGTGAGAGACAGGTTGGCCAGCTCTTGTGTGGATGGTTCTATATCTGTGTTTTCCTAGAGAAATCTGAAGCTGGATGAGGTTGCTGATCACTGAGCACAGCCTGTTTTCAGTGTGTCCTCTATGTTGAGCACAGGCTGGTTTCTGCAAATAGGAAGGTGGGAGGGAATTAGTTCTGCAGGTGGTTCCCCAGGGACAATCCTCAGGAGCTCCAAAGGAAGCCTTGGGTGAGGTCCTGATCCACACCCCCCCACATCTCCATTTGGTAGATGAAGTGTAAGAGGCTTAAGGAGATGAGGTGTCTTAATCCTGTAGATTCTCAGTGAGATAATAACTCTAACTGGATTCCCCCTTGGTCCTCACCCCTTTTATTTTAATATTACAATATGGTGACTGAGAGTTGCTAAAGAATCAGTGAAAATCTTATTACAGACAAAAATACCTGAATGAGTAAATTAACACCCCTTATTTATAGCACGATCACTTTAATTTCACCTTTCTGCTTGTATTTTTTACTAAAGACTATTGAGAAATGTAAACTCTTAATTCTGAGGGCTTGCATCTGCTCCATAGCAATATGTACTCAGGCTGAGTTCCTGTATTTGGGGGTTTGGGGGCCTTTTATTGCTTGCTGAAGGCTGAGTGCATAATCCCTCATCTCTTTGCTCTTCTTCTTAAAAAAATTAATCACCAATATAATTAAAGATCATGATTTTCTAGCTTCATTTGGCATTTGCAACCCCTGGGAACCTTCCTTCCCAGCTTTATTCTCACTGCTCATTCTTGTTTATAGATGACCTGGGACAGGTGGCATGATGAGGAAGATGATGGAAGTGTCCACAGGAGTGGTCAGAGCTGATTGTTTGCATTGCAGTGTGTTCTTCCCATTTTATTTCCACTCTTTTGTGCAGTGTGAGGCAGAGGAGGAATATTCATCTCCATTTGTGTGAGGTCAGGCAGAGGATCCAGTGTGGAAGCCCAGCTCCCCAACTGTGCTCATCCCTTTCTGTGTAAGTTCATTGACCTGTGATGGGCTGAGTTAAGTGGGTGGGAAGGTGCAGTGGCTGTGGATTGCTCTGGGAGATGGAGCAGTGAGGGGTGAGGTGGCTGTGGGGTCACACTGCTTGGATTTCAGCATTGTTCAGAGGTCTGAGGACCTTCCTGCCACACCTGGTGCACTGGATCCTTCTTTTCTGTGTGGCCAAGCAGAGTAATCAAGTTTGAGATGCAACAGCCTGAAAGGTAAGAGAAGACTTAGAGCAAAGATTGTAGAAAGACAATCTCCTAACTCATAAATCTCTGGGACATGGTATTTCTTTACTTTCTTCATTTAATAACTCTTTACTCTGGACAATTTCTAGACCTCCCTGGCTTTATGTTGTGATTGGTATTACTGAGCCCTGGAGTTGTTTTGTCTTTCTGATTATTTGCAGGTAAATGATGATAAATGTTTTCAGGTTGTTCACACACAGCAGTGAGGACCCAGGAGAGTGCTGAGTTTTGGGCTATGGCAACAATTTCATTTAACAAACAGAAAAAAGCCCTTCCAGTCTTTCATTCTCTTTCTGCAAATAAGCTAGATTTGAGAGAGAAATTCTGCTGTTATTATCTTCTGTATATAGTCCCCTAACTGGAAATTGCTTTCCAGACCAGTGGTTCTTAGTCATTTTACTTACACAAGTTTAGTATAAGTTTACCTCCACTTTCACTGTGACTTTTATAAATGGATTTTGTTTTGCTGTGTCTATGCATTGTAACCTGTAATGCCTTTGAAAATCCAGCCTGGATACTAATGATCAGGGTTTGGAATTGTCTCCAAATGTGTTTTGTTTTTCAGTAAGTTGATGTGGGATGTTTAATACTGTGGGTACTGCAGTGTATTCCTTCTTACTATGTTTGACTTTTCAGTTCAGGTAATATGTAATCTTGTGGTTTTTTATTTAAAATGCATAGAACAAAACGTGGATATTAAGTTTGTGTTGTGCAATAAAACTGTACTCTACTGAAAACAGTTGGAATCTGGCTACTCTGCTCTGCAGCCACTGCAGTCCCCTTCCTCATTCCCTGCTTTGCATGACTGCAAATGGAAATTAAGACACCAGTCTCTGTCCCAGGCTTCATTTAACAGCACCAACCACTGACTGGTTCAGCATCACTTCCTCACCAGATGGCACTTAGGCAGTGTCTGCAGCCTCCCCGGGGAGACCGACTGGTGTCAGACCAGCTCAGTTCTATTTCCTTCCCTCCCTGCCCACCAGTTCATGGGAGACAGCCCAGAGAAGGTCTGTAGCTGTCCCTGCTTGTGTAATGCTCAAAAAGAAAGTTACGTTTCTGGATTTGCTGTCTTGAGAAGTATTTCTCCTTTGTTTCTGAAGTAACTAAAGTAACATTTTCCTTGCAGCCCTGTGGTCTCACTAGGGTGATCCCTGCTTTCACAGCTGGATGTCTGTGTTGAGCTGTGGGAGGGGAAAAAAAAAACCCAGACACCGAAACCAGCACACAACAGCACTGTGTAAATGAGAAGGGAAAGAGGAATCAATTTTAAATAGCAGTTGCTCTTTCTCCTTCTGCTGCCATCAGCATAAAGGCACATTGCCGAGCCCTGCTCTGGGCAGTGCCTGAGTCTGAGGGAAAAACAAAGCTACTGTGGGGAGCTGGTGTTGTGTGGCTGAAGGGAGAGAGGGGACGCTGCTGATCAGTGTGCTGGAAGGAATAGAAAATGAGAACCTGGAGAGGAAGACACGTAGATACCCCAAAAGACTGGATCTGTTCCTATTTCCAGCTCACAGGTAATGCAGAGAGTGAAACAGCCCCATTGATGCTGTGCTCAGGCAGACTGGGGCAGCTCTTCACTCCAGCTCTCCCAGCACAGCTCATGGTCCGACTCTGCCCAGCCTTGGTTGTGGCTGCTACAGACACCCTAGAATCATAAAATGCCTTGGGTTGGAAGGGACCTTTAAAGGTCATCTGGTCCAATCCCCTGCAGGGACCAGGGACATCTGCAACCAGAGCAGGTTGCTCAGAGCTCTGTCCAACCTCACCCGGGATACTTCCAGGGATGGGGCATCGACCACCTCTCTGAGCAACCTGGGCCAGGCTCTCACCACCCTCAACATCAAAAATCTTCCATCTCTCTTGTCTCAATCTCCCTCTTTTAGTTTAAAACCATCACCCCTTGTCCTGTCACAACAGACTGCTAAAAAGTCCATCCCCATCTTTCTGACAGGCCCCCTTAAATACTAAACGGCCACAATAAGGTCTCCCCGGAGCGTTCTCTTCCCCAGGCTGACCCCCACCCCAGGTCCCGGCCGCTTCCCGGTCCCAGCCCTGCCCTCCTGCCGGGCCCGTCTGCGGGACCAGCCCCTCGCTTCCTTCCGGGAGAGGCCCGGCCCCCGGAAGTGACGTCACGCCCTTCCGCCGCCGCCGCGGAGGGGTGGGAGCGCCGGGCCGCCGTGAGGCGAGCGGAGCATCGCGGAGAGGAGCGGAGCGGCGGGACGGCCCCGCCGCCCGGGCCAGCCGGTGAGCCGCGCTTCTGACCCTGCTTCTCTGCTCGCTGAGGGGCCGCGGGCCCGCCGGGCCCCTCTCCGGGGCTGCCCGGTGCCTCTGGGCCCAGCTGCGGGAGGAGGCGCCCCCGCTGAGGGGAACCCTCCCCCGGCAGCCGCGCGGTGACAGTGACAGTTTAATGGCTCTTAGCGTCCCCCCCGCGGTGTTTCCGCCGCCGGTCGTTATCATTCGGTGCAAATCTCGGTGATACGGGGCGGGCCCCGCCGCGCCTGCCCCGCTGAGGGGAGGGGGGTTTATGGGGGGTTCCCACCGGCCTCTCCAGCCCCTCTGCTCGGGGGGTCGGTTGTGTGAGGGACCCACCGGGCTCCGGGAGGTAACTGTAACCGAGCTGAACCCCCCGGGGTACAGAGAAACTCGGTGAACCAGTTTCCTTATGTGCAGCTCCTTAAACTAAGTTGTTATTATAAGATATATTATTATTGTTAGTTAATTCCGTGGATATGTTTCCATAGTTAATCAGCGTGAAGGTGTCACTGATAACTTTGCTCATCTGGCCCCTCAGACGGTTTTCCTGCCCTGTTCCTTGTGGCTCAAGGGGTTACGGTCTTTGCCAGTCAGTCTTACCCCTGCATGGCTTCTTAGTGGGAGACTGGGGTCAAAGTCCTTCAAACTCAAGCCAAGTAAAGTTTGGAGTATAGTTAAAATGCTCAGCAGGGCGTTTTGGAAGATTTCGTGGGTGTTTGTCCCTGCTTGAGCACCTTGTGTAGTGTTCAAGTCACTCGAAGTAGGGAGTGGCTGTATTTTCAGAGAGGGTGTGAGGTATTGGAAGGTGAATGACACTTGAAGTAACAAAAAAATTCTCTGAGGGAGTAATTTGATGCTGTCTTAAATCCCGCTGGTCTGGGCTGCCTTGGTCTGCGGCAGGGGCTCTGTCACTTGTGTGGTGGATTAACTGAGGGGGGTGTTAGAGGCAAAACTCAAATTTTTGGGCTGAGTGGGGCCAGTGCTGGGAATTGGTGTCACTACACGGTCTTGGGAAAAGGGTGGCGTTATGGAGATTGGGATTTAAATTTATTATCAACATGACTTGCTTTTGTTTGGTCTCATAGTCGTGATGCTATTTTTGAAGCAGTGCTTTGTATCAGCAGTTCCTCATGCCAGGGCTGTGACACGTGCCCTGAGTTTCCCAGTTAGAGACTCCTTTGGGAACCAGTATTAGACTGGTGGGTGTAGAAGGCCGTAGTGTTTTCCAGGAGCAGAACTGTACTGGGGCTGGGCTGCCCTTCTGGACACAGTTCCACTAGTGTTTTGCAGGGGGGAGGATTAGGGGGAGAATTGTAACTCAACAAAATGCTCTGCTGACAAAAACCCCAGACAATAGAAGGGGAGAATAGAATATAAAGCCAATTATACCAATTCATAAGATCTCTTTACACCACAGACTGTGATTCTAAGCTTGAAGATGTCCATGATACTGGTATTTAATTTTGTTTTGCAGTCTAGAACAGTCTTTCTCAGCTCCCTCCTCCCCCTCCTGATGTTTGCTATAATCCCTAATTATGCTTTGCTTTTTTTTTTTTTTTTTTGTGATGATGGGCTTTTTGTGGGCCAAAACTAGACCTAAAAATCACTCTTGTGAAGTCCTATTAAAATGCTGCCAGTAACAAGTCAGGTACAAAGCACATAAGATGTTTTGAAGTTTTTCTCTGAGGTTGTAGCAAACTTATTTTTAATCTGTATCCAGGTGAGTGAGGTTGAGATGTTGGCAAAAATCAGAGCATATAAAAGCTGATCACAGCTGTTTCTGGGGAAATTGTAGAAGTTTTAGCTAATCCCTTTCAGATCTTACTTGAACGCCCAGTCAAACAACACAAAGCAGTTTTGAGCTGTTTCTTGTGATTTCATTTAAAAGTGCAATTATGAGTCACATGTAGATGGTGAGACATAGGCTGTTAATTCATGAATACGTGCAGCTCCCAGCCGAGCAGTCACCTCTACGGGCAGGAGTGAAGAGTTTGGTACAAACAAAACCACAGCTCAGGGTCCGTGCTGACTTTGGAGGGGGAAAATACATCTTCCAGCTGAAGTAAACTGTGAGCTCTGTGGGCAGAGCAGGGAAACCTCGTGGCCATTTGGTTTCAGAGGTTTTCACCAGTGGCTGCAATTTCTCCTGCCAAATTACAGTGCTGAGGAGTGTGGTTATTTTCAGGTGGCTGATCAGACTGTGCCTGTCATCACAGCTAACCAGCATTTCTTTTCTCAGGAGGGTTAGTTAGCAATCTCCTGTTTCTACTAGGAAATAGCTGCTGAATTTCTTGATTGCAAGAATGATATGCATTAAAACTGTGAAGACTCAGAGGATCTGTTCTGCAAAGCTGGCTGCCCTGCTGCTTTCCTAATTCCCAAATTGTCTCATGGCTTTTGTATTTTCTCTTCAGGAGTCTCTTAGATGATGTGGTCCCACCCTTTCCTTTAGAGGAAATTAACTCATGGTTAATTACTTTTTGGCTAATTATATGCCTGAACGTTTAAGGTTGTGCATGAATCATGGCTATTTCAACACTTACATGGCTCTTAAGAATTTTGTGGCATTTGGGTCAGTGGTTGCTCTTTGGAATACTTTTAAGTATTATAGCTCTTTTTTTAAGGATACTTTCCCATAGGCAAAAATTGTAGTTTGAGGTGGCAACCCAATCCCATCCTTTCAGCCACTCAGTTTTGATGTACTTTCCAATTTATATTGTAAATTTACGTTCAGTAATTGAAGTTACATGCAGTTTTGGGTGGGACTTACTGCTTGCTCTCTTGATCTGAAGTAGAATGTGCTGTCCAGGCACCAGTAACATGTAAACCAGCCACTGTTACTGCAAGAATTGTGTGTTTGGAGACTTTCCCAGTTGTTCTTGCTCTTAAACCTCATGCCTGGGGCTCATTAATGCCTCATGGCTATTAATGACCAGACAGTTGCAGTGAGTGATACTGCATGAGACATTGTGAACACTCTTTGAAGCACTTTGATATTTTTTAATGAGAAGAATTAATGCAAGTTGTTCATTAAGTACTATGAAGACTTAAACCCTGTGAGCCACATCACATTCACTTCAGTGCAGTGAGAAGATGGGTGTAGGTTGTTGCTGAGAGTTGTGCCAAGATTTTTTTTGAGAAGACTCATTTCAGGAATTTGGGTAAGATAAAGAGATGAGAGACAAAAAAATACCCACAAAACCAAACCCAAACTAAGAGCAGAAGGAGGGATTCAGATGTTCAGGAGACTTCTTTTTTCTTGTTTTTGTTGTTGGTCTAAAGTGTAACTAGATTAAATAGACTGCCTGGAAGTCAAAGGCAGTTTCATGCCATTGTATCTGCCTGGCTCCTCTGAGGCTGTTAGGCGAAGTCTTTTCCTGTTTTTAGATATGTTTAATGACTTTTGGTACCAATATTGAAACTCATTCACAGAACAGTCTTACAGAGCCACTGCTTTCACTTTAAAGTCAGCATGCAGATTTAAAAACTGTTTTTCATAGCTTGTAATTATAAATTGACTTGCAATTACCCCTTACTAAAGGTGTCTATAGGTCGATTAAATGAGACTCCTTTCTACTGAGCTCTGATAGATGAGCTTTTTCAACCAGCTCTTCCATCAAAGGTGACCTGAGCAATCCAGAACTAATAAATAGTTTATGAAGAAGTCAATATCTTGCCTTGTGGCAGTGATGCAGTCAGCACTGACAATAAAGGGATCAGTTTGCCTGCCTTCCCTGGGAAATAAGGTAGGAAGGAACAAGAAAAACAAGCCAGTGGTGTCCAAACTCATTATAAATCTATATTACTTATAAACCTTATTTCATACAGTGCTTTTCCTGCAGCCAAAGCTGTGTCTGCAGTCTTTGGAAACCCTGATGTCTTATGAAAATCATCTTGGGCTTAGTGCTGAGAAGAATGAGTTACGTAAGTGCAGACTCCTTCATGTGTGCATTAAATCAGCCCGTAGTGACAGATCTTGTTTTGATGAAAGGAGCCTCCTTCTCTTGCCACATAAAAGCTGAGAGTGCACTTGCTCTTTGCTGTGACTGGTACCTGCTTTAATAAGTCTACTGTGAATTTTTCCACCTATTTTTTAATCCAGCCTGTGTGAAAACAGTAATGTAGCCTTTTGCTGTTGTTGAGGACTTTGAGTCAGATGCAAATGGAACAATATCCTGGAGCAATAATTGAGGATACTGGTAAAAATGACCTAAGGATTTAGGGACTTGAAATTGGAGGAAAGAGTGTCTTTGAGTTAGTTTTGTGCTTTATGTAGCTGGCCTGCACAATGAGAGGTCACATGTGATCATCAGGTGTTGGCAAACTTTTCTTATGCCATAGTTTTAACTGTGAGCTAGCACTGATTACAAAGTTTTTATCTTTAGTCCCATGGGAATGTAATGGAAGGTTCATCAGAGGTAAAAAAAAAAAAGGCAAACTAGTATCTGGTTTCCTAATTCTGTGTTGGTGCAATCGGGTTAGTTCTGCACTGGTGCTGGTGAACTTCAGTGTCTTGTTAGATGAGCAGTCAAGAGGTTGGACATCCAGCCTGATGTGCTCAGGACTAGACCTGTAGAGGAGTGTAGGTGTCTGAGGTGGGACCTCAGCGAGGTGTTGCTGCCAGCACTGTTTGATGACTGTTGTAGATTGTGTTCTGGTGTCTGGAGTTGTTTCCCAATGGTGTGCGGTGAATTAAAATTATAGATTGATGCCTGCAAATGTCTGAGGACTAAGTGATTTAGTGGAATCCTTTTGGGGGTTTAGAAGTTGCCTTATTGCTTCCCATGAGAAATGGGCTCCTGAGACCTGAAATTGAAAATCTTCAAGCTAGAATGTGGGTTTTATTAAGCACATTGTGTTCAGTGAATACTGTGGCACTTCAGGTCAATGGAAAACATTTCTTAACCTTCCCACCCGACCCCCTCCCCCTTTCCACTACTCCCCCCAACTCCCTCAGCCAACTTTAACACTTTGGGTTTTTTTCTTTGATAATACTTGTAACAAAACATGTTTCCTGTGCCTTTACTAAAGAAAACGTAGAAAGAGTTAATCTTCAAGGATAGATTGAAGTATGTGACTCGAGGGCAGTGATGTGGCTGTTGGCCAGCAGTATTTTGCAGAAAAGTTGGATTTTCTGGTTTTGGCTCAGATATCTGCTGCCATGGCTGTGGTGACAGAAACCCTCCACTATTTGCACATACGTTTTGAGTTGCAGCTTTGACAGAGTCACAGAAGAACTGTTGGGCAGACAGCTGGTGTATTCTTCCTAAAAAAAATTATGTGAATTTCCATTTTCTGAAGTAAGAGCTGGAATTTTATTGGATATTCTTCTTGGATGACAAACTTAACAGGAAAAATCTAGGGGGGTGAGCAAGGGATGAGAAATCTCTAAGTTGGTATTGCACTTTTTAAAAAAGTATTTGCTCTAAGTAAAGGGGTGCTCAAAATACTACTGAATAAAAAGAAAAATTTTAGATAAGTTTAGTTACAACGAGAGAAATGTGTTGATAGGGAGATGTATTTGAGAGCTTCAGAATCATAGAATCATTTTGGTTGGAAAAGACTTTTAAGATCATCAAGTCCAACCATTCCCCCAGCACTGCCAGGGCACCACTAACCCATGTCCCTCAGCACCACATCTCCAGGGCTTTGAAACCCCTCCAGGGATGGGGACTCCACCACTGCCCTGGGCAGCCCTTCACAACCCTTTTGGGGAAGACATTTTTCTTATAATCCTAAACCTAAACCTCTCCTGGTGCAACTTGAGGCCGTTTCCTCTTGTCCTATCGTTTGTTACTTGGGAGTAAAAAATGAATTGTATTAAAACAAATAAAATTAACATAGATATTAACCTTTGGTGAGGTCTGGTACTGAAATGCTTAAAAGGAGATTCTGCATCATTGTATTTGTGAGGAAATGTGTAAGGAAGAGTCATTTCTGCTGTCCCTGATGATACTCACAGCAGAGCTCTCTGAAGAAGTGTGTGAGTACACCTTAAATTACAGGGGTTTGCCCCAGGAGGGAGACGTGGTGCTTCTTGAAGTTGAGGAGTGTTTTAATTGGGATGCAGGAGATGTCAAAAGGATGTTTGCTACAGTCCACCTCTCCAAATTGTACTAGTTAATTTTATTTATGATCTTCTGGTACTATATTGATTACCTTGATTGGATGATTTTATGGTTTTTTTAATGTGGGAGTTTGCTGCTTTCCTTCCAGTTGTTTTCCTGACATCTCAGTGGTATGAAAGCTGTTCAGAGTTGCCTGCCTCTCTTAACTCCAGGAAAACAACAAATTTGTTCTTGCTTTTGGATCATGTTACTCAGAAGTGAGCTTTGAACAGGTCAGGCACTTGGGGCATGCATGAAAATAAGAGGTCTGACCATGCAAACACCAGTGGTGTGACCGTGCAAATCCAATGAGGAGCTGATCTTTGAAAAAGAAATGACACACCTTGAGCTGGTGAGAAGGGACTAGAGAAGAAGAAGCAGCATTTTGGACTTAAGAGTTCCACCAAGACATTTTTAGGAATGAAAGATCATAAAGTAGACAGAGATTTAGTTGCAGAAAGTTGGCTTGAGATGGATATTTCATATTCAGCTTATGAAAACTTGTTGAGTTGTTCTGCTCATTAAAATGTAAGTGCTGACCAGCAAAAATTGGCTGTGGAAGCTTTTTTGTCATGGCCATATGGGTTTAAGGGAAGCAGAAAGCTGCTGCTTTAACTGCAGCATGTGACTCCTTCCTATTGATTCAGGGTGACCTCTTTTGTCCTTGGCTCTGAAATGATGTAACTGCCATCGAAAGTACTTGAAGGGGAGGAAACAGAACAACTTGCTTTCTACCGGCTTGACTTTGCAGCTATTTACAAACCCCTCCCAAAATAATGCAAAAAAAAAAAGAATCTTGCTACTGAGAGCCCTGCTTTGCCTGCTCCAGGGAAAGCTGCTAAACTTTGACATTAAACAGAACCTTTTTTTCATTCTAATTTACACAAAGGGCTAGTGGGATGTCAAAGGTAGTTGTCCCACCAGTGTGTAGTTAAAGCTCTGGGGATACAGAGAGCTAATTTTTGTGTGTCTGTATAGAGAAAGTGCACAAGTGGTATAGAAGCTGTGTGCAGGTGAGCTTTCAACATCTTAAATAACCTTAAATAATTTGCTGGAGGGGAGGGCAGGGTCTTCAAACTGTGGGCAGTGTTGGTTTGAAAATCTGGTTTTCCCCTTAAAGGAAGGAAGTTTTAAGGGCATCTTTGGGTAGGAACATGAGAGTAAGAAACTGAATTGCTGAGGTGCTTGCTCAGCTCTTGTGAAACACTCTGCTGAGGGCTGCAGGAAGAAAAAGGGACTGGATTTGGAGACCAAGACCTTCCAGTGCCTTGCTCTGATATTTCTGTCTGCATATGTCAGTATTTTAATATGCAGACCTTAAACCTGCTAATGCAGGTGATCCTGTGTTGCTTTTCTCCTGCCTTTAGAATTAGAACAAAGTGTTTGAAATGTCCTTGGGAACAAGCTGGCATGTGGGATGGTTTCTGTCAAGCAAGAAAAGAAAGGGGAGGGCTGGAGCCTTGGCTCTGCACAGGGCTGGTGTAGGCATGAGAATAAAGCTTTTTGTTGCAGTCACTCATATAAATTCTGTAGAGTTGTGCTGTGCACAGATGCCCAGCTTAACTCCAAAGTAATGAGCACTGAAGGAAATGGAGGTCATAGAATCATAGAATGGTTTAGGTTGGAAGGGATATTCCAACATCATCTAGTTCCAACCCCCCTGCCATGGCAGGGACACCTCCCACTAGACCAGGCCACCCAGGACCTCATCCAGCCTGGCCTTGAACACCTCCAGGGATGGAGCATCCACAGCTTCCCTGGGCAGCCTGTGTCAGTGTCTCACCACCCTCTGAGTAAAGAATTTCCTTCTAATTTCCAATCAAAATCTATCCTCTTCCAATTTGAACTCATTACCCCTCATCCTATCACTGCAGGCACTTGAGAAAAGTACCTCTCCAGCTTTCTTGTAGCCCCTTCAGATACTGGAAGGCTGCAATAAGGTCTCCCCTGAGCCTTCTACATGTCCATGTTCCCTGCTGAGCTGGGAGGACACCCTCTGAAGCCAGATAAGCCACCTAAAGCCTCACCAGCCTCACTGAGACAGTCTCAGCCTGCATACAAACCTATTCACACTGTGTCTCTTACTCAGTTTGCTTCCTTCTGTGGTGATTGCAGCTTCCTGTATTTCTTTTTTCCCCCCATTTCTTGTGCCTCTGTGCCTGTTAGAACAACATTCTGGTGAGCTCAGGGGCTCATGCCTTTCCCCACCTGTGTGGGTAGCTGTACTGGTGCTGCTGGCCTGCTCTCTGGTGCTGTTGGCAGGTCAAAGCTGTGCAAACATATGCTAATGCTGCACTTGGCTTTTGGGCTTGTGTGGTTATGTAACTGCCCTTCCTCCTGTGGCCTTTATTTTGTTGCCATGGGATCATTAAATAATTAAAAGAGGTGATTTACAAGCCTTCCAAAGAAATGCTCTTACCTTGTTTAACACTTTTCTCTTGCAAACAGGAAGAAAATGAACCTGAAATCTGAACGCAGAGGAATTCACGTGGATCAGTCAGAGCTCCTGTGCAAGAAGGGCTGTGGTTACTATGGCAATCCTGCTTGGCAGGGATTTTGCTCCAAGTGCTGGAGAGAGGAATACCATAAGGCCAGGCAGAAACAGATTCAAGAGGACTGGGAGCTGGCAGAGAGGTAAAGAGCCCTCTCTTCCTTCATCTCTTGCAGTAGCTTGACTTCACTAAGTACTATTCCTGTCTCCTGTTTCCTAGTCCTGTTTGCTCTGGCTCAGTTTCATCACAAGTTCTCAAATTTGACCTTTCTAGCAGAAATCAAAATCTTCCTTTTGATGCAAAGATGAATATTTATGACATTCTAATTTAAGAGGTTTCAAAAGAAAGTCTGTGAAGTAACAAATGTAAACACCCCCTCAACCTCTCAACAAATACTTTGACCCAATTTGCATCCTGCCATCTCTAATTCTAACTAGCAGTTGGGAGGGTGAAAGTGACAGTTTTGATTAAAATACCTCCACCTCTGGAGACTGCAGTTATTGTCTTGAATATAACCAGCACAATGGTTCTACATTTCAGCTCACTGATTAAAAAATTGGGTTTAGCTTTGTCTGTGGTCATTATTTTAAACTGCAGGGTTAAGCCTAAAAGCATCAAAGCTTTAATGATTTAGGTATTTTCTGCAAAACAGCCTAATGTGTTCATATTGACACAGATTCCCCATGTACTCTTATCTTAATGTGTGAGTGGTGTGTGCCAGAACTCTAGGAAGAAATACAAATGCCCCTTAGGGACATGTCTGCACGTGAACTTGAGTTACCCAGTGATATGTTAACCAAGGTCATTGGGAGAAAAACAAAATAAAAGGCTTTAAGTGCCCTGTTTACATCAGCCAGCCTGAAGGTGACATCTCTGGAAACTCTTTGAACTTGAGCTGGCTCCAAACTAAAGGTTATAGTTTGGAAGCTCTAAGTTTTTTGGTGTCTGGCTACCCTAGACCCTCTTACCTTAGGCCTTGAAGTAGTTTGGTTAATTATTTTTATTTTTTTTTAAGTTCTCTTTACTGTCTGACACAGGAACAGATTATTAGCTGCAAAGAAAGGTAGAAAGAAGTGCTTTAAACTTTTTCTAATCAGAAGGTGCCAGGTAAGCTGTTGAGTACAGTACTGAGGACATATCATTTTTTTTACTCTGCTGTAAGTTTGCCTTAAACAGTTAATAAAAACTTAACTATTATTAGAGCAGGTAGTTACACTGTCAGTTCTATAATGTCTATGTACAATAAACTAGGGCATGTAAGGAATCCTTTAATAAGTAACTATTCAGTAGGAGATGCTAAAGGAACAGGTAAGCTGGGATTGTTGTAATGAACAGACTTGTCAGCCAGCACAGATAAGACACAATTCCTGCCTCAAGAGATTACAAATGCAAACCCATTTATGGTTCATCTAAAGAAAATTGCTTAATCTTTTAGCATCTTAAAAGGCAATATAATGTAACCTATTTTAATCCTCCAGCATAGGGAGAAAAGTAGCCCTTGAAGGATTAGCATGTTTGTCCTCCCCTGCTTTGTCCATGGAGGTTAAAAGATGGGCTTGGTCTTTGCAAAGCACCCATTGGTGCTGCAGGAGTTTGCCTCATTCATCCAAGCAAGCCTCTGTATTACCAAGACTTTGAAATCAAATTCAGAAAACAATGATCTATATTCCAGAATTTTTCTGAGATTGTGGTGGGGTGTTTCACTTGCTCAGCTGTGAGCCATAGTTTTTATCTTTAGGAAGATGGTAAAGGGTTGCCTGTGGTAAGAAGCTGTGAAACTTGGAACATGAAGCAGGGAGGAGGGCAACTGAATCAACTATTGGAAGCCCTCCCATAGTCTTTCCCCACACCTCTACCTTTGTGGAATTGAGGGCTGTGACGTGAGGGGAAGGTGACCATGGTTATACTTGTCTCCTCCCTTTTGACCTCACTATTTAATCTCTGGCCATCTTCAGCTTTCTGTCACCATTGCAATGTGGGAAGAATGCATGTAATGTAGTGAAGGGAGATCATAGAATCATCAGGGTTGGAAGGGACCTTAAAGATCATCCAGTTCCAACCCCCCTGCCATGGGCAGGGACACCTCCCACTAGAGCAGTTGCTCACAGCCCCAGCCAGCCTGGCCTTCAACATTTTCAGGGATGGGGCTTCCAGCACCTCTCTGGGCAACCTGTGCCAGTGTCTCCCCACCCTCCTGGGCAAGAACTTCTTCCTAACGTCTCATCTCAATCTCCCCACCTCTACTTTTGACCCATTCCCCCCAGTCCTACCACTACCCAACAGCCTAAAAAATCCCTCCCCAGCTTTCCTGTAGCCCACTTAATATCCTAGAAGGCCACAACAAGGTCCCCTTGGGGCCTTCTCTTCTCCAGACTGAACAACCCCAACTCTGTGGAGATGTGGAGGCATGAAATGAAGATGGGCATAGAGGAGAATTAGCCTGTCAAATGAGTAATTAATTTATTACACAGGAAATTAACTTATTTGTGCTGTGTTTAAGTGCTTAAATTAGACCTACCTTTTTCTAATTCCAGGCTCCAGCGTGAGGAGGAGGAAGCATATGCCAGTAGTCAGAGTACTCAAGGGGCACAGTCACTGACCTTCTCAAAATTTGAAGAGAAGAAAACCAATGAGAAGACACGAAAGGTCACTACTGTGAAGAAGTTCTTCACTGCTTCTTCCAGAGCAGGAGCTAAGAAGGGTAACTTTCTCCTTTGCTTTTAATGGTTCTGTGCAACGTGCTCAGTTAAAAAGTACTTTTGATAGAGATATTGTACTAAAAGGCAGAGTAGTGCTCTGGGACTTGGCTTCAAAAAGTTGGAATAATGATGGCAACTGAGCACCATGCAGCTGCTCCCTCCTTCCCCCACCCCTGTGGGATGGGGAGGAGACCTGGGACAGAGGGGGAGGGTAAAACTTGTAGGTTGAGATAAGAACAGTTTAATAATTGAGGGGGGAAAGTTATGAAAAATAAGATAACAAAAAGTGAGAAATAAAACCCAAGAAAAAAAGTGATGCACGGGGCAGTTGCTTAGCACTGGGGTGATGCCCAGCCCATCAATTCCAATTCCCCACACTGTGCTAGGCATGATGTCCTGTGGTGTGGAGTATCCCTTTGGCTGGTTCAGGCTGTCTTGGCCATGCTCCCTCCCAGCTTCTCGTGCACCTCCTCACTTGCAGAGCATGGGAAACTGAAAAGCCCTTGTCTTGGGATAAGCACTATTTAGCAACAACTTAAACACTGATGTGTTATCAACATGGTTCTCATGCTAAATCCAAACCACAGCACTGTACCAGCTACTAGGAAGAAAATTAACTCTGTTCCAGCTGAAACCAGGGTAGGTGCACTGTCCTAGATATTTAGGATCAAGGTTGACTCATGAATCTTCCTAGATTGAGTCAACCATAATGTGTTATTGTGGTTTAGGGCTTGAAGTGGAGCTCTTCCTGAAGAAAGAAAAAAAGGTACTGGCTGGCAATCACATCAAACAAACTGATATATCCTAAATGTGATAGAAATGCTGATATAAAATACCAGAGGGTGCTGCCATAATGGATCACTTCAACAGAAAAAATGGAATGTGTAAGGAGGGTGCCTTTAAATGAAAATTAATGTGAAGGGAACCTTGTAGTCTTTATGTGTATGTGGGTTGTGAATACAAGTCTGTGGTTGTCTGAATGTTTATTCTACAGCAAGAATGATTAATGGCACTGATGTCTTTGCATAGCAATAGCTCACATGGGCAAAACCCAGGAGCTGCTAGACTCTGGAGGAGGCATTCCAGAAGAAAAAAACCACCATTAATGTATCTTAGCCTTATAGTTGATGCATTTCCTTAATAAGAAATTCTGGCTGTGTCTGGATTTCATCTTAGCAATGGTGCCTGGGCAGCAGCTGGCTAAATGAGGCATTCAGCTATGTATTAAGAATTTTTTTTACATTCATTCTTCTCACTTTCCATATTTATTTGCTTTTTTTATCCCACTCACCATCTCTCCTGACATGCTCCTGCTCTTGGTGTCTTGCTTGCTTTTGCATTTATTTCAGTGGCTCAAGAGAAAGTCGTTAAGCAAGGACAGCTGGGGAGGGAGCGAAATGCTGATAACATTCTCAGGGACTTGAAGGAGATTTTTACTCCCTCCTGGGAACTGGCTTCCCCTACTGAAGGTAATGCAGCACAGCTTGAGCAAGCTGTCTGCTTGATTTTAGTGAGCTTATTTCTTAGCTGGGCTTTGCAAAATCCCAACTAGGGTTGTGCCAGTTGTAACTTGTGCTGTTGGATGTGAGGATGACAAAAAAAAGTCAAGCACCTTGAAGTGAGCTTGGATATCTAAACCAATTCTTTGCTTTTTAGTAAGGAATATATAGGAATAAAGCTGAAGCTTCTTTCAGCTCTACCCAGGCAATGACATCTGAAGGATGAAGCAGTTTAAAAAAAAAAAAAGAGTTTTGTAAGAAGTAGCTCAATCTTGTGCTGCTTCATATTGTTACCAAAAAATAATTGCAGGTTGCCATTATAAATCTGATTACAGGTTGAAACTCCTTCAGTTTAATAGTTCACGCTCCAAGAATTACATTCTCAATTACACTGAGAATTTCCATTCTCAAATCACCTCCAGATGTGTGGTGTGTTAATCAGGAGGACAATTGCCTGTCAAGAGAAGACACATTGGTTTCAGTTGAACCCAAAGGACGCCCAAACCCCTTGATGCAAACACCTTTAGGATCCTCTCCTATGTTATTTGTTTGCAATTCTGATGTGTTCTGCCTACTAAAGAAATTTGAAGGTGTGCCATTCTTTATTTTGCAAATTACCTGAAGATGATGAATGGCTGTATGTAGTAGAGCTAATGACATTATTTTTATATTCTTTGCTTGGACTCAGGTCCATGGCCATGGCACAACCATAGTGAATCACTGGAGTGCTCATGTTCTGCTGTGACAAGTAGCATTTCTGTAGAGTGCCTTGAGGAATATTTTGAAATTAATAGTGTTTATGCTTTGTCAAGGTGATCCTTTCTTAACTCTTCCCATGCTCTTCTCATTTTGGCCTCTCTCCTCTACTAGGTTCTTTTAAACTTGTTCAAATGATTTCTGTTTTTTCATCAGCTTCTCTTTAGTTAGACTTAATTCTTTTAGAGTACATGACAAAGCTGTAAATATTTCAGTGCTGAAAGTACATTTATTCCTGCAATCCTTAATTATCAGTGCATATTGTACAGGTTCATTTTCCTTAAATTAGGATTTCAACACAGAGGTTAATGGAGTTGCAACATTTCTGACTACATGAAATTCTTGGTGTCACTCGTTAAAAAGACAGTTCATTCTAATATTTAATTTTTTTTTAATGCCTCAATTGTCTACATCTCTCTAGTAACTGAAATTACCTATTTTAAATCTGTGGCTAAAAATCATATTCATATTCCTTTAGGTCAAATAGCAGAATAAGGTTCAGGATTTTTCTCATACAGTGAACTCAGTGTTGAAATGAGTAAATAAATCTTTGGCTCTTCTTGGAAAGGAAGCCAGCAATTAATTGTGGAAAAAAAAGAACTCTTAGAATTCTATTATTTCAAAAGCAGACCTGCTTTCTTTTTTTTATTATCACAAAGCTGTGCTCTCTACTTACTGCTTATGCAATATTGAATGTGATAAATTTAGATCAACATACAGTGATGGTTGCTGTACAGCTGGAATACTGCACAGACATTTTATTTTGAATCACAGGTATAAAGAAGATTGGAGGAAATCCCCTCTGGAAAAAAAAATGTTCTTGTGTAACTAGAAAGGAGATTGATTTGCACTTTCTATCTTGATTGCTGTGCCTGGAATTTAAATAGTTGCAAAACTTTCTCCTTTCTTATTGCTTAAACACAAGAAATGTTCTAATGGTACCTGACCAAGTGATTATCCAGAGAAGGTGATGCTGAAGTGTGGAGAATTGTGCTTTGATCAGATGATCAGTGTCATTAGTCACAGCTTTGAGTTCACTGTAGCTCTCTCTCTCTTTAAAAGTGAACAATAACAAACCAACAAACCTTTCCAATAAGCTACCTCAGGTCTAAAACTTCCCAACTTAAACATACTAACCCCTTTTATTTCCTTTTATTTTGGAGTTCTGCATGTGTGTATTGAAACAAGGAGTTTGTTGTTGTGCATGTTAGTATTTTCAGGTTGGAAGGTATGTTGGTACCACGTTGACCATGAATATTTTCATGTTTTCTGTCTCTCTGCTGCTTGCTTTTCATCATGTTCATTTACATCATCTCTGTTCAATCCTTCATTTTGAACAGTGTTGGCTGGCAAGTTGAAAGGTGGGTGAACTAAACTTGGCTACTGAAGGTGTTGGATCAGTACAATAAACTTGCAACTTCTGCCTTGGAAAATCAGCTGTGTTTGTGTGGTTGCAGCTGTATAAACTTGCATCCAGTGCTGTGTGCAGTCTGTGTTCCTGCCTCCTTCTTGAGTGCCAGGCAGGTTCTCCCCTGGGCAGGTTTGGTGCTTCTGCTCTTGCTGAAACACAAATGGCCAAGTCCTCATTTACCTGGGTGTGATTCTGGGGCATCTGCTGCCTACCAAAGAAAAGCTGCTGCATTTGCACCAACCTCATGCTCCCTTTCCTTGTCTTGTGCTGCTGCTCCTGTGGGAGCCAGCCTGGAGCTGATTGAGCTGAAAAATAACCCTGTAAAGCACATTGATTTCTGATTAGGGCTGCCCCCAAGCTGGTTCATGAGCCAGTGGAATGGATACTTGTGTTGGTGCAAGCAGAGGAGTATAAAGGTGAGGGAGAATGGAAAAGGGACCACTCATTATCTTAAACTGCTGCAGAATCCCATCTGGAAGCCTTGATCTCATGTGGAGATGTCTTACCTGGGAAGGAAAATGTAAGAACTCCAAAGCAACCCATGTTGAAGTGATTTGCTAATGCTGAAAGGCCATTAGTGTAAATGGGTGTGTGGCTATGAATGTTTTGCTTCAGTGGAATACTCACTTTTCTAGACTTCTCTTTAATAATATCCAGCATTTTACTGGTAAAGCTTGAGGAGTAAACACTCCTTCATCTGCACAGTTGAAAACAAAAAAACCCTGAAATTTTAAGACGAGTTAAACCCTTTCTGAATTCATCCATCAGTGTCAAAAAGTTAATGTGCTGTGCCCAAACTTTTTCAGCAGAGATCCAAGAGGCCAAGGCTCCCAGCCCCTCTATAAACAGGCAGGCCAGCATCGAGACAGACCGGGTGTCCAAGGAGTTCATAGAGTTCCTCAAGACCTATCACAAGCCTGGACAAGATATCTATAAGCAATGTAAACTCTTTTTGGACACAATGAATCATAAAAGGGTAAGTTTTGCATGCCTGTTACATAAATAAAATGGGGAAATGAAGGAGAGATGGAGAAAATGCTGCATTTCTTGCAGCAGTTTGGGTTTTGTGTATTGTTTACAGGAGTCTTCACCTGATACCCTTAGTCAAGTGAGGGTTAAATTCTGAATGCCTTGATTTTTGTGACCAAAGAAACCCTCCAACCCCCCCAGTATCTCAGGTATCTTGAGAGGACTTTCCTTTGCATCTCAAATAAATTAATTATGAGTAAATCCCACATAAATTAGTGTTAAGCAAACGATTTTCTAGGTAAATATGAATTGTGGAAGCTATAATACATAATGAGGTTTTAGATATCTTAAGGCTTCTTTGCATCCCAAATTAATTATGAATAAATCCCACATAAATTACTGTTAAACAAACAATTTTCTAGGTAAATATGAATGGTGGAAATTATAATACATAATGAAGTTTTAGATATCTTAAGGTTAAGTTATGAAGATACTACAATATCAACCCACATGTCTCCTTTTTTTTTAAGGAAGGGGAACTTGACTGTGCTTTATTTCATATGGAATAAGGGTTACATCTTCATTACATTAAAAAAAAAAAGTTCTTGAAATATTAATGTGTCTGTAGTGCCACCTATGGTTGAAATGAGTCAATGTTCAGCACACTTTTTTTTCCCTTTCTTTCTTCCTGTAACTTTTCTATTTAGCGTGTAGTTATTCAAATTATATCCTCAAATTGGACTGGAAATTAAGGAAGTGCTGCTGGAATCTCACGTGGCCTCCACGTTGAAAACATCTTGAAGTTGTTGGGTTTTTTTTTAGTTTAAGAACTGATTCATTCTGAGCACAGTTTGTGAAAACAGTGTGGTGGTGTTATTGGTGACAAACCCTGAAGGTTCTCTCATTTCCTAGTTCCCTGCTAGGTTGTGCCAGTCACAAAGGAGCCTTTCTCAAAATGTATAAATTACTACTACATGTAAACCAGGCCTAAAATGCAGCTCTGCCATCAGAGCTGAGACTTTGTGCTCAAGGTAACTCTGTAGTGTTTGGCTTTAGAGAATTCAGAAACTAAGTTATCTCTCCATCTATTTATTTATTTATTAAATGTATGGTTTTCTGCTGCCATTTAATAATGAAAAGTGACTTTGAAGTTAGTTTTAACCTTCACACCTCTGTTATGTTCTTCAGTAGCTCATCTCTCCATATTTTTATTTATTTATTAATTAAATGTGTGGTTTTCTGCTGTCATTTAATAATGAAAAGTGACTTAGTGAAGTTGATTTTAACCTTCAAACCTCCATTATGTTCTTCAGTAGCTCAGTTACTTAATGTCCAAAAGACAATCGTTTCCCAAATAACATTGTGGCCACCATAGTAACCACCATTAGAATTGTTTACTGTATAGATACTCTTTCAAATTATGGTTTATATTCTTGTTTTTTTGATATACTGGATATCATCCTTTAAAAAATTAAGAGACAAAATTAGGAGCAAGCATTTTGCTGGATAGTCTGTTACTTTGTCACTGTTACTCAAGGATGTGCCTGGGGAACTCTCCAATTCTATTGCTAATATGCAGCTGGTCAGCAAATAAATGTAAGTCTTTCACATGTTCAAAAGCCACTATGTCTTGGTTTCTCCTATTTTTGAGTCTATTTTAGCCAACAAAAACACCCCTGATGATGTATTTGCATTCTCAGACTGTTACTGCAGCTGGATGCTTTGGTTAAACAAAACCAGAACATCAGAGGTGTTGCTGCCAGTCCTTCCACACGTGGAGACTTAACCAGCTCTCTGTTACAGGACTTGAGTATTGAGGAGCAATCTGAATGTGCCCAGGACTTCTACCAGAATGTAGCAGAGAAATTACAGACACGCTGGAAAGGTATCAAGTTCCTCTTCCTCCTGTCTTACTGCTGACAAAGTGATGATCTGAGGATAAAGCCTCTGGCATTTCCAAGTCAAAATCCTGAAATGCTGTTAACAAATTCCACTACCATAGGACTATCCCCAGCAGAACCAGTTCTATGAAGTTTTGAAGTCTAAATTACTTGTTTTTACAGGTTTTTCTTCAACCAAACCCCATTTAGTTGAGAGTTTTTTCATTTCTTGTTTTAAATTCAATACTGTTTGTTTCGAACTGAAGCTGAACGTGTGGCCTCAGCCCAGTTATTGGGCTGGGATCCTTTTGTGCAAGAAGCCAGTGAGAGAGGAGTGTTTCTGCTTTTATGTGCCTGGTCTGTAAGTGGCACAGCTTGAACATACCCAGGGTTTGTTTTTTTTAAAGACATAAACAGGAACAGAGGACTTGGAAGACCTCACTGGATTTATTCTCTAAGATTGAGAAATATTCTTGTAAGCTCCAAGCAGATGAACCTAATGAGTGTGCTGAGTGAATGTGCTTCATTGTGAGCCTCTGCATGTACCCTGGCACATCACTGTGGTGTTCTCACCACTATATTTACTTCTGGAGAGAGTGAAAATAGTCCAAATATATCCAGTATTAATTCAGGTTGGCTCAAGTCAGTAGCACTGATTTGGTGATATTAGGACCAAACTGTATTAAATCTAAAAAGACCCCCAGAACACTTTATTTACTATATTGGGGGTGGGATTTCTACCTTTCAGTGCCCCCTGAGAAAGTTGAGAAAGCAATGGATCAGATTGAGAAATACATTATGACTCGCCAGTATAAATATGTCTTCTGCCCTGAAACAACTGATGATGAGAAGAAGGATCTTGCTGTGCAAAAGAGAATCAGGTGAGTCTTTTAAAAGAAAAATCACTGAGTAATCCAGTCCTGTAAATATCTGAATTAAGCAGGTTAAAAACCTGCTGCACACACAGAAATGGCAAGCTTGTTAATCAGAAAGGGTTAAAACCAGAATGTTTTATTTAAGAATTTAAAACAGAAAGAATAATAAAAGCTACTACACTAGGAAAACAAATTGTTTTGCTTTTGTTAAATTCCAGTAAAAAAATAAAGTATTTTTTCTGGAAATAAATTACTTCAGTGGAATAAACTACTTTATGACTGGACTCATTCCACATTGACACAAAGCACTCCTTGTGCCTTGAGCTCAAGAAGCAGCTGGTTTCAAACACCTGAATGTTACTGGCACAGAATACTTTTAACTCTTTTTTTTTCTCATCACAGGGCTTTGCACTGGGTCACTCCCCAGATGCTCTGTGTTCCTGTCAATGAAGAAATCCCAGAAGTCTCTGATATGGTTGTAAAAGCAATTACAGGTTTGTGAAGGATGATGTTGGCATTTATGGCTTTGATTTTAACATCTCTTGCTCATTTTCTGCTGTCCTCAGAAGGGGGTCCAGGCTTTTAGATTTCTAGTAGTCTTTGTGGTGTTGGAGCAGGTCATTTTTCTCTCATAGAAGTGTTTACTTAAAATACTACTTAAATCTACTTAAAATACTTGGACTGAACCAAGAGGAGGTTGAATAAACAGATACTCTTATGGAACAGATAAAACTGATGCAATATTAGTATTGTCCAGTAGATTCCTACTCATTCAGGTGTCTGATTAATACGGTTTTAATGACTAGAGAACTTTTTTTATCTTACAGATAATGGTTTTAATGACCAGAGAACTTTTTTATCTTACAGATATCATTGAAATGGATTCAAAGCGTGTCCCTCGGGATAAGTTGGCATGCATCACCAAATGCAGCAAGCACATATTTAATGCTATTAAAATCACCAAAAATGAACCAGCTTCTGCTGATGACTTCCTTCCTACACTTATATACATTGTTTTGAAGGGAAACCCACCTCGTCTGCAGTCTAACATCCAGTACATAACACGCTTCTGTAATCCAAGCAGGTTGATGACAGGAGAAGATGGCTACTATTTTACCAATCTGGTAAGTACAGGGATAGTGGTGATGTTCTATAATCAAGAATATCTTTTATTTGGATCTAGGAATTCACAGTAAAACCAAGCACAGCATAACAGAAGGAAAATTAGAACTGATTTTCAAGTAGTGGTTGAGGCAACGTAGCTCTTTTGCTTTGTATCTCCTCTCTCTTCCTTTTGTGCTTTCCAAAGCAGACAGTGCTTTGCTTTCTTTATAATTAAACCTTTCATGTGAACAGTCTGATGCTAAAACTTAGGTATATTTTTATTCTGTAAGGAGATAAGTACTTCCTATTCCTAAAATCCTGAGTGTGGGCTGTGCAGATGTTACAGATGCAAAGTTCCCCATTTAAGCCCATGAGAGTTTAATGGCTTAGTTCTGCAGAGATGTGTGGAGGTAAACAGGCTTTTTAAAGCTGCTGCAGGAGCATTTACTAATGTGCTTGTTTATATTAGAAAGAATTATGATTATGGACGTGGCTTCTCCATGTTTCATTGTAAAGCAATTCCCAAGGGGAAATACGTAGCTGAATGAAATTTGTGAAATGTTAGAAATTCCTTTTGGTAGGAAGAAAGCATCCACAAGGTAAGCTGGGCATTTGACATTCATTCCTTCAAAAAATGAACACAGAGCAGAGCAAATCTCTGCTGATTAGATTATTAAATATAATAATCTTGTGCTTTTCTCTAGTTGTCATGTTCTTTCTGTTTTCTCACCTCCAAAACACAGTGACCCTGAGGTTTGTAGCACACATTGCCCAGTGAGGCAGCACTGTCCAGCTGAAGTGATGCTTTCCCCTCTCCTCCTCCAAGTTCTCAACTTCTTCAGACTTTGAGGAGAGGAAGGAGGCAAATGAATTGTGTGATATAGTTAGTTTCTGGAGAAGCTTTTTAGGAGCAATCTGTTGAGGCATTAAATAAATTAATCAGTTACTGATCTAAGGGCAGGATAAAAAATGGAACTCATTCCTGTCTGTAGCTTGCAGTGATGCTCCCTCTCTGTTTTGTTTGTAGTGCTGTGCTGTGGCCTTCATTGAAAAACTGGATGCTCAGTCTTTAAATCTCAGTCAAGAAGATTTTGATCGTTTCATGACTGGTCAGACATCCCCGAAGAAGCAAGAATCTGACAGTTTTTCACCTGATGTGTGCCTGGGGGTTAAGCAAATGTACAAAAACTTAGACCTCCTATCTCAGTTGAATGAGAGACAGGAGAGAATTGTCAGTGAAGCCAAGAAGCTTGAGAAAGACCTGATAGATTGGACTGATGGAATTACGAAGGAAGTCCAAGATATTGTTGAGAAATACCCATTAGAAATAAAACCAAAAAGTCAAGCCTTAGCAGCCATTGACTCTGAAAACGTGGAGAATGACAAGCTGCCCCCACCACTGCAGCCTCAGGTTTATGCAGGATAATTATCAGTGTTAACTTGAAAAATATCCTTCTCCTTACCTAGTACTATCTGCTACTTGGGAAGGGAAAGAAATTGAAGGCTAAAAATCAGATGAGCTTAAATCAGTACATTTTTAAAAGTACATTTGTTTTGTTAAGTGTAATGAACTGTATTTATTTTAGTCGAGTAGATTTCTATTAGGCTTTTGTGGGTTTTTGAACTGAATTTCAATTTTCTACACAAATTGGTGTAATTTTTAAGCAACACTAGTCCATTGACATCTCTCCTGACAGCTTCCTCCTAGGCATGCACTTACTTGGTTTTAATTAGTTTAACTTGAATTCCAGCTCCAGCAGAGACTCGAGAGCTACCAATGTTAGTCTGAATTTACTCTGTAGCTGTAAAGATGAAATATATATTGTAAAATATGTAAAATTGTAAATAGATTTAAAAATTTAATGTCTCAACCGTGCATGACATAGTGTGTGTGTGTGAGTGGAAACAAGATCCAAGTGTTCATCTTGGCACCTTTCAGTTAAAACATGTTGCAGTATAAGGGCAAGTAACACTGTTGATGTTTCAATAAGCTAGATGGAATAACTGATGAATTACAGAGAGGATATTGTTGTAATGATTTGAAAACTTGACACTCATCTTGAAATCTCTGTAAAAAAAAAAAAAGTGCTATTTAAAATATGACATTTCTTCATGTAAACATTCTCTCTGCTTTCTCAATACACCCCAGAGCCTTCAGTGGTGCATGTAAGTGCTGGTGTTGCTATTTTGAAGAGAATATTGAGTCAGGCTTCAGAAATAGGGGAAAAAATACTTGTATTAAAAATTGCCTAATGGGAAACAAAGTGGGAGGGGAGGAGATAGTGCAAGAGTTGCAGCAAAAGTGGTTTTCTTTGCTGGTATTGCCTGGTCATTTCCATCAGTGGGCTGGGTCTTGATTGCTTCTTTGACAATCCTGGTAGATAAATAAGTTCATATAATTAGAGGCTGCTTTTTAGAAGCATGAGCCATTGCTCTGAACAGACAAGTGCACTTTCTTTTCAGCAAACATCATTTTCTGATCTTTAGTGACCCTCTTAAGGAAAGGGACTTACCTTGCTAAAGCATTGAACATCAAGGTAAATATGGCTTTGTCACTAAAAGTGTGTTTAAAGTTAATAGCTCACTCTGCAAAAAGTAACCTCTTGCAATATAACTTTTTTTATGCCAGTGAAACATTTTATATATATCATTTTAAATATGTCCAGTCTGCCATCACTTGTTTGTGTACCTGAGATATCTGACATAAAGCTACTTGGCTTGAACTACTTTTAAGCAATTAATTTTAACTACTTTTCAGCTATATTAAATTGTTACCATTCAAGGAGGAAAGTACCTACCTCTTTATTACATTCCACTGCTTTAAAGGCACTGCTCTTTTATATTTGCACTGCAATAATTTCTGACCATGACTGTGATTTGCCCCTTTTAGCCAGATGTTTTTAGCCTTATGAACTATGCATTCCTAGTGTTTCAGAGAGAACCAGTGCCCCAAAGCTCCACTCCTGAGGAGAAGCAACGAGCTAATTGGATAATCACAAGAAATTAAATTATTTGATGTATCCATGTGTCACTGCACCCAAAATACTCAGCATCTGACCAGTGCTTGCAGTAATAGAGTAAAATCTTTATTTTCTTTATAAACACTAGGTGCTAATTCTGATGTCCAGGTACACACATTTTCCTGGGGAGGGTGGGGGGGGAGCAGACTTTTAGCTCTTGTGTAAATTGCCATGTTTAAATAAAAGTGTGTACATTATGGCCTTGTTAATGAGTTCCTAATGATCTCCTCACTGGGGTTTGTTATGCTGTTAATGGTTAATGGGAATATAACCGTGGCTGCTGCTGCATTCCCTGTGTTTTGGGAGACAATTTTTAGCTATTTAAGTGCAAGTCTAGGTAACAATGTCTTTTTCTTTGCAGAAAGATCATTGTAGCAATTAAGTGCTTAAGAAGGACTTGATGGTGCAGTTGTACTAAAGTATCTCTCACTCATGTGCCATCTTGTTACCAAGTGGGAGTGTTTCCAGCAAGCAGAGCCTCTGAATCCCCCCTAAGGCAGGTAAGGTGGGTTTCTATCCCCCATCCACCAGCCAGCAAGCTCCTGGCCTGGGCACACAACACTGGGAGCAGCTCACGCAGGAATTTTGTCTGGTGTTTGAGTAACTAGGCTGTCAGTATTTTATTATAGGACCTCTAGGGTCATTCAAGGTCAGGCTTGATGGGGCTCTGAGCAACCTGCCCTAGGTAGAGCTGTCCCTACTTGTGTAGGGAGGTTGGACCAGGTGACCTCTAGAGATCCCTTCCAGCCTCAAACATTCTATGATTTTATTACTTCGGTGTTACTGAAAATAAAAACTGTGCAGCTCATTAGTAGGAATTGGAACTTAAGTTGTAAACTACTTTGCACATGAGCTCCCTATTTATTTAGCTGTGGTAAATAAGGTATTTTACAGGAGGCCCTGGCTCATTCAACTGCACAATGCCTTTGGAATTAAATTGCTAATATCTGGGTAGAAGAATCAAAGTTCACAAATTCTCTAGTGTATAGTCTCCTGTTCTTCTGGTTTCTTCTTCCTCTAGAGCTTTCATCTTGAATGCTTTTAGGTATATTACAAGAAAAAGTTGGTTTGGGTAGTTTTTAATGGCAAAGGGGACAGAGGGAAGAAGGGATGGGAAATGTAAGCACCACCTTTGTTACTGAGCAGGCCCTGGGGCTCTACCGGGACTCCTCTGGCCTGAGAAGACAGCGGGGGCGGTGGTAGAAGAGCCGTGAGCCCTCCGCGGACCCCCCGACCCCCGCTCCTGGGGCCGGGCTCCGCCCACCCTGTGGCTCCGCCCCCGCGCGTTGCCGGCGTCGCACAAGTTTGTCCGCCCCGCGCCACCGTCCAGCCCGGGGTTAGAGGTCGCGGCTGCGTCCCCGGAAGCAGCGGGAGGCGGCGGCGGAGGAGGCGGGTGTCCGGGCAGCGGCGCCGGCAGCGGCCTCCCCCACCCCCGCCCGTCCGGCCCCTTCTCCGCAGCCCCCGCCAGGGCAGGAGGATGACGCAGGGCCCGTCCGCACGGCAGCCCCGCCGCCTGTGAGCCCCGCCGCTGCCTCCGGGCCTCGACCCGCCCGGCCCGGGGGCCTCTTCCCCTCTTCGGGCGCCGGTAAGATGGGGACGGGGCCGGCTCTGGCTGACGGGGCCCGCGGGGCCGGGCGGCGGGGGCCCGACTATGGCCAGTCCGGCGGGCCCGGGCGCGGTGGATGCGGGGTCGCCTCCGTCCTTCTCCGCCTCGGGACCCGGGGGTCCTGCTGGTGCGCGGCGGGGGCACCTCCGGGCCTTGCTGGCGAGCTGCGGGTGGCGGGAGCGGGACGTTAGAGTGCTCCGGTGCCGGTTGTATAACGGCGGCTGCCGGAGCCGCGGCCCCGGGGCCAGGGCAGAGAAGGGGAGGGAGCTGAGCGCATCCCTCCCGCCGCCTCCGCAGAGCCTTGGTCCGGGCAGTTTGTTTTCGGATCTACGTGGCGAGGCGATAACCGGGGGGGATTTGGCGTGGCTGGGCTATTTTAGCATCACTTTTACTTTATTATTTACTTTTTTTTTTTTTAAAAAAAAAGGTTGTTAGCTTGAACTTTATCTGTGGCATTGTACCAGGAAAGAATAGTAAAAAAGAGTAATTCCGGTATCATTAAAAAATATTTCCGTTTCAAAATAGCTTCTAGAAAGAAAAAAGAAGGAATCACTCTTCTTTTTTTAAAAATTTTTATTACATATTCATATTTTATTCTTCTTTCCTTTTATTGATTTAACTTGCCTAAGGATACCATTATGTTTTTAATAATAAAATTATCCAATTTCTGGTGCATCACGCCTAGAACATGGCTGCTAGACACCTGACTTTGAATTTGAACCATGTATCATAATCCTAGATATGGACACCCTGGGAGACATTTGTGCCTGACAGGGGGAAGAACAGATTATAGCACTGCTTGTTTGGGGTTTTTTTACCCCTTTGTTTGCTTTTTAAGGGCTTGCCTTCTCCAGGGAAATTTATTTGCATGATTAGCTCTAGCTGTGTAATTATACAGGTAAATTTGCCCTGTTAGACAAAGCTTGACTCTAGATAAGGATTCATGAAGGATTATCCTCCACATCCTCACGGAACTTCAGAGGAGTTTTGCAGCTGGAGCATAAAAGCCTGTGGTGGCCAAGCCTGGCTTTTGGAGTAAATCATTAATGGGTTTTATGGACACTAAAGGAAATGGATACTAATCCTAGGTTGGTCATAGCAAACGGTTCTAGGTCCCTCTCATGAGCTGCTTTCATCTACCTGCTGTCCCTGTGCTCCCTGGGAGCAAGGCCATGGCTGGAGGCCAAGTTCTGGTCAGCAGGTGTCCACAGCACAGAGGATAAATAACTTTTGTAGGCAGCCTGGGCAGAGATAATATTGAATTGTGCCTGTGAGACTGAAAGCTCTTTGACCCTTGCTTGAGTCCCATCAAAGAGGATTAAGACCTCGGTAGCTTTGTTGGTTTGAGGAGTGGCTCAGGGCTGGTGGAATGTGATTCTTCTGTCCCACTTGAAAGGCAAGAGCTTGAAATGCTGCCGGGTAACACAGACTAGTCCCTGTGCTCTGGCAGTGGAGAGGAGCAGCTGAGGGCACCAGCAAACAGACCTCGGTGGCCTTTGTGTGAGCTGGATGTGTCTGGAAAGGGGCAGGAGTAAATTGTCCCTTTGGGCACGTCCATCACCCCTGGACAGACAGACAGATGGCTACCACAGGAATGCAGCTCCCCCTGAAGGGTTCCTGCAGAGGGTTAGCTATGATCAGGGTGTTGTTTGTTTTTTCTTATTTAAATTAAAGAGCATAACGTTATTTTGTGAAAATGAAGCTGGTTTATCAAGCAAGCCCTAAGCTGAGTGTTAATGAAACTTGCTGGTATCAGAATTTTGTCACTTTTTCCAGCTCTCCCTTTGCCAAAAGCATCTCTGTGTTGGAGTCTCATTTTTTGGAGGTGACTGTCCTGACCTGTGGGTAAAGCTGGTTCCCAGGACTCCTGGGTTTTGTTTTGGAAGAAAACTTGTGTGTGCCCTGGCACGACAGGGCGAGGGGGTTTGTCTGTCTGTAAAATGAGACTGTACCTACATGAGCTTAAAGACCAGTGGAGATGAAGGATACAGACATAATAACATCCCTGACATACCCTTGATGTTTCAGCTCTTGCCCAGGTCCTTTATTTCAGTCAGTTTTGCTGCTGGTGGTGTTTTCTCCCTCTCCAGTGGCCACGGGCTGTTTTCCTGCCTCCCTTACACAGCCAGTCTCACCTTCTTTCCACATCCAGAACTCTTTATTTTGCTTTTCCAACTAATGCTGCCATTTCCCCAAGTTGTCAGTCATTTTCTGCTTGTGATTCAGGCTGTGTGTCTGTCTGTGTCCCCGTCTCCTTCCAGCCCTCATTACAAGCAACAATTCTCATTACAGTGAGAAGAGCCTTTTCCTGGCATTATCCTGCACTCCCACTGCTGAGTTCTGTGCCCATTCCTTAATGGGCAGCCTTAATGAAGTCAACGATTAACCATCTTCAACTGGTCACTAAACCAGATTTTTATATTAAACCGAGGCTTTTTATATAAAACCTTTGTGTGACCTGCATTTGCTTGGCTGTTGTCAGTACAGGGTGTGCACAATTTAATTTCTCATGGAACTTCAGCAGATCCTATAAAATGGAATCATTCTCCTCTTGCCTCACTCTCCCAGGTTCCCATGCTAAGCATAAATAGCATTTTTAAATTTCAAAATCCTGGAGTCTAATATTGCATGTTTTATTGTAGTCCATATGATTTCCATTAGGATAAATCATGGTGTAAGTGATGACTTTGACTTGTAGAAGTTGGAAGGTTTTAGAAACACCCAAGCCAGGACTCTTGTATGTGGAGGTGCACTCATGGCACAGGCTTGCTTGGCAAACAGGGGCTGCCTTTGGAAAATCTGGCAGCAGAATGGCTTATTTTCAACCAGAGGTTAGGCTTACTTTTATTTTACAGCTGGGTATATTTTAAATTGTGGTTTTCTCTTCTAATAAGTCAAAATTTGGGGCTCATTGAACCAGTGAAAAAAGAATTTCCTCGCATCATTTATATTTCCTGGCTTGTAACTTTTCTACCCTTTTCTGGTTCTTCGTTTTTAAATAAAAAAGTATTTGGTAGTTGTTTGCATTTGTCTGTTTCCACATAGATTGTTTTTTAAGGGATAAATTAAATGAACTTTGCTGGCCCAGGGGCACCTGCTGTTCAGGGGCTTGTGTTCAATCCACTACAGATGTTGTGAAGTGCAACGAGCATTTTGTTGGGAAGGGCTGTTAAGTACCTGGAAATGTTGCATATACAGATTGAGTAATGTTTGATCTGTATATTTTCAGTTTTATTTCTTGATTTACCTACTTTTTATTGCAAGTTTTCTGTCTTTAACAAGAGTTATAGTCAGGAACTTGAGTGTTTGAAATTCACTGTCAGTTTGATCCTTCAAATTTGCTCTAGCTGACCAAATGCCTTCCCTTATTTAGCTTTGTTTTATGGGTGGAACTGAAATGTTTGCTGTTTATGTAGCTCTTGGGGATGTTGAAATACTTAATTATGCTGTGAAAAGTGTTTTGAGAGGTGGAAAGAAACATTTCCTTCCAGTAGGAGGCATTTTGCTTTGTTCTGTTCTTGCAAGTCCCCAGGCTCTGGGGTTTCTGTTAATAATCTGCTTCCTGACTGGCTCTGTTGTGGGAACAACACGAGGGAAGAATCTTTTAGAAGGGAATTCTTTACTTAGAAGGAAACTCTTCGCTCTGAGGATGGTGAGACACTGGCACAGGTTGCCCAGGGACGTTGTGGATGCTCCATCTCTAGCTGTGTTCAAGACCAGGTTGGATGGGACTTTGAGCAACCTGCTCTAGTGGGAGGTGTCCCTGCCCTGGCAGGGGGGTTGGAACTGGATGATCTTTGAGGTCCCTTCCAACTCAAACCATTCTATGATGATTCCTTTTCAACAGGTGATGTTCTCACTCCCATTCTGTGCAGTGTCTTCTGCCTGTGCTCTTCCCACGTGCAAAGGGCCAGGTCATTTTCCTGCCACGCTTTCTGCTGCCAGGCTCTAGGAAAAATTATTTGTTTTATCAGTAAAGATATTTCTAGGATAAAACAGCTCAGAAAACCCTGATGAGCCACTGGCTGGTTTGAGCCCATTCACTGTTATCTCCCACTCGGTTGCTTTCCCCTGGAGCAGTCTGGGGGAGGAGATGTTTGTGCACATCTGGCTGCTGATCTTTGGGTGATGTTGGGTTGCAGTGGATTGAAGGAACCCTAGGTGAGGTTTTCATCAACTTTCTTCCTCGGCAAGTCTTCATCACTGCTTTTCCTCTGCTTTGTGAGGAAAACTGATGACATTACTATGAGTCTGTTTATTTTTCTAACGCTCAAGGACAGGAGAAGGGGAGGAGGATCAGCTGGACAGAAGAAGAGCTCTGCTGTGGAGGATTCCCCTCCCTTCCCTGCTCTGGGAGCCAGCCCTGCCTGCCCTTCAGCTGCTGGCAGGGGTTTGGGGCTGCACAGTTACATCCTGCAGGGTCTTAATGTGCTGCCTAAAAGGATGAACTGAAAGCTGCAGATATTGGCACCTCTTTTTTTCCACAGACATCACTATGGGAAAGTAAGTCTTCCTATAAAATAAGTAGGAGACCCTTCTTTTCCTCCCATGTTGTATGAGAGGAAATATATTCCTCTACATGTTATATGATGAAAATATTATGTTGTGAAATTCTAAGGAAGGTTTAAATAAAAAAAAACCCTAATCTTGGTTAGTTTTCCCCAATTCCTGGAAGAAACTGACTGTAAAAGCTTTTGATAGTTTATGTAGTAGAAATTAGTACATTTCATGGCATAAAAGGGCAGCCTTCTGATGAGTTTAGAAGCTTCTGTTTATTTTTCATCCTGTTTTCTTTCCCTTAAAAAAAAGGAGGGAGGGGTAATAATTAAAGCCTCTGCTGGTTCTCAGAGCAGCAGCATTTTCAGCTGTAAGATCAGCTGAGGTTACTTTTGCTAGTTCTGTTTGATGGGCTGGTGATATTAGATTAGAGAGACAGACATTCTTATTAATTAGTCTTTATAAAGCTTTGCCAGACTTTTAAATATCTTGAACTTTAATGGGTGGCTTCACAGTTAAGACAACTGGGATCTGTTTTGCTTTGCTGTTTTAGATTTAGGTGTTAGACACCAAGTTGGGTTTGAAGAGGAGAAAACCAAATTAAAGATATTTTTGGTAGCTGCTACTGTTTACTGTTCTTAAATGAGAGGCATTTTAGTTGGAGATCACCAGCATTTCTTTGTTTGCATGTTATTTATGGATGGCTTGAGAGGACAATCACCCCTGGTTGGGTTGTGTTTATGAGTGGTTTGCTGGCACACAACATCCTTTTCATTCAAAGTGGTTAACCCTGATATGACCCATTTGCTAACACAGCATTGTACTTACTAGTAATGAGGCATCTTTGCAAACATGAGAGATTTATAGATTTATTTCTATTTTTAGATTTATTTAAAACTGCACAGTTGAGATTAAAGGCAGTTGTGGGCCAGAAGATGTTCAGGTGAGGTCTTAGGGGAGCTCTTGGGATGGGTGAGCACTGACCTGCTGCTCTTCTCTTTCACCCACAGCTTTCTTCCTTAAGATATTTCAGTGATTTTTATTATTATTCAAACCCCTCCAAGTGTTGTTCTCCTCTAGATTGACTTATTTTACATGCACAACGAGAAGGGGAGATGCTTGTAAGGAAACAACATGATTTTAAGCTTTCTGGTGGAAAGATGTTAGTTGAAATGATGGCAGATACATGTGAAAATTATCAGACCTTTACCTTGATCTCTTTAAAATTCATTCCTTGTTTTGCTTTCCTTTTGCCAACTGCAATTTTACTTCTAATAATCTGCTTTAGTACAGCACACTTTTTTTTTTTTTTTTCCTTGTTAGGAATTCAGTTCTATTTGATATTAAGCCCTAAAATGGCAATTTCTGGTATGATTAATTTCATTAACTTTTTGCCCTTTGTGATAGACTTCAGGATGGATTCATTTGTAATTCATTCTTGAAAAATTCAAATAGATCAGAAATTAACCTTTTCTATACTCCTTCATACACAGAGAAGGAGGAATCTACAATGCTGCTTCTTTGAGCTGTACTGAAGGAATAAACTGTAGAATAAATGACTATTTCTACACTTTTTAGACAGCTCCCCAATTCTCTGTTTGCCTGGGACTGTTGGGTATTTCTATCCTTTACCATTTTAATCTTTTTAACTGTATGACAAGAATTTCCAGGGTTTGTAGGGCCTGATTTAAGAGCAGAGTATCTCTGCAGTGCTGTTGAGTGTTTCCCAATGAGAATGTTGAGCTGTAGCTCTGCCTGGCCGTGGTGTTTGGGTTTGATGCACACACCTCCAGCCTGAGCAATTACTCTGGAGCTGCTGGCCAATGTTCCAGGCTGGCAGTTCTCATTCTTCCCGTTGTGCTTGAGCTACTTGTTAGGCTGACTGGGGAGATTTTTATTGCAGGAGTATTAAAAGGCTTAACTGGAGTGGAGAGAGGCAGGCAGCAGTTATTAGAGCTGCTTTCTCAATTATTTATTTAGCTAAAAAGTGAAAGCTGATCTTGCTTTCCTGACCTGCCAGCAGCTAATAGAGTTTGGTTTCTTTTTTTTTAAGCGTGTAAAAAAGAAATTAAAAGTTTCAAATGATATTCTTTAGGTTATTCATTCACACAGAGGAAGTTGTTATAACTGGAGCTGGTAGAAGAATAGTGTTTGTGTTTCTAACAAATCCTGACAGAAAGGAGGAGTTCCAAGTGTGTGCACCATTAATCAACTCCCTAAAATCTATTGGGAATATGCATTTTATTTATGTGCACTGATCTGTTTCACGAGTTCTCTGATAATTAGTGTTAAGCACTTTATTTAATTAAAAAAAAAAAGGGGGTAATTCTTCAGGCAGCAGAGTGGAAAGATCCTTCCTAGTCCTGGTTTGCACTACCCATGTCCAATTGCTATTTTCATGTCAGCTCCAGCATTGCAATCCACATGTGCTCCCTTTCCTCTCACAAATGCTCAAAAGGCACATTATGCCTGGGCTTATAGCATTTTCTAATTGCTTTCCAAGCCCTTGAGTTATGGCAGCATATTAAGCAACTGGCACTTAAAAGCTGGTGATCTCTTACATAAAAATATTAGCCCAAATATTGTTATTTGCAGGCTTTTCAGCACATCTAGTTTTATGGGTGATTTTCAGACCCTGTGGTAGAGGCACATGCTGCTGGAGCTGCTGGAAGCCCCTTTAAAAGGGAATATGCTGTGGGTGACATTCAGCTTTGATTAAATGCTGTAACAAAGCCTGCATCTGTGGTGTTATTTCCAAAAGGAAATTCAGAAGGGAACGCTGAACACAACTCAGCTTTTGCTTTATCTTTTGATCTTTTTCCATCTCAACATGTGTCTCCAATGGGTCTAGATGGAGCGTTTGGGCTTTTTAACTAGGGCTCATTCCAGAAATTTGCTGCCAGTGACAAGAGAGGAGGCAGAAGGTGCAGAAGTGTGGATCCTACCCAGCATGATCCTTCCCCAACAGCAGCTCTCCCATTCCCTCTCACTCCTGCATTCTTCTGACACCTTCCCTGGCCTGTTTGGCCATAGCACAGCTGGGCTTGGACAAGGATAGAAGTTCTGGTAAGGTGCACATTTATCATCCTCACCTTTTCTTTCCTCTCTCCTCCCCTCCATCCTTTCTCTGCACTCTCAGGCACACTCTATTTTTTACAAGACATGTTTGCAGCACGCAGTCAGTCTTGCTGGTAAAAAGCTCCTGGCTTCCCTGCTCTTGGCAGAGGGGATGAAAATTGGTTGATGGTGCAATATAGTAAACCCAGGACGTGCTCTGGTGCTCTGGAGCAAGGGCTGTTTCAGCAGATTTCACTGAGGAGAACGTGGGGGTGTGGGGAGGAGATGAGGAAAGTCAGTGTTGGGTTGGGTTAGGGCACAGGACCTCAGGGCTCTTCTCTGCAAGTTGAATTTTCCCTCTCTGAGGCAGATTTTATCGATATTCCTTGTGTTAAGAGTAACAGCAGCATTTCTGCCAGTGAAACCTTGAATATACACAAGAAAGTTGTAATCACTGTACATTGTGGGATCTGAAAAAAGCTTTTTGAAGGCTTGTCCTTTCCCCTTCTCCTGCTTGCTTTTAAGTCAGTGGATCAGATCAAAGTTTGCTCTCTCCTTCCCTTGCCCTCTTTCTCCAAACCTGTCCCTCTCATCCTCATCCTCACCCTCTTCCCCTGCTACATCTGGCCTGGAAATGAGGTGTGCTTCTAAAAAGACAATCACCCAGACCTGCAGGGAGCAGAGTCCCTGACTTAATTAAATGTTATCAGATCTGCCTGAGTGCTCACACATTAACCATTGCAGTGCTGAGCTCTGGAAATCCTAATCTTGAAGTTTGCCCCTTCCTAGGAATCTTGGGGATGAGCAACACGTTGCTATGAACAGTTAGTGCCCTTCTAGCTTCTTTGGGGTTAAAAGCCTTTTCAGCCAGGATTGTTGGTGGGACAAAGATTTGCTTGAAGTTCTTTCCTTGCAGAGCTTCTGAAGTAGGTGCTGCAAGGCTGCTGTTTGCTTTTTGTGGTGAGTCAAGGTGGGGAAGCTGATCCAGTAAACTTAGTTTGAGTCTCTCTGCTTTGCAAATGAAAATTCAGAAGGGCAGTCAGAGAAAATATTGAATTTTGGACAAAAATTACTGATTTCAGTGTATTTCCTCAGCGTGTGTAAGGCCCTCTCTTTGTTTACAGGCTCTAGCAAAAGTTCTTGCAAGAATCAAAGAAAGAAAGGAGTCTTCCAGCCTCCACCCTAATGCCATTGCTAGGTGGTTCTGACCACAGGATTCTTGATGCAGGAGCTTAACTAAAACAACATAGGCTGTTTCTCAAATCCCATTTTTGAAGGTGGAGGTGTTTGGGGCTAGGGATGGGGTAAAGGGGGATCTTTAAGGCCTTTTTTGTGCAAGGATGTACAAAGTTTGATCTGTGGGCTGCATCACAGCTCCATCCACACTGTAATTTGATTAATTAAAATTACTAGGATTGAAGTGTAGCAGTTTATATCCTGCCTAGGGCTGTGGGGAAAGAAGAACTGGGTTTATTGCTTCTCAGCCATATTTGGCTGTGCTAGAAGTTGTCCTCATTTCTTAAAACCTGTTCCCAGCTGGTGATTTCAGGCACTGAGAAGGTGATGTTGAGGGTATTTTGATTTATGCTTTATTTAAGGCATACTGAGTCAGTGTTCAGTGAACAGCACCCAGTCCCATCATCGAATCTCCTCTTAGTATGTGATTCCATTTTTTTTGTTGTCAAACTTTTGTCTTGTGTGATCTACCAAGCCCCACCCTGTTAACAAACACAGCCCAGTCACTCTGTTGTCTGTTTTCTTTTCAGGTGAACAATCAGAATAATGTTCAACATAAACCTGTTGGAGAACCTGAAGGTTTACATCAGCAGCCGCCCTCCGCTCGTGGTCTTCATGATCAGTGTGAGTGCCATGGCAATAGCTTTCCTGACACTGGGCTATTTCTTCAAGATCAAGGAGATCAAGTCACCAGAAATGACAGAGGTAGGTACAAAAAGTTCCTGAGCTGAACAGTGGGAATATTAATTTGAAAAACATGCCTGAAGCTAAGGAGATTTTTTACCTCCGAGAACCCTCTCCTGGGAGTGTGCAGGGTCTTAAGGGAGATTGTCCTCATTTACTCTTGCCTCTAGTTTCATAAGGAAAGAGGCTATTGATATGGATGTTTGAATAGTCTTGTTTTATTTCAAGGATGAGGCCAAATCAGCCTTTTCCTCACTCTTGTGAAACTTCTTATCTGGTAGTTCTGGGCTGTAATGAGGGAAACCTTCCTGGAAACCACTCAAACCCCCAGCGTGGCGAGGACTGGCCGAGTTAGTGATTCCTTCTGTGGTTCAAAGGAGGATATTGTGCTGCTGGGCTGAGCAGTGGTCAGGCAGTGGCTGGGGTTGAACACATCTACCTTTGTAAACAACTTGCCCAGTTGTTGGGATAGCCAGGGTGGTGTTTGTGCTTGCTTTGTGAGCCATGTAATTTCTGTTAAATGGGTTGGAACAGGGCGGGATGATACGTATCGAGCTCTGTGCTCCTCTAGAGAAGTGGCAGCCACCAGCCAATCTCAGCTGGTTGAAATCTGCACCTTTGTTTTAAGGACTGGAACACTTTCCTCCTGAGGTTTAATGATTTGGACTTCTGTATATCTGAGAATGAAACCTTAAAGCATCTCATCAATGACACCACAACTCCAGAAAGCACCGTGACCAGTGGGCAGGCGAGATCTTCCACACAGTCCCCACAGACTCTTGAGGACTCAGGTCCAATCAACATCTCTGTTACAATCACCTTGACCCTGGACCCACTCAGACCTTTTGGTGGATATTCTCGCAATGTCACACATCTAAGTTCCACAATTTTTGGACACCAAATTGGACTTTCAGGTATGCAAGCCTTGACCTTTATCAGTTTGAATGATACCTAGAATAAAAATCCACTAGCTTATTATTGGGTGAGACAAATACACACTTCCAGACTTCTTGTGAGTATATTCCTATAGAGAACCCTTGACTTGTTTGCTGGAAAAACTTTTCCCTGCTTTCAGAATGGAAAAAGAACCTGCAGGTTTGCCAAGATCAGGCTTTGTGGTTTTAAATGATTAACCCAAGGACAATGGAAGGTAATTTTTAAGCCAACAAAATTGCAAGCAGCAAAAGCTTCTGCAGTGACTATCTTCAGTTCTATCTTGATACATTTTCAAGTCCTTAGCTCAATTTTAAAGATATTAGGATATATACATTAGAGGTCAGGTAGCATGCTGTCTAAAAAAAGTAGCTTATCCAAAAAATGCAAACATGAATGAGCTTCACAAGCAGCAACAAATAAGATGGTTTCAATTTCAGTGGTGTGAAGAGGCTGGTCTGCTCCGTGGCTGCCCTGCCAGTAAGTTTTGACAGAAGGTTGTAGAAATTAGTAGAAATTGATAATAAAATCTCATGGAATTTTAGCTTTCAGCCAGGGTTGCATTTTATAATAATGCCTGAAGGTGTCTTGAACCTCAGAGACCTGTGAGGAGCCATTTCCCATAGCTGTAAGTCTGTATTACTGTATTTTATGTTGTTTGTTATTTTTTTACTGCTTTAAGAGCTGTCAAATGCAAGTTCCATTTCCAGTAGCCTGGATTTATTTTCAGTATGAATACATCCACATGGAGTTAAGGTATGGTACCTGCTCTGCAGCTCAGTATCTGCTGGCACCTTTTTGTTTACAGGAATATCTCCCATTTGAAAAGTAAGCATAAGAAAAAGCAAAGGTGGAACATTTGAACAGTGATTTTACTTTCTAATCGAGTTCTCTGAACATACATAAATTCACTTATAAATAGTGGGGTTTCTATTTCTGAAAGGAGCTTAATGACCCCACTTCTTCAGGGGATTGGAGAGATTATTAAAACCAGCAGCTGGGGGTTTTTGTAGTTGGTTTTTAACTTTCTTTGTGCTCTCTTTGATAGTAAAGATCCTGGCTGGCCTCAAAGGTGCAGGTTCAGGGTGGTGGTTGCTGCCTTAGTCATTTGCTTGTCATCCTTATCCTGGTGATGGTTGCTCAGATACTTCTGTGAACAAAACCCAACTTTGCTTCTCTCTTTCTCAAAGGCAGAGAATCCCACGAGGAGATAAATATTACATTCACCCTGCCAGCTGCCTGGAATTCAGATGACTGTGTCCTCCACGGCCACTGCGAGCAGGTGGTGTTCACAACCTGCATGACTGTGACAGCAGCCACCAATGTGTTCCCTGTCACAGTGTAAGTGCATTTTAAACAGTCAGGGATTCATTCCTCAGCTGCTTCTCTGAGGTTTCTTCCTGATGAACGTTCTTGTTGACTGTAAAACCCCTGTCTTGAGTCCTGAGACTTACACTGCCTTCTGACAGGTTTTTCTGGGGATGTTTTGAATTATAGCCCCTGCAGATTTGAACAGATTTTTCTGGGGATGTTTTGAGCTACCTGCCTTTCAATGTGCTACCTGTGATGTAAGCTTCACTAGCAACAAAAGAAGCCATGAATATTTAAGAAAGAAACCCTGTAATTTAGTTTCAGTACCTTGTGTGAGAGCTGAGGCTTGACACTAAGGTTCTTATCCTCTTCCCTGCTGGGAGATCAGCATAAGCTGAATGCTGCTTTGCTGCCATACCCCAGCAGGTACAGACCTTTTATCAAAATAATTTCCCTTTGCCTTCTCTAGACTCACAGTATACCCTGGAGAACCACCAGATAGATTCACATGAGTCTGTTGAGCCTTACAAAACCCAGTGTTTTTCTAATTAAGCTGTGGGATGTTAACTTCCTGGAACAACATGCAGTTAAATTCTAATCTTAGCATAGGAATCATATGCTCTTTATACACCCTTTTGGTTAAGCTTGGTGTGTTGTTGCTGGTTTGGAAGCTCCAAAATAAAACCATGTTTTATGCTGCTGTTGAGAAGCCTCAATTCTAAAAGTTACCCTTACTGAACATGGAGAATGGCAATTAGGGTGCTAATTATTTCTGTTTTTCTGCAGTCAGCCACCACATTGTGTTCCTGAAACCTACAGCAACGCCACACTTTGGTACAAGATCTTTACCACAGCAAGAGACTCTAATACAAAATATGCACAAGACTATAACCCTTTCTGGTGTTACAAAGGAGCAATTGGAAAAGTGTATCATGCTTTAAACCCCAAACTAACTGTTATAGTTCCAGATGTAAGTGTCGTGGTGTTTTTATATGTTGAATAAATGCTTAGCTCCTATTTAATTGAACAGGATTGAACAGGGTTCTGTTCATGTCCTAGAATAGTCCTATCCTGTGCTGGTTTATCAGGTAGTGAAGGGTTGAGACAGAGCTGGGTGTGCTTTGCCCTTGGGGCTTGATGATCTTCATGTAATCTCCCTGTGCCTCATGGCTTTTAAATAACTACCATTTATTTTTTCAAGTCATTTGACCAAAGACTCTGCCAGTCCATGGCAAGAGATCTCTAGGATGGATTTTTAATACAAGGAACATTTTGGCTCTTTGTGCCACAATTAGGAATCACTTTCATTGCTATGCCAGCTGCAAAAATTGATTCATGAAGTAATTTCTGTGCTGATCTGATAATTATTGCCTTAATATAAAATGCCAGCTATGGGTGCACTGTCAGTAAATGGTTTTAATTCTCTGTGCAGGACGATCGCTCCCTAATAAACCTGCATCTCATGCACACCAGTTACTTTCTTTTTGTGATGGTGATCACAATGTTCTGCTATGCAGTTATTAAAGGCAGACCCAGCAAGCTGAGGCAAAGCAATACAGAATTCTGCTCTGAAAAGGTGAGTCTGTGTAATAACAAAATATTGACTCTGATAAGAAAACAGGGAAAACCTCCTTCCTTACATAGTACAGGCTGTTTTTTTCTTATCTCTGGAGATGTAGATTTAATTCCCTTTCAAAGATGTGGGTATTTCATTGTGGACAGCACATACGTGTGCTAAAAATTCATATATGTGCTCTGTAGATCCTCAGAGTTCCATTTCTCTCCTGCCATAATCCCAACGTTACTTGCACGAGGCATTGAATAGATGGCACTGAGTAGTTCTATTTATCTCTTATCACAACAGACTGAAAACTTTGAATAAAACATGATACTTGATTCTAATGGCTGTTAATCAGAATTAAATTAAAAGAGTGACAAGGCTGTTGAAACAGTCATTACTCAGTACTGCACACTTTGCCTGGAGGATTAAATATGAATATATTTAATTGTGAAGCAGGAAGTGAACATTGGCACTTTTTGACTTAGTGATATTTTGTAGTATAAGCTGGTTTGGATTGTTTGGGGGTTTTTTGTGTTTAGTTTTGGGGGGGTTTAGTTGCTAATGCCAAGTACAAAACACCTCCAGACGGACTCTGATTTCCTTTCCAAGTTAGACTTCTCAAGGTTCTTTGAAAAGGCCAGGACATATCCACCAGCTGCACGGAGATAAGTAACATCACTGTTACAGGAGGAAGAATTTGACTTTAATTCCATGTTTTCTTTCTTCTCTTGCTCAGGTTGCTTTGTCAGAAGCATAATCCATCCTCTCCTTTTCCCCGAGAATGACTGAGAACCGTAATCATTGCCTGCTGAACCCAGAACTGGGTCTTCACACTCTGTGAATACATTACCTTGCAATGTTGGTTTATTCCAACCAAAGACATTTCAAGTGCCTGTAATTGATTTGTACATATTTATAAGAGTATATTCAGAATAAGTCAGATGATGATGCACTTGTTCCGCATCGTAGTGCGGCCAGAAACTTTCAGTCTTTACCTGTGGACATAGCCGAATGTTTGTGTAGATATGTTTAGTGATATGGCTACATTAGACTCAGAGCAAGATATTTTTGTCTAGCTGCATCCAGGCAGGTTAAGATGCCTTTGCAAATGTCTCAAACCAACCAACAGATCTATCTTTGGTTTTTTTTTTTTGCCCAATGATATGTACAGTGTGTTTGAAACAGTATGCACCTTTGATATAATACTGCATTTCCAAAGCCACCAAGCTACTACAGGAATTAAATGTGTGTTTGTGTGGCCTAATACTTTCTTCCATTTGCTCCTTGCTTGCAAGAAAAGATATCAACATTTTAGATTATTTTTTTTTGTTTTTTTAAGGAGATACATATTCACATTTTAATAGTGCTGTATTTAGGGCAAACTTGTGCTTTTATTCATAGTAAAAAAAAAAATGAAGAAGTGAAGTCCCATTTAAAAATGTTTCTTATTGAAAAATGCTGAGTTTGATTTTGGTAGGTTATTTTTATTTTTTTTAATTTCATTTGGCTTGCTGAATGCCAGAGAATCAGTCAGCATAGAGACTATCTGGAAAGCTTTCCCCTTGGCCTCCCATCCGCAGCCCTCAAGCTGAGATTGTGTGTCTGCTGCAGAGCAGCTTTCCCTAAACTTTTTATTTTTTTGCTAGAAAGAGAAACTTAATAAAAAGATGTATTGTATGAACAGTCTATTGGGGCTCCACACAGCCCCAGGCAAGTGCAAATAATGAAAGGAAAAGAAATCCCAGAGTTGAGTATAGAGCTTCACTTTGGGACTCTCCATCCAGCTCTGAAGGGCAGCTGAAAATGACACTTTTATTAACTTGTCCCATTTCCATTCAGTGCTGTCCATGGGGGAAATGACAAGGGGAGGACTCAGGGTTGTTGTGATTAAGGTCAAAGAAACCACACAGTAAAACACACACGATTCTCTGTGTCCATTCTTAACTCAGAGGTTTTATTCTGTGCATTTCTCCCTTTCCCATTCTAGTTTCTTCCTGGCTTCTTATTGAGTAGCCTCCTTCATTGTCAGGAGTCAGGGTTTTCCTGCAGACATTTCCACCACTGCTTTTAAAATCTCACTGGTTGCCTTAATTGACCTTTCATCTTGTCTTTCAGCTTCCTTGTCAGGTAGTGGAACTGTAGGTCAGCATCTATAATCCACATAAGCTTTTTTCCCTCCTGCTTTCACTCTAAACTACACAAAAGAAGAAACCCAAGTAAAAATCTCCCTGTCTCAATGCTGGCATAAGATTCTTAGTTCATTACCTACAGAAACTTTTGAGCAGTACCCTACTGGTCTGTATGTGTGGGACTTCAGTAAGTTCATGAATCTTCAGAGTGTTTGAAGCAAAACAGTCACACTTTTCTTCACAACACCTTTCCTTGATAGAATTTCAGTTACTTAAGTGGTATTAACTAACATGCATTTTTCTCCAGGGATGTCAAGGCAAAGCTTTAGAGATGGCCTAGTTTGAAGTCTAGGGGTAAAATGAAGCTTCCAGTTTTCTCCTGATGCTGCTATGGGCTAAAGGTGCTTCACTGACACGAGTTGGTGGAGCTGAAACAGGTAGATGGCTTCTCATGAAAACTGTCTGAGCTGTTCCTAATTCACACACCCCCAGCCTTCTGCATTCATCCCAACTTCTAGAGTTGCCTCTGAGGGTGGCTTCATCTGGGGACCAAAGGCAGGAACAGGAATGGGCTGGGGGGGGTGTTGCAAATTCTGGAAATGCCTAGAAAAAAACCAAAACACGAGTCCTTTAAAAAGGCAAAGCCAAGTCCTTTGGTTCAGCAAATTAAAAATCAAACTCTAAATGTCCAAACTGGGACTTGGTGCTGGGGAAAACAGCTGTGGGGGTTTGTGATCTGGTTTTGCTGTTTGGTAATTCAAGGAGGCTGCTTTGCAACCTGTTACCCACTGCATTGAAGTACCCAGAAATACTGAGTTTGCAACCCATGAACACAAAAGGGAAATGTTAAAAAGAGAGATATTTTTTGGCCTTAGTTTATCCCTTTGCACCCCTGTATTGCAGCTGAGAGGTGAGGGTGCCCATGGGCTTGGAAGGCTGCAATCCTGAGGAGGATTGGATTGTTCCTGGGCACAACCTACAAAAGTTAAATGCAGCCAAACAGAAGAGTAAAAACTTAAAAGTTCAGATCATATTGATCTTTCCTTTTTTTGTTTTCTTTTTCTTTTTTAACTATGACTTGAATCAGTTTTGATTCTATTTGTACGTGTTTTCTTGTTCTTAGAAAGCTGCCATTTTCTTTTGCATTTTTTCTTTGGCATTACATAGAAAATCTGAGCCTTGATTTTCAACCCTCTGCAGGTGGTTGTAGGGTTAAGATGGCTTTTGTGTTTCGTTTTGTTCTTACATTTCACTTGTCTTGTTGCATGATGGTTAATAGCTGATTTGGAAATGACATTTCTCTCCTAGATTAATTTTGTGTTTGTAAGATGTGCATATTGCTTTGCAGAATAAAAACAATGACGTTTATTCTGTTGTCATTATTTCTACTGCCTGGTTGCTGTGGAGGTCTCATAAATCACTTATGTTATATGAACCAACAGAGGAAATTAGTGATGAAACTGCAGTAGATTGGAATTTCAAACCCTGTAGTACCTGTAGTGCAGTGAGCATCTCATGTAGACTTTTTTTTCTTGCTATGTAGGGAATGTAGCTGGTGCCCATCATGAGAAATGCAGAATTTGTCACCCAGATCCATCTCTCTGCTGTCCTTTGAAGATGATCATCCCTTCCACTGCCTCCTCCCTACAAGTGCTGTGTAACTTCCTCAGCTGAACCCAGACCAGATGCTGAGAGTCTCAAAAGTGCTTTGCAGGTGGTTGGAGATGTATATGGATGGCTGTTGGAATGAAGATAATGGAACTTGTTGAATTCTAGCTCCACTTACTGTGTAGCCTGGAACAAGCTGCACCTGCACGTTTTTGGTGCTTGAGAGAGCAGGAAAAACATTTTGTTTTGCTCTTGGAAGCTTGTTAAAAGCCAGGCATGGTTTATTTGACAAGTGCAAGGAGTCCAGCCTGTCTTCTGGAAACACTTCAGAGCCCCCACATGGTGCCTGCTCAGATCTGGTGGCAAATTGGAGCATTGTTTAAAAGCAAACCTGAGGCATCACTTTACTGGGGAGAGAGAGACTGAGAATTGGTGGGGAAGAAGTGATTTAACAGACTATTTTTTGCACAGCTGTAGGAAACCTGGCTAGGTCTGGACTGCCTGCCCTGGAGGAGCTGCTGCCCTGTGTTAGTGTGGTCTCAGCTCCCAGTGAGTGTCCTTTGGTGAGCAAAGCAGCTGCCTTTGGCCTCCACTGGGTTCTGTCCCTCAGCCAGCAGAGAGGAAGAGAAGTCAGACACGTATTCACTTGTTTGCTGCTAAACAAACTCTCTTTCATAACTGGAGCAGCCCCTGTTTGGCAAGTGCACGGCTTTGTTCAGGGAGTTTCATGGGAGTGCAGCTTCCTTGAAGAAAATCCTCTTTTCAAAGCTCTTCCTGCACAGAGTTACACTTGAGTAAGCTTAGAGGAGGTTCTACAGGGAGTTCCCACTGGGGAGAATGCACTTGGCAAATCAGTAGTGTGATCAAATTAATCTTGTTCTAAAGTAAAGGTGAGCAACCTGCTGCTTGGAGTATTTCCCAAGCCTCACGTAGGGGAAGCTGCTGAAACTTAGTGCCATTACCTTCAGTGAGGTTCTTTCAAGGCTCTTGGTGGCATGAGGAGCTTCAAATGAGGTGTTTTATGCAGGGGGAAGCAAAAAAAGGCTGTTTTGCTGATATTTCCAGGTGCTGGGAGGTTGGGAGGGTGGGGCGAGTAGAAGGGACTCATTTGATAACACTGTAATCAGGCTGTTTGCTCCTAACGATGCTGTTTGTTAACAAACTGAAATAAGGGCAATGAAAAATTATGTAAAGCTTGCTCATCTGGAAAAAATGCAGGCCCTGTGTTTGCAATCAGATTACACTGAGGGTTAGCAGGCTGCTGCAGATTGGGATGAGAGACCATCTGCCATCAGTGAGGGCATTGCTTTAATCGGGTGCTTTGGGCCAAATATTTTGGTATTACATGAAATGGCAGAAAATGAAGAACAGCATCTGGCTCCTTGCATCACTGCCTGCTTTCTGCAGGAGAATGGCTTTAGCTTGCTTTCTACAGCAGGCTCTGAGGAATGCTGTTCCCAGAAGTCAGGATGAATGAGCATGCTGGCAGCTGCTGAAATTTGGGGTGTAAATTCTCCTTTTCCCTGCAGTACTAATCAAAACTTTGCTAATGATTAATTGCCCGGCAGAGTGAGGAAATAAATGTGTAGCTAAAGGTAGAAACCCATGTTTCTGTTAAACATGCACCTTGTTTGTCTGCTGTTAAACTTGATTTCTCAGCCCTTCAACTCCTGGAAGATCCTTGAGAATGGCCCAGACAAAGGTTCCTTTGTGGCACCCACTGATCCGGTGTCCTTGCTGTCAGCTTTTGCCAACTTTCCAGGTGTAGCCTGGGGACTGACCTTGAGGTGTTTGCTAACCCTGGCTTGGAAACAACTCAGCAGCAAGGTGGGAGCTGGCTGGGTTGGGATCTTCCATCAGCACAATGCTGAGCACTGCCCCAGTCCCACAGTGCTCTGCACAGGCTCACAGGAGATCTGGGTGACTTCTGCAGCTTGCTCGGTGTTCATACATCTCAGTTTCTTCTTTATGAAGGTTTATAAACTCCTTTATAAAGGGTTTTTACAGCTCTGTTAAGCACTATGACCTTTATTGATGGAAGTAACTTATCCTCAGCTGGAAAATGCATCTGTCTGGCCATGCTGCTCCCAGGAGGGGAGGCTCTGCCCCGACCTGCAAGGCTTCCTAGCAGAACTATATTCCTTATTTACCTTTGGAAGGTGTTTCTTTACAGGATGTTAAAACAGTTGGGACCTAAGCATAGGGGTTTTTGTACTGGCTCTATTGTTAACTCCTTGCAATGTGATTCTTGCACCTCAATGAAGTAAAATAACCACGTGAGATTTAATCTGTAGCTACAGAGAAAAAGGAGCAGGATAATCCACAGACCAGCTTTTTCATGGGCATTATTAATGTTTGTGACTAAAACATTTCACAACACTACATGATGACTTAGCCTTCGAAAAGATTCCTTCTGGTAATGACCTCAGTTGTAGCAGGAGGGGACTTTACAGCAATGTCCTCACTGTGTTCTTGGTATCAATCACACCATGGAGTTGTTCTGTCTGTGGGGAAAGGGTGAGAGCCCAGGAGCAGCTCAGGTGAGGTGAGTGACTGAAAAACACCAGTAAACCCTTTATGTCCTTGTACCCACTTCACCCCAGAGCCCTGTATGAACAAAATTGTCACTTTCTAGCAGGCACAAATGTTAAGAAGCACAACATGGGGCCCTGGCTGAGTGTGTCTCCTCCAGAATTTAATTCTGTCCCCCCTGCCTTTGGCAGCAGCGTTTGCTGAGCAGCTGGGGCCAGTTACCCCCTGTTGTGGAGGGTGCCAGGTGGGTGGATTTACCATTTTACAGAGGTAACAAGGTCGGGTTTTGCTCTGATAGGTCGGGAGCCCTGGCCCAGCACAAGAGGAGACCACAGGTGGGCTGGATTGACCGTTACCCCCAGGAGATGCTCATCAGCCCTGATTGCCCCCAACTAGGCAGTGGGAGGCAGTTGGTGAGCAGGGGCAGCCACCCTCAGCACTCCTTGCTGCTCACCTCTGGTGGGGTGACTTGCCTCCTCGGGGGACCCTGCCCTGGGGAGGTATTTCAGGCAGTAAGTTGATGGTTTGGGTCAGCACAAGCCAAGTAACCCCTTGGAAGTGAACAGGCTGCACTGGAGTTACTGGATTCCTCTGGTCCTGGTGAGTCCCTGCCTACCGTGGGGAGGGCTGGGGTGTGTGGGGGGTATGGGGGTGTCTCCAGTGGTGTTTTTGCTGTTGTGAGGCAAAACTGAGCTTCAGAGTGAGCTCAGAAGGTTTTAGGAGACTGTGGTCAGGGGGTTAAAGGCTTGTACAGGGCTCGGAGCCCCTGAAACTTTGAGCTTCACCCTCCCAAAAACCTGTTTGTGCTCATCAGGGCTCAGGGAGGGAACAAAGAGCTTAGAAAGGAACATTTCTGAGGAAATGCTTGGTGAGACCAGAGCTAATGCAGGAGACCTGGGAAAGCCTAGAAAGGAGAAACCAAGGGGTGCTCTGGGGCAGGAGAAGGAGCCTGAAACTGCTGCAAGCAGATGATGTGTGGGGCAAACTGAAGAGTGCCGGCTGGGGAAGGGGGGCTGCACATTGAGGGGGCTTTGGAGGGGGAGCTGGAGCCCAAGAGCAATGGGCTGGGGGCTCGCAGGCCGAGCTGGGAGGTGCTGCTGTTGGGCGCTTGGGCTCTCCCGGTGGAGCACCGCTAGATGGTGGCAGGAGCTCAGAGTTGCTGGGCTGGGGCCGGGGCTGCTCCAGGTGAGGAGCATCCGTAGCCCGAAGCTGGGCAGAGCTGGCACCAGAGCGGGGCTGGGAGCGGGTGTTTGTCCTGCCAGGCTTGGGGGGTCGGACACACGGACCCTCTTCTGACCCTGATCCTGCAGGAAAGGGAAAATCACTCTGTTGAAGCTGTGTGAGAAAGGAGCAGCAGAGAGAGGGTGTAAGGGGTCTTGAGTCCTGCTGGTAGGGGCTGTGTCTGTCTGTGGGGACTCAGCTCAGCAGCTGCTGCTCCTGGCTCTGCCCAGTGCTCCAAGGACCCTTTCCTTGGTGAAGTGATCCATGGAGGGGACCCCGTAGCCCTCCTGGGGTGTCTGAGACCCCAAAGGGAGGTGGGAGCACCCCTTGGCTGAGGAGCTGGGGGCTGCATCTCCTGGAGGAGCCTCAGGAGCAGTGGTGCAAAGCTGGGCTGCCTCTCGCCTTCCCCTGAGAAATGTTTCCTTGTCAGGTGTTGTGGAGCCGCCAAAATGGGGAATTCATTTAGTAATGAATGAAAAGCTGAACAGCAGCAGTTTTCCAGCCCTTTCCCCTCATGTTCCCAAGTGGTGTCTTAGTTCAGGTGCTCGTCCGGACTTGGTCAGTGCCTGGGTTTTGTGCATGAGCTCAGGTGTGGGAGTGAAGATGGATTTTTCAGCGAGGTTGGTTTCATCTCCAGCTTCCAGTCGAGGCCATGCCCTTGGGCATCTCCTCCTGCACAGACCCAACTGAGGTTGCTGATGGGGAAAGGCAGAGCTGTGAGATGTCCCTGGAGGAGAGGGGTTCCCAGGCAGTGCACGGAGACATGCAGGTTCAGATGAGCTGTTAGGAAAAAACTCTTCCCCAGGAGGGTGGGGAGACACTGGGACAGGTTGCCCAGAGAGGTGCTGGAAGCCCCATCCCTGGACGTGTTGAAGGCCAGGCTGGATGGGGCTGTGAGCAACTGCTCTAGTGGGAGGTGTCCCTGCCCATGGCAGGGGGGCTGGAACGAGATGATCTTTAAGGCCCCTTCCAACCCTGACAATTCTATGACTCTATGATGATGCTCTGTGCATGGTTCCCTCTGGCTGTTAGCAAACGAGGCAACCTCAGGGCAAACCCTCTGCCCTTGGTGCTCTGGGAGCTCAGCCTGCTTGGAATTATTTATGACACTCCATTGAGCATGAATAAAACGGTTTGTAGGAATGGAGGAAGCTTGAACACAGGAGATCTCCCTGCTTGCCTGAGGATGCTCTGCCTGGGGTCACCACAGCCCTTCCATGGGGGTTGCTGTCTCCATTTGTGGGCAGGAGGGATGTGGGGTGACACAAAGCAGTTTTTCAGCAGAAAATCTCTCTCCAAGCCGTTGCCCGGGCATGGCTGTACATGCATAAAACAAACAAGTGACTGTGGCACAGGGGGAAGCCCCTGCCCTGGCACACAGGGCACTTGTCATCTTCTCAAAGCCTGGGCACAGCTGGAGCCCGGCAGAGACCCTGATGTCAATTAGAGCAGCCTGAAAGCTGCTGTGTTTGAGCTGAGAGCCTGGAGGAAGGAGTCCCTGGCATCCAGGGCTCCTTGGAGCCCAGTGTTGCCAGGACTTGCTGGGCTGGGGGAGCTGAATGTGCTGGGGCAGACAATGACCCCCTGGAAGGGTCGCCCTGACAAAGTCAAAATAGTTAGAGAAGCACTTCCCTGGCATTGAGAGCTAGGATCTGGGCAGATCTCCTGAAAACCAGAGGGCTGAGTGTGAGCAAGGAATAACCCAACCTTGGGTTGATGTGCCCACTGCTGCAGCAGCAACATCTCCTCTTGAGCTGTTTGTGGCATCCCAGCAGCAGATAGAGCTACATTTGAGCTGAAGTTCATAGCTGCTCAGTAATGAAGTCCAGGCTAATGTTCTGGGGTGGGATGGAGAGGAGGTGGTGATGCTCCCTGGGAGAAGAAGCACACGGTGCAGGGAGGGGGACCTTATTGTGGCCTTCCAGGACCTGAAGGGGGCTACAAGAAAGCTGAGGAGGGACTTTTTAGGATGTGGGGTAGTGGTAGAACTGGGAGGAATGGGTCAAAACTAGAGGTGGGGAGATTCAGATGAGACGTTAGGGAGAAGCTCTTGCCCAGGAGGGTGGGGAGACACTGGCACAGGTTGCCCAGAGAGGGGCTGGAAGTCCCATCCCTGGACATTTTGAAGGCCAGGCTGGCTGGGGCTGTGAGCAACTGCTCTAGTGGGAGGTGTCCCTGCCCATGGCAGAGGGGTTGGAACTAGATGATCTTTAAGGTCAACCCTAACAACTCTATGATTCTCTGAGGGTGCCCACAGGGTGGGGGGGTCCTCCCATTACCTGCTGCTGGCATCTCCACTAACCTCTGGCCAGCCCTGAGTCCCTTGAGGCCACCTGGTGCTGTGCTGAGGTGGCTGCCATGTGAATATCTTACCCATCAAGATTAGAGCTGATGAGCACGATGTCTCCAGGAGCTGCTGTACCTGTATGGGACAGCCCAGGAGAGCTGTCAGCTGCCTGCTGGAGAGGTCTCTCTGGTGGGATCTGTCTCTTCTGGGGCTTCTTAGTAATGCTGCTGCCTCCTCCTCCCAGCCTTGTTTCACATCACACATGGCTTTGCCCATAGTTGATTGCAAAACCAGATGGTATTTTGCTGCCAAGAGATTTTAGGAAACCTCCCTCCCTGCTGCCCTCTCCAAGGGGGGCATCTGGGCATTGCTCTGCTGGTTTCCCCCAAATAAGTCACTTCCAGGCAGAAGCCTCTGGGGGTTCTGCTGTTGCAGAAAGCTGCCAGTAAGACTCATCCTTTGGCATTCCTGTGAGCAAACCCATTCCTGGAAATGGGAAAACCCCTCCATGGAGCTGCCTCTCCAGCCATCTTCTCACCCAAGCATTAGTAGGGGTTGTTTTCCTTCTGGCAAACGAAAGTGTTTGTGTTGGTTGGTTGGTTTGGTTGTCCCCTGCCAGGAGAAGGTGCCAAGGATGTGTTAGAGGAGTTGAATTTAATTTCTTGGGCTTCCAGAGGTACTGAAAGCAGAGGGTGAATCACTAACTCAGCCCGTGTGGGATCTGTCTGTAAACAGTGGGGGGGCATTTTTGAGGCTGATGTAAAGAGAAAGCCAAGAAACTGGTTTATTTGCTACCAAAGCCACAACGGAGAAGAACCCCCTCAGCAGAGCTAGAAATATTATTTAAGCCAGAAATCTCCTTGATGTCTTTGGATTGCTTTGGGGCTTTTTGCCTTGTGTATGCAGGGGGGAAGGGGCTGCTGGGGTGTGGGGTCACCTCCTGTGCATGGGTGGATGGATGGAGAGGTGTGATGGGAAGCACTGAGTGTCACAAACCAGCCTCACTGGTTTCTTTTGGGGATGTTCTTTGGGGCTGTCATAGCTTTGGCAGGTGTTGATATGGAGCACCCAAGTTGGGATCCCCTGCTGTGATGCAGGACCTGCCCGAGATGATTTATCTGTAGATAGAATCATAGAATTGCCAGGGTTGGAAGGGACCTTAAAAGTCATCCAGTTCCAACCCCCTGCCATGGGCAGGGACACCTCCCACTACATCAGTTGCTCACAGCCCCAGCCAGCCTGGCCTTCAACATGTCCAGGGATGGGGCTTCCAGCACCTCTCTGGGCGACCTGATAGAAGTATCTCTGTTGGGTTCTCCCTTGCCCACCATAACCACTCACTGCAACTGTGTTAAAAACCCAGTAGCATCTCTCACCTTGTAGGAACCTCATTCATCTCGATGCCTTGGTGCTGAGAGCCTGGGGTTTGTGTGTATTTCTATTAAAATTCATGATACACAATAAAAATTGTGGTGAGACTGACTGCTGTTCATGGAGAATTGAAGGCTGCTGGTTCTGGTTGGGAAATGCTTTATAGAGTTAGGGCTGTGTTAAGAGAAACAGGCTTGGAGAAGAAGCAAAGCTCTACCTCTGCAGTTTAGGTTTCTAAATAATAATTTAAAAAATCAATTCTCCTGTTCTGGTAAAGATCTGAGCTTAGGGCAATTCAAGACACCCTGGCCTTGGTTTCTGGAGATCCCTTCATGCTCCTGCTCCACTCTGCTTCTTGCTTCATATCCTCATCTGCAAAACAGGGATAAAACCTCTTGGTTCTGATGGTTGAGATGAGACAAAGAGCCCTGGATTGGGGCAGGGTTGACATTCCCAGCAGGGGAGAACGTTGGTGTGAGGCTGCTGTAGTTGTAGGTGGCAGCCTCGAGTCTCTGTATGGAAGTTTGTTAAATGAGAGGTGGTGTTTGGGAAGGATTTCCCAGGGGTGACAAGGTCTGGGAGCCTCCCTGGGATGCCCAGAAGAAAGGCAGGACTTGGTGCTTCCCACCAGCTCTGGGCTGTGCTGCTGGTGCTCTCTGCTCTGTGGCTTGAGTCCCAACCCAGGTGTTCAGAGCCCTGGCTGCAGGAATTCAAAGCACCCCTGGGTTACTTCAGCACTGAAGGTTGCAGTGAGGGGGAGCTGCAGTGTTTGATTTGATTCCTCTTTCTTCTTGTGCCTTTTGAGACCTTCAGGTCCCCAACTTTCCCTCCCTGCCACCCCCAGGATCCACCCCATCACATCCATCTGCTTGTCTGCAGCTGCCAGACAGGCTTCTCTCCTCCTCAGCAGCTGGGTTTGTTGACAGCCCTGTCCACAGCAAGAATGAGGACCAGAAGGTGGCCAAGAGTGGAGATCTCCCTGTGCTTTCATGAGTTTTTCCTCCTATTTGTGGCCAGGGCGTTCCCACCCAACAGCTCAGGGAAACCTGGTGTGTCTGTTGCCCACCCGTGGGTTGACCTTCCAATGCCAGATGTGTCCCTGGGGTCATGTTCAGCTTTCCCTCTGAAGGTGCCATGTGGAATTCCAGACTCCATTCCCTGCAAATTGCCTCCAGAGTGATCCAAAGAGACTCGTGCTTGGCTTTCCCCCAGGATCTGCTCATGGGTGGGCTTGCTCTAGCATCTGGGAGCCTTACAAATCCAGGGCTAAAATGTCTGGAAATGGGAACACACGTTGGCAAAACTTATTTCAGGGATCTGAGCTGTGGTCACAACCAACTGGAGTTACTTTGAAGAGCTTTGGCTCTTCTTTCCTGATGGGGATGGAGGCTATGCCAGGTCATCTACTGATTTGCCTCCACTTACAAAGAAGGGGGAGACTGGGAACATTTAGTGCAAGGACTGAAGCACTTGGGTCTTGGGCTGTCTCATCACCTCCTCTAAATAGCAATACTCCTCTGGCTCTCCAAGCTTTAACACCCTCATCTTCTTACTGCAGCAAATAAGCTCTTTGCTCAAGGAGCAGGGGCTCTTATCTAGATTAGAGCTGAGAAGACTAAGCAGGGGAGAGGACTTGCTACCATCTGGCACTTGGATGAGCTTTGTCTGCTCTTTATTGAGTCTTTTTGTGGCTTTGGGTTAATTTATGGTCGTTATGGTGAAAAAGAAAGAAGAAAAATAATAATAAAAAAAATTCACTGAGCACCCGAACTGGTTGTCCCCAGGGCAAGAGCTTCTTAATATCCCACTGCTCTCCTCTTTCTGGTTAATAGCAAAGCTCTGAGTCCTTGAAGAGCTGTGAAGTGATGGCTGTTATTGCTGTGCTGATGATAGAGAGCCATAAATGTGCCAGTCTGGGAGTGTTGGCTCTGCTGAGAAGCTCCTGCACTGGGCAGGGCTTTGGAGGGTGGAGTCCCTGCAGAGAAAGGTGAAGGTCTCACCCATCACTGCTTGATTCCTGTGGCAGTTCTCAGTGTTAATTTTGCTAAGTGGTGGTGCCCGTGGCTTTTAATCTCCCTGAGATTAAACCCAGTGACTGCATTTGAAAATGTTCTTCTAATCCTATAGTTTTCATGTCTGCTCGTGGTATCACTGAGGTGCTGAGCAGTCCACCAAAGGAGTCCTGCAGTAAAGGGCGAGTAGATCCACACCTCTCAACACCATTTTTAAATTTTCCCCAGATTTTAGGTCTAAATTTGGGGTTGTGGCTCATCCCCACAGCTCATCTTTTCATCTTGAAGAGCCCCAAACCTTTGGTGCTCCCACCTGCAAAGGGGAGAGACCTTCCCTTCCATTGACTTCCATCAGATGGTTTGTGCTGTTATTTTCTTGGCGTTCCTCTGCTTGTCATGATGAGAAAAATAATCCTGTTAGAAAAAATAAGCAAATAAATAAAATTAGCAGGAGCAGATCTTGGTTTGCCTGGGCATCACCTGCAGCTGGAGGGCTCTGACTTGTGCTGCCCTGGCTGTTCCTCTTCCATTCCTGCCCTTCTGCACCCCCCCACAGTTGTTTTGGGTTTAGCATCTTCCCTTTTATGAACACATTTTCCATCTGGGCTGGATTATTTAGGCATCCCAAGGAATGTTTGAAGCTGCATCTCCCCTCCCCCTCTTCCCAGGAAACAAATATTTTATGCAAAAGGCTTCACCAGCCCCTCCTATAGTGCTGGTTAATTAATTGTCTCACACTGATTGGGGCTGTGGGATAGGAACCAGCCCAGGAGCTGGAGCTGGGAGAGCTCTGGTGGTTGAGCACCTGGGTCTGGGCTTCTCTGCCAGGTTGGAAAAGGGGAAATCCTTTATTCCACCAACTCTTCTGACCCTTTGGGAGTGACCAGAGGGAGAAGGGGAACGTTTGCCAGCGAGGTTTAAATCTGAGCTGGACCCACTGCTGCTCTGCTGGGGGGTCCTGGGCAGCTTGGCTGGGAATTAGGGCTGCTTACCTGGGGATGTGCTCGGGGACCAGCAGGATTTTAATGCCTGAATAAATCCTTTGGATATAATCTAACCCCAGGCTTGGTTTCACAAAGCCCTTGGCTGCTCCGCTCCCTGCTGAGGTGGGAGGGGGTGGGGAGCTGTGACCCCAGGAGCACTGGGATTGCTCTAAAATTCCCCATTAACCACAGCCCTGGTTCCTGCCAGGGAGCATCTTGTGCTGGATCAGGTCAGCCTGACTTGCACTGCCCTGTTTGGCTGAAATGACCCCAAAAAGTTTGACTATTCCAATGAAACGAAATCAAAACTTATTGCAGGTCTGTTGCATGATGCAAGTTATTTTTTCTTGCCTATTTTATCCTATGGATGAGGCTTCCCAGCAAGATCTACCCCTACCCAGCCAGGCAAGTACCTCCTTAGGTCAGCTTGGAAAGAGGTCCTGGGTTCATCCCTGGAGCCCAGCCAGGCCAGGATCCTCCCCAGGAGAGAGGAGGAGACCAGAGGAGCTGCATTATTAAGAGAAACACAGTCTAACAACCATGCCAGCTGCTTGGCTTCCAGTCACTTTATCACAGTAAACAGGTACAAAAATTCATGTTTCCAAACCCAGAAAGTTTTCCTTGTACAAGTGAATGAAAACTTTGATTTATTATTTTTGAACTACCAACTTTTTACTCCAGGTTGGAAAGAAATCTATGGTTTGAGCCTCTCTGTGGCCAAGAAGTCTTGGATTTAGGTCAGTTTTTAAGATATTCTAACAGCAAACATATAAGGCTTCACTCATTCCTTCTTAAAGGAAGGATCTTTGCAGTTTTATGATTAGAGAAGATGCCTGAGCTTGGTCACAGCATCACTTTGGGCTTTGGGAAGGTCCAGATCTTGGTGCAGCCCATGCTGGGTTTAGTCCTGCTTGGAAAAACACCCCATGTCACCCCATCCTCTCAATAGAACAGAATATTTTTCAGCTTTAACAAAGTTAAAATGAGGAGGGTAAAACAATTAAACTAAGATTAGGCTGTTGTGCTGCATGTGGTGGAATTTCCCTCTTGTAACTGAGAGTTTAAGCCTAAATTTTCTGCTCTTTTGAATGCCTGAAGCCAGTTCCTTTGTCTTAAAGCCCCCAATGATAGCACAGCTCACCAGGGACACATCCAGTCAATGAATGTTCACAATCCAAAAGGGAGATGAAATTATGAGGATTTATTTGTTGCCTTCCCCCTTCCATCTGCTTTTATTTCCCTTTCAGGCTCCATTGAGCAGCAGGTAACAGAGCCTATAATTTATAATTTATTTATAATTTTAGTTCTGGAAAGGTGCAAACTTCCAGCCTGCTTGAAATGCAGCCCTTGGGTGCTGAGGCTGGTGGCAAAGTGGGGCTGTAAACTTGATTTTTCCTGACCCTTCTCAGCAAACAAGCCCCAAGCCCTGCACTGGGCACAACGAAAAGACTCCCAACAAGAGTTTAAGCAGCTTTGCACAAATAGGATTTGCACCAGTTTGTTTCTGATAAACAACCCCTGAGTTCAGCTCCTCCTACTCAGCCCAAATAGCTCGAGTGGATAGAGGTTATTTTGTTCTTCCTTGAAACAAAAAGCCCTGAGAACTCAGCTGGCAGGTTACTGGGGACATTTGTAAAGGTATCTGGGCTGGCATCACTCTTCCCACTGGGATTTGATGGGGCTGAGGCTGCTAAGGAGCAATAACTTGATGTCAGGTGCTGGACTTGTGGTCCTGGAGCAGGAAGGGTGGGATGGAGGAGCCCGGGACACCCATGGCTGGGGGTGTTGGTGCTTTGTGGTGTGTGAGACTTTTCACCTTTTGAAGCCATCAGTTCAAATGAGGAATGGGCAGGAATGGCTGGAAGGCTGTGAAATGGGCCAGGGAGCCTGGCTGGTGTCCTTGTGGCTCCACGTTGTCCCCAGAAGCCACCTCAGCCGGGTGCTCCCAGCAGCACCTAGAATCATAGAATCGTCAGGGTTGGAAGGGACCTTAAAGATCATCTGGTTCCAACCCCCCTGTCATGGGCAGGGACACCTCCCACTAGAGCAGGTTAGTCAGAGCCATCCATCTCCCCAGCCCAGCTCCACCAAAGGGGTGTTAATCCCAAGCAGCAATTAAAGAGCAAATAACCCAAGTGCTTAATCCAGGGACACGTGGAAAACACTCGATAAACTCCCCTAGTGACCGATGACCCCTCTTCCTAAAGCCAGACTCACTCTGAGCTGGGCTGTGGCAGGGATGGATGGGGTCAGCCCCTCCAAAACATCCATCTCCACGTCCCAGCTGGATGCTGGGAAGTGTTTGGAACCCATCAGGAGTGAGTCAAAGCTGCCTCATGGCTCTTGGCTCCGGCCATGCTGGGCTGGCTTCTCCCTCCTGCAGAAATGGTGCAGAGCAGGGCTGGGACCTGGAAAAGTCCCCAAGCACTGGGATGGTCCCAATGGGCTTTCCCCCTTCCTGATAATTCACCTGCTACAGCCTTTTGTCCCCTCCATGGCTGTTGGGTTGGATTAACCCCTCTAGCCCTGCTGGGTGTTCACATCCCCCATGGATCGGGTACCAGCATGGAGCTGCCTGCAGGAAAACTTCAAGAAGACCCTCTCAGACTTTTCCCTCACAAACCCACATTTGAATCGGCTGTTTCCCTATCAGCACAAAAGGATCCTTCTCCCTAAAATTGCTCATTGATCTTTTTTTTTTTATTGCTAAAAGAATCTCAGGGCAATCATTTTCCCTGCAGACCCGAGCGCAGAAAATTACCCAAGACTTTTTACAATCCTGCTGGAGGGAAAGCAAAGGGGAATTTCAAGATGACTCCAGAAAAATATTTGGCAGCTTCACCTCTTGCTAAACAACTTTTGGACAGCGTGTAAACAGTCTTTTGGTTTTATAAACACAGCATCCAGATTGTGGAGTGGAAAAAGAGCTGAAGGCATCACGTGGAAGGAAGACGTATTGCTTCCGGCAGCCTCAGGAGTTTTATTCTTGCTCAGGGTTAAGGGCTTGAGCCTGGACATATTTTGCATGGGAAATCTGAGAGGAGAGTGAGATGGTGGGAGAAAGCACCTGAATCTGGACAAAAATGAGGTTATAGAAGCATCTCTTGACAGCAATCCCCATGTGCATGGGGGGAGGTGGGTTGTCCTCGCTCCCCTCTGCTCTAGAGGGAGCAGCTTAGATGCAGAGGGGTCCATCCTTCCACACCCGTGGGTGTAACCCAGTCAAGCACCTCTATAGCTCATCCCTTTTTATTGAGGAAATGCTTCTGGCATCTAACAAATATTTTTCTACTCTTCTGACTGGGCTAAATGATGAAACACTCACCAGCAGCAAAAGAAAAACCCACTCAAACCTCCTTCAAAAACCCCCAACTACATCTCTAGATGAATATTGCTTTGGCTGGATATATATATTTTTAATATATATATTATATATATTTTTTTTAATGTTAAAACCCATGACTGAGCACTGGAGGGACCTTCTCTTGTGCCTCCCTGTGGCAGTGAAGAGGCTGAAGCTGCTGAAGGGATAATGAGGTGACAACACATCTTGGTGGCTCCCCAGCTTTGGGGTGTCTGGAGGTGAAATGGTTTGGCCAAAGATACTGCCTGAAAACTCCTGGTACCCAGGCTTGATGGACACCTCTCTCCTCTCCTTTTCTCCCACCCATCTCTAACCATCTCCCTTGGGCTGTGCTGAAGACCCCAGAGCTCAGGGCAGGTTTTGAGCAGCAAGGAAGAGCTGGAGGAAGGTTCTTCCCTCTCTATTGCACTGATATTTCTTGGGTTGTGTTGTCCCTTGCTTTGGGGGACAAAGACAGGGATATTTCTTTAAATCCTTTCCACTTGTCTTTTCTAGCTTAGGCCAAATGTGGAGAATTAATTCAAAGGTGAATATGGGAAGGAGTGATGGTTTTAAGGTAGGAAAGGAGAGATTTAGGCTGGCTATTAGAAAAAAGCTCTTTAATATGAGGGTGATCACTGGAATAGGCTGCCCAGGGAGGGGGGGGAGGCCCCATCCCTGGAGTCCTTCAAGGTCAGGCTTGATGGGGCTCTGAGCAACCTGCCCTAGGTAGAGATGTCCCTACTGGTGTAGGGAAGTTGGACCAGATGACCTCTAGAGGTCCCTTCCAACCTAAACCATTCTATGATTCCATGATTCTAAGACTTCATCCATGTCCTGGAGGAAACATCAGTGTTTCTATGTGAGATTCTTTCATTTCTCCTTAAAAACCTCACTCAGCACATGTAATGTTCCTCATCCTTCTACTGCCCCATTTATCCTGGAGTTTAGTTCATCTGCAATTACATCTTGTAGCATCCCACAAGGCCCTTCAAACTTGTCCCACTGTGCCTTGGCAAAGCCCAATTGAATCAAGCTCAGGGCATGAGTAGCCTTTTGTTCCTTTAAAATCATATTTCTCAATTTACTTCCCTCCCCAGAGACTGTCTGTGAGACTGATGCTTTCCTCTGCCTGGCTTTGGTGGGGTCTTACAGTAAGGCTGGTTTGTTTTTTGAAGAGACAAAAATCACATTAACTCTGGGATTCCTTTAAATGCCATCTCAAAAATGATATTTCCTATAGTCAGCTTAGTCCTTTTCCACATAGCGAGGAGCACGAACACGAATCTGCTGCTGACATTTAAAATTAATCCCAATCATTCCATCCCTATCAAGAAAAATCAGCTGCCCTCAAATCAAGGGAGTCTGATGAGAATTAGGGCTTGGTCCCAACTCAGCCCCAGTTTGAACTCATTGAATATTTCAGGGAGAACCCACTTGGTGGGTGCTTCAGGTGCTTGCAATTTGTTCAGTCCTGCCAAGAGCTGGGTCATGGAGAAGATTTAGGGAGTGATGTGAATGGTTACATGCTGGGGGTCTGCCCTGACAAGCAAAATGAGCAACAATCCTTGAGTTTGGGGGTCTGGCTTCTCTGTTCCTTAAAGAAAAATGAATTGTGGGGTTTAGACAAAGAGCTGAGCTGCCAAGAAACCACCTCAAGAGGTATCAGGTGAGGAAGAACTCATAAACTCCAAGGTTCCATGTGGTTCAGTGTCTCAGGAGGGGTGTGAGAGCTCCTGAACACAGGAGTGATGGGGGGATGTCTTGCAAAACACCCATTTCTGGAGGTCTCCAAGTGCTTGGAGCAATAACCCTCTTTTGAATACCCCACATTGGACTGTGCTTGTCCAGAGTGGGTTTTCAAGTTTAGGGTGGGAGTCCTGGGCAAAATCTGGGGTCAGAAAGGAGTTTTCTACCTCAGGCAAGCTGTGAAATTAATCTTCCTCATCTAGTAGATGGACAGAGGGGTGAGCTGGGGAATGCACTTTAAAAGCTCATTGCAGAGGACAACAGAAATGGGCTGGCAGGAGAGAAGTGTAACTAGATTGTCATCTCCCAGTAAAACCTCCTGGAAGCAGGAAATTAGTTTTATCTGTGTTTAATCTGAACCTAAATGTTTGTGTCCACCAAAGAGGTTTGGTGGTGGGTACCCACACCTGGGCCATCAGGGAGCTGAGGGTGGATGTCTCTATTTTCAGGCATTTGATGTTGGATCTCCTGTACACTGATTTATTCCATCAGGTTATTGGCTGAGGTGACACGAATGTTCCCTGGCTCCTGCATAATGCATTGAGAAGCTTTCATTCCTTTTTGATGTAGAAGTGAGAACATTCTTAAATCTGAGTTTTATGCATGAAGAGAAGCTGTTTTCTTTCATGGGCTCACTATCTGAAGTATTTTCCTTTTTAAAGCAGTGGACTTTGCTAACACACCCTTAATATTAGGTACCATAATGAATATAAATGGAGTAAAAACCCAGCAGACTCCCTCAGACAAACATCTCCTCAGCTGCAGTTTGCACACATCTGCACTGAGGAGAAAAATGCAGATTGGCTGAGGATCCACTAATGAGTTTAGCAGAATATTTGATGGGTCAGGGAGCTGCAGAGAGAGCTCCAGCCTGCAGGGACCTGTGGGGCAAACGGGCTCCCAGGGTAGGGGGTTTGGGGCTGGGGGGGGTTGGTTTGTGTTTTGAGCGTGGATATTGTGTGTGCTCATGAGAGCAGAGCTGGATGAGACCCTTCTGAGGGTGTAGAAGTGAATAATCATAGAATGTTTGAGGCTGGAAGGGACCTCTAGAGGTCATCTGGTCCAACCTCCCTACACAAGTAGGGACAGCTCTACCTAGGGCAGAATAATGCCCTGAGATGGAGCATTATTGAGGGGTCTGTGTGTCTTGTACTATTGAGCCACCAGAATCGAGCTTGGAGGTCACCCTCAAGCTGCCCTGAGTGGTCAAAGTGCCTTTGCATCCACTCCTGGGGAGGACAAACCCGACCCCTCCAGCCTGGCAGCACTTGGGGTTGCTTGACCTTGATGTGACAGGAGTACACACCACACTCTTGTCTGCTTTTTTCTTTGCTGGCTTTGTCCTGTGGGCTATAAATAAGCCTGATGAGGAGCTCGATGAACTCACTGCCCTGCTGACAGAAGTGTCACAAGTGCAAAGGTTGGGGTTTATTTATTTACTCGGGGCCATGGTTGCTGTGCAGAACCATCTCCTCAGCTGGGATGTGGCTCTGCCTGGCTGGGCTTCCCTCTCCTCCAAGGCAGTGGGTGAGGAAGGGAGGGGGTTTGTAGCTTTAATCCATATGGCCCATTCCACTGGCATCTATTGGGACAGGCATGGTGGTGTCCCACAGATGTGAAATGACCCACTGGATAGACCTGAAGAGGTGGAGAGATGTCTGTGTCTTCTGGTGGGGTTGGTTCTGCAGCCTGTGCTGGCAAAGCTGCCCCATCTCCTGGGGCTGGGCACAAACAGCCTCTTTTAAAGTGGGGAAAAACCAGTGACAGGCTGGATTTGGCTTTTCATGTGCCTGTAGGAACAAGATGTTTAGCCTGATACCACCCCAGAAGACCAATCCTGAGCTAGCAAAAGTAGCAGGTTTTCTCCAGTGGCTTCTCTCTTCAGACCAGGGTGTATATCCCGATTTTTCATGGATGAACAATTCCTACTAGGGCTTCTTGGTGTGAGCAAAGATGCTGCAAACTGGCCTTGTGTTTCTCCTGCAGTCATGGGGTCTTGGGTGAGCTCAGCCAACCCAGAGCGAGCATCCTCTCAGCCCAGCTGGGATGGTCATGCCCAAATCCTTCTTGCAGGACAAGTCCTCTGGTATGGACCAGCACAAGGACTGTGATGGGCACAGGATCCACGCTGGCTGCTCCCAGCAGAGACAAGACTTCGTGCAACCTTTGGGGTCTCAGCCATCAACTGCACGGGCCAAGATAACTGGACAGGCTGCAGGTAAGTGGTCCCTGGATGGTGGCATAAGAACTTGGCACGAGGGAAGTGTGTCCGTTCCCATGGATTTTGGGGTATGGTACCAGGCTCCAGGCTGGAGATGATGCTCCTCAGTTGGATTTTCAGACATGGGCCCCATGTAGCATCTTACAGGGTCACAACAGCACTTGGTTGTTTGATGTCGTCGTGTTATCACCCTGCTGGTGGCATGAGGAGGATGGATCCTTTTAAAGGGAGGTGGCTGTACCTGGAATGGACTCTGCAGGTAGAAATGCTGCTGGGGAGGATGTCAGGCATCTCTTCCCACTGTCTCCTGTTGACATTGTCAAATTTGCTGCCTCTCCCTGACTTCTCTGGGGAGATTTACTGCCAGATGAGACCCCTGCTTAACACAAGCTCATGGTTTCTGCAAACCACGTGGCTGTTTCCTCATGTGACTATGGCTAAACCCATGAAATGTAGTTTTTAGCTCATGACAACAGTCAGGAGGTGTCCTCTTGGGAGAAGACACCACTGTTTGGTCCCCGTGCACCACGGCTCTGTAAACCAGAGCCAAACCCTAGTGAAGTCAGTGGGGGTCTGTGCTGTTCTCATGGTCCATATATAAAAATGCATTACATCAGTCAGCCTTTGGAGGTCTAGAAGCATTTACACGGGCCTCCAGCCATTTGGCTTTTGAGGAGAGCTGGCTTTTATTCATCATAACATGGAATTTGTGTGTTTGTGGATGTGCAGTTGCACAGGATGCAGTTCTCAGGTGTTGCTTTGGGATTATTTCTAACACAGTTGCAAAATGCCCCTGCAGCACATTCCTACTGCAGGAGGTGATGCTTTCCCAGCCCTGCACAGCTGCCAGGGGTCTTCTCCTGCCCTGGCCAAGCAGAGGTGTGTGGGTGGATGGAGAGTTTGCAGCACATCTGTGTTGGAAACCAGCCCTTGCTCTGGGAGAGGGTCTGAGGCTGCTGCTGGGGCCTCGTCGGTCCAACACTTATTCCTCCCAGGCATTTCTCCTGCAGCAGGTGAGGGGTCCCTGTCTGAAAGAGCTGTTCACGATGATCTTTATCCGAGAGCTTTAATCCGTTCCCTAAGCCTTGCTAGTGGAGTGCCTGGAAGATAAGGAGTGATTGGATATCGGGTGGGGAGCTGCTGGAAGGAGCAGCGTGTGCAGGGGGTGAGGATGGCGGGGGCGGCTTTGGCTGGGACAGGGGATGGCAGGACACAAGGGGTGACTCCCAGCCGGGCACTGCCGCGGCTGCTGAGCGGGAGGAAGGTGTAGGAGCAGCCCCGGGTTGTTGTGGCACCGCAGCCAGGCTCGGAGCCGGGATTCCCGCAGGTTCACCCCGCCCGGGGCATTATCCGGGGACGGGCTCAGGGGAGGACCCGAGGAGCCAGGCAAGGGCTGCGGGGGTTGGGGTCTCCCCAGGTCAGAGCACAGCTCTGCGGGGGACGGGCACGGCCAAGTGCCAGGAGGTCCCTTGGGGTGAGAATACAGCGGGAAACCCCCTCCATGCTCCTCCCCGGGAACCACCAGCGGGGATGCCCCACGCTGCCTGCAGCAGAGCGCCGCTCCCTCCTTCCCTCCTTCCTTCCCTTCCCCGGTGCAATCCCCCCCGATACAAGCCCGGTGCAGCTCTCCTCGACGCAACCCCTCCGGTACAAGCCACTAACCCCACCCCATCCCCACCAGGTGCAACCCTCCGGTGCAACCCCCAGCCCCGAGGGGCTGGAGAAGGCGGCGGGAGGAAGGAAGAGCCCCGTCCGGCTCCAGCTTCCTCCTCAAGCCCTGCCTCGGTGCACGGTGCCCGCCCCCAGCCCTCCTCCGGCTCTCCCCGGTGCCTGCACCCCACAGCCGGGCGAGCTCAGCCGAGCTCCCCGGGGAGCCCCCACCGCGCAACAGTTGCCCCTAAGTCGTGGCCACCCCCTCCCTATCAGCCCCCCCCTCCGTCCCCGGGGGAAGCCCCTCGGCGCCGGGAGGAGGAGGAGGAGGCGGAGGCGGCGGCGAGGGCTGCTCGGGGCGGGGGTTCGGGGGCTGCGCGGAGCCGCCGCTTTGCAGGGCTGAGCACTTGCCGCTCTCATCGCTCCGCTGCCGCCGCCCCGGGGCCGGGAGAAGGAGCTCCTCGGATCCCGGCTTCTCGCCTCCCCGCAGGGATGGAGCGAAGCGGCGTGGCCCCGGCTCGGCTCTTCTCCGCCGAGCGCAGCCGTTCTCTCCGCCTGCAGGAGCGGAGCAGCCCCGCCGCCGGGCACCGGCCCCGCTGCTAGGCTC
>VYZX01030104.1:581353-608451 GCA_013401335.1 Brachypteracias leptosomus
TCCCCCCCTCCCCTTGCATGCAGCCCCAGGGCTGCAGGAGCCGGGGCCACACGCCATGGGCACCAAGCAGACCAAGGGCTGCCAGCCGGGCAGCGCTGGAGAGAGCCCCCCTGCCCACCACCGCAAGAAAGTGCCCCCCCGGGAAAAGGGGGAGTTCCTCGCCTCCCTCGTGGTGAAGTCCGGCGAGAAGTTTGGGAAGGGTGGAGGCAGCAGCTTGCCCCCTTACCACCGGCGGATCTGCATGATCCAGGACATGCTGGTGCTGGTGAAGCAGGGGAAGCAGGAGGAGGCCACCGAGCTGCTGAGGCACCTGCGGCAGGTGAGGATGGGCAGGTTTCTTTTGGGGGGCTGCCTGCTTGTGGAGGGTGGGGGGGAAGGCAGTTTGGGAGCAGAACACATCCCGGTTTCGAAAAGGGGGGGCACGCTCCGGTTTTGCGGGTCTAATTTGACGTGGCGTAATTTTGGGGAAGCGGCTGAGGAGCTGCAGGGTGGTCATGGTGCTGGAGATGGGAAAATAACCCCGGGGAGGTGCTTTGCATTGTCTGCAGCGAGGAACCCTGCCGGGTGCATTTTTCTCCTTCCCTTCCTTTGCTTGCGCTGCTATCTCTGGGGTTTGCAGCAGGCACAGCCCACTCAAGGAGGTTCCCACTCAACTTTCCCAAAGTTTGGTGTGCTTAAAGCAGATCTGCAAAAGCGCTGAGGCAATTTGAGCTGGCAGCTTTTGAGGATCAGCTCTTTTCTTCCCGGCTCAGAAATACCCAGAGTTGGCAGCTTCGCTTTTTATCTTTGTTCTTTTTGGCGCACAGTCACTTGGTGGAGTTTTGCCGGTGTTGACCGGGGCTTGTAGAAACGAGTGTGTGAGATGCAGGAGCTGGGAATTAATTGTATGGAGCGTGAGACCTTTCCCCTGGAAAGCCTGTTTGAGCTGGGCATTAGCTGAGAAGCAGCGCTACGGAAAGTTGCTGTGAGCAAACAGAGCAGCAGCTGAGGAGCCCTGCTCTGAGTCCACCAAATTAGCATTTAACCTTTTCTACTGATAGATGGTGATAAAAAGACCGAAGCTCTGGGCGTTTTCAAGGCTCTGGGGTACGCAGGGCTTTGGAAACCAGCAAGTTTTCCATGCAGACTGAAAACAGACCTGTCTTCAAGCTGTTTTTCTCCAATGTAGCCGGTTCTACCACCTGAGAAAAAGTTGCTCAGATCTTCACTGGGCATCAGGAGCTGCTTTTTTGCCCCTTAGTGTCAGTCTGTCCATGTGAAAACACAACTGGTCTGGGGTCCAAGGGCTTTCTTGTTGCTTTTTGCATTTTTTCTTCCCATTTTCTATTCCTCTTAGCTTTGTAGTGAGTGGATGTGTTGTTTGGGGCATGTCCCTGATCCCTTCAGCACACCCAGAGGCACGTTGCCATTTGCTCAACCAGATTACATGATTTAGGACTATCTTTGGGGCAGCCCAGCTGAGAACTCTGAACAGTTCTATGTGTTTGTGTGCCTTTAGAGCAAGCTCTCATGACTTAGCCTTGAGGTAAGGTGCTTTTTCTGAGATGACTGTTCCCCCTCTCCGGGAGCTTGGAATCTGACTCTTTGGGACAGTGACCTCTCCATAGGGGATCTGTGGGTCAAGCATGTGGCCGAGAAAACCCCATGGGGCAGAGTTGGCCATGAGCTGGGCAGCAGATCTGTACCCCAATGTTGTCCCCTCTCAGCCATGCCAAATCTTTATCACTGTCCCCACAGCCCATCGAAGCTGGCAGAAAGGCAGGTGCTAATTTTAGAAGGTGTTTATATCAAACACCCCACCCCTCCCCAAAATAAATCTTGGTGCCTGTGAAGTACCCTGAGTTGCTCCCAAAGTTCTCTCTGGCTTCTGATACTGTTTGTTCTCAGTGATGCTCTGGACCATCCTCCCCGTGGAGGAGTGTGAGGGGGCTGGGACGTGTCACAGGGGCTGCCCTGATGACAAATCTGACCTTGGGGACATCCCATCATGTGTGGGGGAGCTGGAAATTAGTTTTAAAATGCTGGGGGAAGCGGGGAACCTGTTACAGATAAGTCTTTGTGAGTGTTTCTGAAGAGCTTGCTCTGATAAAATGTATCTGAGAGTGTCAAAATAGGGAACACTTTGTCCTAGATACTATAATAGACTCAAAGCTCATTTTTAATGAGCCCATATTATTCTTTGCCTTCGGGTAGTGAGTGTGGGATGCCCCACTGAGCAAATCCCGCTTGCTGTGGGTTTTGATGGGCTGGGTTTGGGAGATGACATTTTAGGGGTGCTCTGGTGCAAGGGGTGCTCGGTTTGCTCCCAAGGAGCTGGGGCTGAGGCAGTTGGAGTCTATGAGAGCTGAGCTCCTGCCACATCCCAGCCTGAAAAGGAGGATCTGGGGGAAAGGATGAAATTCCCTTTGTAGAGAGGGATGGATGGGTGAGACCAATGGAGCAGAGACCTTTTCCAGACCTTTTCCCATGAGCCATTTACATGGCATCCACTGCAGAGGGGCTGTGGTGTTGGTTGGTCCATGTAGTTGCTGCTGCACCACTGGGGTTTCCAAGCAAGCCTCGTGACTTGGTGCCCAGCTCTCAACTGCATTTAGATATTTTACCTTTTGAAAGCCTCAGCCCTTTAGGTCAGTGGCTTCACCAAGCTTTGAAGCCAGCCCAGGGTGCTGGTGAGGGGGTAGGTGACAGCATCCCTGCGTTTGGCAGTGCTCCATCTTTTTTTGGTGAGCACCATGCTAGACCTGAGGCCAACCAGCTTTTCAGCTTTCCTCAACTACCTACTGCAAGGTGAGGTCTGGGGGACTTCTCCCACCATCTAAGACTCCCACCAAAGCTGTGTTTGATCACCAGCAAAAGGGCAGAGTAACAAAACCCTATTTTAAATATCACGTGGACAGGTCCTGCCCTTCCAGCCCCACCACTGGCACCAATCATAGGATGATTCTATGGTTCTATGACATTGGTGCCAATGCTCCATGTCCACCATGGCCTTTTGCATTTCACCAAATTTATTCATCCTTCTCCCCTCCCCTGGAATGGGAGTGATGCTGTTTTCTTGACAGGCTCCCATGAGGATTAATTAGTGTTCCCAAGAACACTTGGAGGTTGCAAACAACTGTAGAAGCACTAAGATACAAAGTGCTTAAAAAAGACAAAGATTGTGAGGAGCAGACAGACTTTTTTTGCTTCGAGACTGCTCCTCAGAGAGGTCACAAGTGGTCCCTGGTGTGGAGGCAATTTGATCTCACTGCCTGCCCTCAAAATAACACTTATGTTATTACTACGTGCAGGAGCTGGCAGTGGCTGTTCATGAGGGTATGTGTTCCTTTGGCACAGGCAGCCTGATTTAATGACAGGTTCTTTAGCTAGAGAGACTGATTGCTCTTTTCTCCTGCTCTGGTAACTGCCTGGAGTCCAAACTCCCCAGCAAAATTAAAATCCCCTCTCCAAAAAGTGCCCTCTTTAGAGGAGGTGTGTTTGCCACCCTCACCAGTGCTGCAAGGAGGGTGGTTTGGGCAGGTAAACACATTGGAGGATAAGTGGAAATAAACTTAATGTTTTATTGAGGCCGGAGTTTGGGGTTGCAAGGAGCTTGCTGGTCACCCAGATGGGGCTGGTTGCCTTTCATGGAAGTAATTCCTGCTCTGAATAACTTTGAAGCCAGTTTCTCTGCTCTGAAGTGACTTCCTAGATTAACCTGTCAGCATCTTCTCTGCTTCCCTGCAAGGAGCTGCCTCAGGGCCCCACCCTAAGAGAGGATAAAAACTGAACTAAGGGTGTCCAGCACTTGGAGGGATCTGGGGCTCAGCTTTCAGACCCTTCACCCCATCCATGCCAGCTCCCAGGGTGGGAGAATTGCAGCTCCTCTGTGCTGATAAATTGCTGTGCTTGATCCCACCAGTTGCAGAGCAGAATAGGCTTTAATACAGGATAGCATATCATTTGTGTTATTTTACTTGTTTTTTTTAAATGCACTCTTGAGTTTCAGTGGTTACGGCAGCCAAACGCTGTCAGTATATTAAATTCTGGGAGTGTCTCTCCTGCTGGGGAGAGGATTTGTAAAACAAAGCATGTTTTCCTCCTCTCTGCTGCCAAACGGATCGTTTTCCCAAGTGAAATGGGGAAGAGCTTCCCAGCACATTACGTCTCACTCCAAGAATTTGCCATTGGTTATGGCTTGACGTGGAGGTTTTGCTGGGCTGTTGCTGCTGCTCCAGCAGAGCTGGGCTGGTGGGAGAGAGGAGGAAACATCCACCAGCTCCAGGCATCATCTGCATGGGGCAGGAGGTGGACAACAGTTCCAGGAATTAAAACAAACAAAAAAAAAAAAAAGGGGGGGGAAAAGAGGGCAATTATAATAAAATCTCTTGGCACTGAAGATGGCCAGGAGCCAAATGGCAAGGTCCAAGGTGTGGCAAAGCTGCACAACTTGTAAAGTGGCTTCTCTGCTCACACCAGCCTCGCCTAGGGGGTGGTGGGGTGTGAAGGGCTGGGGTGAGGGGTCAGAGCCCCAGATAGGCAAAGACACCACAATGACTCTGAGGGGCAGGGGGCAAACGTGCTCTGATGGCCACCAAGGCATGTGGACCCTGCACCCACAGTGCCCCTTTGCCATGGGCAGCCTGTGATCCCCATGGTCTGTCCCCAGACATCCCTGCCCTGGGTGCAGGTGTCCCCTTGCCCCATCCGAGGCTGCTCCTGGGGTTTACAGCCAGTGGTTGTGAGGAGCAAGGCACAATGTGTCCTGACATCTGCCCTGCCAGGTCAGCAATGGAATCCCTGCTACTTCTGAGCAGCTGCCTGGTGCCATGGAGACCTCATGATGCAGGGATGCTTTATTGATTAAATTATGAATATCTTCATCATCAGAGGGGGCTTGGCCAGGAGGAATAGTAAAAAACATGGTTAACGTAGAGATAGTTCACTTCAAGCTCCTGTGGCCTTCTCCGTGCTTCACCAAAGCAAAGGGCTGAGTGTTAAATTAAAAAGCAATTCTTAGGGGTAGTTCTGCTTAATTAACATTGGCAAGTGTGTTAAATGGCAGCTGAGTTACCCCAGTTGTCCTTATGATTTATATCCCGATGGCTGGGGCAGCCCATGAGGGAGCAATCAAAGGCTGGTGACCATCCTCAGGAGGGTCAGCACCACTTCTGGAGCTCTCAAAGAGTGAAATGTGGATGTTTTCAGTCTGCTCCAGCATCTTGAGGGTACTTGGGGATGCTGAGATGAGGAGGGGAAGGTTTCCCTGAGTTCAGACCCCCAGGTGGGCTTCCAAAGCAGTCACCCAGGAAGATGCTGTTTGGCTCCTTGGTGTAACTTTGTGCATTCACTCAAAGCATTTCTGGTCCATTATCAGCCTGGCCCGTGTGTTACACAATGTGCACCCTCACCATACACCCTGAGGATGCTTCCAGGGTTATTTATTTCCCCAAACTGCACTTAAGAGACTGAGATGCTGTTGCATAGTAGCTCCCCATCAAGGTGGATGTGTTGTCAGGCAAGTTTGTGGTGGTTGTGGCATCTCTGGCAGCTCCTCAGGATGAAGGGGATGTTTTTCAGTGCTGCCTTGTCTCAGATTCAAACTTTCTCCCCAGAGGGTGCTGGCCTCTGGCTTTGCCCCAGCCTCGGGCACATGCTTCAGCCCTGCTGGTGCCAAAACTGCTTCAATGTCCCTCCTCAGCCATGTGGTTTGACTTGCTGTGGACATCAAGAGCAGACCTCAGGGAGTGCTGCGGTCTGGTTGATGTGATGCAGCTTAGCCACAGCCCACGGGTGCTTTGTAGCTGGACTGTGCTTCTCTGTGCTTGCTCTTGGGCCCACGTACAGCAGCCATGGGGCATCATCCCTGTGGAGAACATCTCGTAGCCCCTGGGATGCTGGAGGACCTTCAGTGTTGTTTCTGTCATGTAAGTGGACGCCTGGTCCCTCTTCCTGAGCACTAAGACCAGCAGATGCATCAGAGGTGACCAAGGTTGGGATCTCTCAGCTCCTCAAACCTGCAAGGAGGAGGGCAGGGCTGAAGAGGTTTGCAGCTTCAGGTGGTGTTTGGGGAGCAGGAGGTCCCAGGGATGGGGAGCAGGGGCTGAGGTCGGGTGCCTGCAGGAATTGCACATAGAAGTTGGGTAACCCAGCCTGCGAGCTTGGTGGGGTGGCTCTGGGGCTAGCACTTGCTTCCTCTGGTTTGGGCTGCTGATGAAACCACCAGAGCTCCCCACAATTATTTTTAACCCTTAGGCTGCTGGAGGCGTTGACAGCAAATGCCTGTGCCTGGCAGTGCTGAGGTGGTTTCTGCCCCAAATGAGGGCTCTGATCTCACCGTGCTCCCTAACCCTGCCCTGCTTCAAGCTGCTCTTGCAGTGTCCTTCCTCCACCTGCTTCCCCTCCTGACTCCTTTTTCCTTCCTCCATGGAATTCACAGGTGGATGCATCCTGGTGTCTGCTTGGCATCCAAGCAGCCTGCTTTTAATTAACTCCCTAGAAGGTGGCTACTGCTGCTGCTCCTAAGGAAAATGTGTCTATGGGGGGATGCTGAGATGCAGGGAGGGAGGGGAGGGCCAGGCAGCGTGGGTGAGCAGGGGTGGTACGTGATCAGCAGCGTGGGCTCAATCCCTGGAGCCTCCCTGTGCAGCAGTGATGCTCACCCTGCTGCTGGCATGGAGCAGAGAAGGTTTTCTCATCTGACAGGGATTTCCCCCCTGGGATTGGGGAATCACATGCATAAGAAATCAATGTTGATAGTGAATGCATGAATGCAACACATGCAGCACTCTGGGCTGGCCCTGCCTGCTGCAGGGATGGCAGTGACAGAGCTGGAGCAGAGGGAGATCCATACTCATAGATCTGCTGGGATCTGAGGAGCACATCCTGGGTGAGCTCCCTCCATGGCCAGCTTCCCAAGGGTCCACAGCTCAGCCTTTCTGGCTGGGAGGGCTGCATGGCTGGGGAGGTGGCTGCCACACGTGCCATAGGGATCCGGGAGGTGATGCAGCTATGGGGCTGCATCATCTGAAAGGGCCAGAGATGGAACCACTGGGTCAGAGATGGAACCACTGGATCAGACCTTGGTTTCCTTCCCCTGGACCTTCAGAGCTGGGCTGGGCTTGGTTAGGCTGAGCTGGGGTGCTGGGCAGACAGCTGCTCCTGGATGGAGAAGGAGGTCATACCTGTGCCCTCTCTGGAGCATCTCCAAGCTGGGAGAGATTAATGGTTGCAGTTGGCAAGCCAGCCCCTATTCAGCACTTTATTTATATAATAGTAGGAATGTGTCTTTTTTTTCCCCCCTGAGGCTGCTGCTGCTGCTTCCACATCTGATGTGAAACGCAGGCAGCTCGGGGCTCCAGCCCTCAGACAGGCTGGCATGCACCTTTCTTTCTCTTTTCCTTTTTATCTTGCTTCAAACTGTAAAACCCCCATGTCTGAAGGTGTCTTCTCCTGCCAGCGTGTGGGTGTGTGGGGAGAGACCTCCCTGTAGGTCCTGATGCTGTGCCTGGGTGTGCAGGGCTCCTCCAGGGAGAAAAGATACAGGGTGATGCACTTGAAATTCAGTATATTGTAAGCTTCTTGATAGTTTTAGATCAATAATAATGTTCTGTGTGTTGGGTGAGTTGGTGACCATGGCGTCCTCTTAGGTAAGGGAGCTGGTTATATGTTAATATTAATGTTATACGAAGAGATACAGGAATTTTTTAGCATTTAACTTCTTCTGCAGGTCCCCGCCAAACCCTAATGTGATTTAATGCCTGATTCCCTTTCTCTCTTTTGTGTATCTCAGCCTCTTTCCCCTCCAAATTTCGGAGGAAAAAACCAGCAAATGGTAAATTTAATCTTGTCTCTAAAAGCAAAACAATTGTCTTTTCCATTCCTCCCCAAGCGGGAGGTTTTAGCTCCAATTACTCCTGGCTCTGACCTTGCTGCTTTGCAAGCAGGAGCTGCTTTGAGCTTTCTGGTTCCCTCAGATCTTTTGAAGGTTCTTTACCTTTCAGACTTTTTCTCTTTCAAAGTTGGTGACACTTTCTTTGAGCTCCAGGGAGAGCCTCAGACATGCACCGGAGCCCATGGGATCCTTCCTCATGCCTCTGGGTATCTCTATGGGTACCTCATTCCTTAGGGATTCTTTATATTACATCTTCCTAGAGGTCTGGCTCTCTTGCCATTACAGGGCAGTTTGATATCAGTGGAGGAATCTCTTTATGAGATGTTTTAGGGGTTTGTGTGGGTTCCAACAGCCTGTGCATCCCTGTTGGCCCACGGAGGGTTTCCTTGAGGTCTGATGTCCACAGGCAGTAGACTGGGCTGGTGCTTTCTACCCTTTAATGTCCTCTTTGCCTTTGAGGCTGGTTTCTGGGAAGTAGCAGCAGCATTTCCAAGGTTGTTTCACTGCAGACCTGCTCCTGCTTCCCACTGGTGCTGCTCTGCTTGCCCGTCCCCATGAGGTTTTGCAACGTTTGTGGGTGTGCTCAGGGGCAGGGGATATTGCACAAGAGGTTGTATCTGGGGCACTCTCCCCAGACTTCTAACAGCAGTTGAATAGAAATGAACATTAATTAATTAAAGGGGAGCCCAACCAGCCAACCTACACTCTGAGCAGGACCCTCAAATGCAGGGGGGTGTATGTGTGTTTTCTTTAGAGGATTGGGAAGAGCGTGCTGGGTTTTTCAGCTCCTTGTTTTATGGTTTAGCTACAGAAAATGCAAAAATGAATGTTGGCTGGGAAAGCACAAGTATGCCAGGGTAGAAAAGGGGAGCTACCAGCATGGGCCATAGGGTGCAGAGCATTGGGCTGTGCCTTCACCCAACTGGGGAGGTGCTGAGGCACCCACTGGGGTTGGAACCTTCAGCTGTGCAGGAGGTGGAGCATAGTTTGTAAACCTCAGTGTGCAAAACACACCAAGGTCCCTTCCTTCCCTTCCAAAGCATAATAAGCTCAGAAAACATGATACTCAAACTCAACCATAACTCCTTTGATAGTTCTTGTATCTCCAGAAGTCCTCTTTGGGCAGAGATTCCCCATGTTTGTGTGACCCAAGGGCACAGAGCTTTGGGCCAATCTGTGCCTGGGAGCCCCTGGTCCCATGGCTGGTTCTACACTGGGAAATGCTCCCAGAGCTGCATCTTCCTCTCTCTGGGGGATGCTTAAACTGAGCCCCTTTGGGGGCTGGCTGGGAGCTGGTGAGCAATTAATCCCTGTCTGGTTCTGCAGAGCTCTTTCTTCACCCCCATCCTCCCCCAGGCCAGGCAGATCTTTCTGGCACAACAATTAAATCCCAGCAGAGGAAAGCAAAATCTGCTGGGGAAGGAGAGCAAATGTGCCCTTGGCCTTTTGCAGTCTGGGGTGGGGAATGGTTATTTCAGCCAGAGATGTGCTGAGGGGTTCTGCTCCTCCTCCTCCCTCCCCATTCCCAGCCTGCCTGCAGAACCAGTCCCACGCAGGATGGTGTTTGTGGTGGGGACCAGCACCATCTCTCTGTCCAGGGTTTGGGGCAACCCCACCTTCAGTGGGAAGTGGAAAGCAGGAGGTTGGAGGAGTCCTGTGAGATGGCAAACGTAGGGGTGAGACCCTCAGGTTGAACCTGAGGGGTTCAAACCCCAAGAGGTAAAAGAGAACAGGGAGGCAGAGCCCCAACTCCCATGCACGAGGGGTGCATCGTACCTACCATGGCATCTTCTGAGGGGTTTGCTCACGTTGAATAAACCCCAGCTCCTGAGATCAGCCAAAATCAGGGTATTGAAGCACAAATCTCTGCAGAAGCAGGACTCAAGCTGTCCAAACATCCTGAATGGTCCCTTCTCTGAAGTCCCTGTTGACCCTGTTGACCGAGCTAGCAAACTTTTGGTTCACTCTGGCATCCCTTCATGTATTTCCATATATACCATCTATTTGGAGACAGCTTTCCCCACTCCAGGACTGGAAGAAGAAGGGATTTGGGGGAAATCTCACTCCCAATGGCTTCCAGGGCTTCCTGGGCAAAGGCAGAAGGTGTGAAGCAATTTGGGATGTGAGTGTGAGTGACCACAGCCAAAAACAGCAAGGAAGGAAAATTGATTTAAGCAGCATTTTCTTGATGGGTAGGATATTTTTTGTTGTCATTACAGAAGGAGGATGTTTTCTTGCTTGGTTGTAAAAAGCTGCTTCTGCTTGGTGTAATCAGATACTTCCTTTTCTGAGCAAGGAGCCTGGTGGATCCTGGGGGCGTTTATTTAGGCAGCTGTTTGGCTGGGTGATTAATTTTGTATGTTTTTATCCTGGTGGGAAATGGTGAATTTGGGGTTTACATGATTGATGTATTTTTTTTTTTCATATTTCTGACTCGAGTCACATAAAAACAAGAGTTTAAAATGCAGCAAGCTAGTACTTTAATGTTATTTAATCCCTTAATAAAATATGCTGGATATGTAGGGCAGGCAAAGCAAATGTCTCAAAACATGTTTTACATTTAAAACTAGTTGATTCCTTAACTAGAGGATTAATTGTACATAATGAGTTACACTTCTGGTCACCATAAGTAGCAGTCTTGGCCTCTCAGGTTGCAGATTGGAAAACTCCCTTGTACCCCTGATTTGTTCATTGACTGGTTGAAGTTAGGTGTTGAGTTGGACTAGGAAAATTAAATGAAATTAAGATTATTTTTTTGGCCTTGTGAGAGAGCCAGACTCCTCCAAAAGCTGTATTTTTACTTCAGTCTTTTCTGGTTGGTTTTTCATCAGTGACTTAAGTTAAAACGTTGGCAGCCAGCACGTCCTGCTTGCCTAGACTAACATAAACTGTTTAATATTAAAGCATGGCCATAGGTTGGCGTCACCCTAAATTGCTCGTTTGAAATGAGTGGTTTAAAGTAAACGTATTTAATGTTTAAAGCTATTTTAAATAGCACTATTAATTGAATTTTAATGCCATTGAGTTGGATCCTTGTGCAACCCATTCCTTAACTCTTCCTTAGCAAGGTTGGGCATTTACCAATCTCTTTGCTGAGCAAAATGACTTTACCATTGGGATTCTCAGAAGAAACTGGGAGATCTGGGAGGATCCCACCCCTGTGGCTGCTGTACCACAGTTACCCCCAGTTTGGAGGCACCTGCCGAGGTGAATCCTCAGAGGAGCATCCAAATTCCCTGGTGCCAGACAGGGAAGTTACAATGAAAGCCTTCAGCAAAGATTTTACTTCCCAAGCTTCTTCCCTCTGAGCCAAGTACCAAAGATCCCAACCCAGGACAGCCTCCACTCTACATAATAGTTAAAAATCTTACACTGGAAATAAAAACACTTAAAAGTGGGATAAAACATGGGAAAAACTTAATTTCTTCCCTTAACCCCCCAAACCTACTGACTGTCCTTCAATAATATATTCCCTGAAGATGGGGGCAAGGTTCCCAGTCCCTCATGGTGTAAATCTCAGTGCTGGTTGAGTCTTGGGGTGGGAAGATGGGAAAGTTTTGAAACACCCTGCAAAAAATGGAGTTAATTTGCCCCAGCTGCTGGTCTCATCCATGACCTTCCCAATCAGCACCCTGATTTTCTGAGGGTGCTTTGAGAGGAGACCTTCATCTCAATAATTCCCTTCCTGCCTGGCAGCCTCTCATCCAGCAGGGAAAATCAATAGATTATTACGTGTGCCATTACTACTAATAAAGGGAATTTCTGCCTGTCCAAATGGGGCAGAGGGCTGAGATTTATGCAGATTTATACCAAGCGGGCTGTGCTTGGTAGCTTTGGAGGGGAATTAAGAATATTCAACATGTCCCTGTTTATTGCAGCCATGGAGCTGTGCCTGCTGCCCTCTCCTCTTGTTCCCACCATCCCTGAGTGTGAGACAGGGATTTTTACCCTTTCTTCAGAGTAGAAGTGAAGCTCTCAACCATGCACCCAAGTGACCTTAAAAACACTGAGCATCAAGAGTGTGGGTGATGCAAACAGGTCACAGAGAAGTGGAAGGAGCCTTACTTGTGGTGGGGCTGCAATGTCTGAGTTACAAAGGGGTTGGGAAAGACCCTGAGCCAAGTGAGCACTTGATGGATGTAGGTGAATGATCGATTTCTGCCCCAAATGAGAGATGGTGACATGTCAAACACACTATGACCAATGCTGTTCATAGTGGTGTAGCCCCAGCTGATGCTGCTGGGGAACTCCAGTAAGTTCCTTTGTGCCTCAGTTTCCCTGTGTGGAAATGAGGAGCATCCTCTGGAACCACATCCATGGGGTGTGTGGGGAATCATGTCAGGGAAAGCTCCTCTTCCCTGGGACTAGCTGGTGCAAGCACACCTTAAGTATTCAGCTAAGTTATTTCACTGATTTGGCTTAAGCAGAGAAAAAAAGGTGTCTTTGGACTGTAAGTGCATAACATCTGCTTTCTGACATCTTTTGGAGTATAAAAATCCATGGGTGAGTGCCAGAAGAGGCATTTCTTGCCTTGTTGCTTTAGGACGAGGGTGTCAGCAGCTCCAAGAGCTCCCGGGACTCTGGGTTGTCCCATCTCTGTCAACCTCCTGAGTGTGTCATGAGCATCCTGGGACTGCTCCCACATGGGGACCAGCTGCTGGAACTGTGCCACGAGTTGACTTTCCAGTACGTGGCACTGGTTAGTAAGTGGATAGGCTGAACTGCAATAAAAGAAATGGCACGGGTGCTCTTCTGACCTTCTGCATGCACAGCTTGGGGCTGCTTGTTCTTTTCCTCTGTTTTCCTTCCCACCCTGTTGCTGTCCAGAGAAGGAGGGTGGAGAACTTGGCAGGGAGCAGGGGACAGGGTCAGCCCGTCTGCACCAGCACAAGGTTTGGCTCTGGTGAACTGCTCCATCCCTCTTCAAACAGATGTAAAGCAGCTCTCTGATGAGATTAACTCCCTGAAATGTGGTGAGACATCTCTTCTCGGGGTGCTTTCATCTCGTGCCCATCAGCTGCTATTCTTCACCAACACAAAGAAAATTAATAAGTTAAACTCCTCTCCTGCAAGCTATTAAAAAAAAAAATAAATCTCTTTTAGTGTTGCAGCATTGTGTAAATCAGCAGTATTTTCTAAGAGGACTCGTGTTTGTGCCCTCCCTTCAGAGGAGACAGTGCTGGAGCACAAATACTGAACCCTGCAATAATCCCCAAGGCAGGATTCTGCTGATGGCAGAAGGATGAGAATCACTTATCACTTCTTGCTGCTGAGCATCATGTGCAAAGTCCTGGTAGGACCCAACACTGACCAAGCTCCATCTCTGACTGACCTGTCCCTGAGCCTGGGGGATGCTGTGGGGCTGGTTTGCGGCTTGGGCACTCCAGGTTGTGCTGCTAATTAAGCAGCATGAGCTGCACAAAGGCAAAGAAAGAGGGAGAAGGTTGAGTTGGTTTTGTGGTTGGGTTCTGGAGTAGGACCTAGAGGTTACAAGCTTCTACTGTGTGTGTGCAGTGCACACGGGGAGATGTCCTTTTGTGGCCTGACCCAGCTTGTTAAGGGCAGCTAAATGTGGCCCAGAGGTGGTGATATGGGGGGAGCAGCAGCAGGTTGTAGGACCATGGTGCATGGGGAGAGATGTGGCTTCCCTGCTTCATGCTGGTGGGCTGTGCAGAGATTGGGAGAAAGCCACCAGCAGGCCAAAAGGGGTTGGTTTGTTGGCTAAAAAGGTTTGCAAGGACTGAGCTTTAATAGAAGAAGAGCAAAGGGAAGTGGGCAGATGGGGTCTCATGGCTTCCTTCTGGGCTCCTCATGCTCTTTGCCTTCATCACCCCTCCAAAACCCACATAATGGGGGCAAGCATCTCTCCTTGCTTTGCAGAGGGAGTGGAGGGGCAGAAAGGCTGAGCAGCCCCCTGGTGAAGGGGAAGGGGAGCACCCACTGGGGCAGGGAAAGTCCCCAGAACGGGGACAGCAGTGTCTGGAGGCTGCAGAGCCATGAGGAGAGCTCAGGGCAGCTGTTCCTTATCTCTTCCTGCACAGACACGTCGTGGAAGATAAAGTTAAAAAGGAAGGTGATAACACATATTAAGTCTGCTTGTCTGCTTGCTGGCCCTCAGAAGTAGGTTTTTCCAACCTATTTACTTGTCAGTGGTGATTTGGGATCAGCCCGTGGCATCTTCAGAGAGAAAAAAGGCTTTTTTCTTCGTGTTTAATGCCTTGCAAAAGGAGCTTTTCCTTCAAGCATGAATTTCTTGAGGGGAAAAGAAGGTCCCAAGACTCGTTTGGTGTTGCCATGTTAAATGCCACCCCGACCCCTTGCCAACACCGTGGTTTATCCACATCTTTTGTGTGTAAGGCTGTAGGTGTCTTGTTCACCACGGACCAGTTGCTTCTACACTTGGAAACCAATGGTGGGATTAGTCATGTCTCAGTGCTGATATTGAAATCAGCTGTTTTGTGGAGGAATTTCAGCCCAGGGTTGTGGATGTCTCAGTGGGACCATAGCAGGGGAGGGAAAGCTCGTCTCGCCGTGGATGGGGCTGCTCTATGAGCTCATCCTGGCTTTGCTCTTGCTCAGCTCATCATCTTGCATCAGGTTGCAGCAATTATTCAGCCCAGCAGTTGTACCTGGAGGACAATAGTAGGAAGTTGGTCCCGTGTCCTGAAGGCTTCTCGGGTTCTTCTTTCTCTGCTGTTAACTTCAGGAGAAGCTGGTGGTCAAAAATATTAGTGTTGGCTGTTTTGAAGGTGAAAAATAAACCTTCTGGCTTTAATGCCAGAGCTGTGGTGGGAGTTTCAAGCCAAAGATTCCTTCTAGCACCTGTGGAAATATTCTTTGGCCATAGCATTTCATGGGGTCGAGTTTAGTTTTCCCAGGAAGCCTCAACCACCCGTGGAGAAGGATGAGGGATTAGCAGGATACTCTATTACTGCTGGCATCTCAGGCCTCTGCTTCTGGCTGGGGATGCTTCCTGGCATCATGTTGTAAGGAAATAGCCCAGGGCATGGAGAGGCTGTTCCTTGCTGGGTGCTCTGCTGATGTTCCTCCAAGGTTTGTGTAAGGGCAGGTTTGGGCTGTCCCTGCAGACTACAGGAGCAGAACTCACAGACAAGTTTCCCAGGCACCAAAACCACTCCAGAAATTGGCTGCTTGTAATGGACAAGCAAAATCCAGCCATGGGGACACCTGCCCTGGAGGCTGGTGTGTGTTGGACCCTGCTGGAGTCAATGTTGGGGGTCAACAGCCGGGTTTGGGGGGTGGAATTCAAAAGAATGCCAGTTTTTGCTGGAGGAGGAAGGATCTGCCATAGGATAAATGAAGGAAAGGTCCAAAATGTGTACTGTGCCTTTGTGTTGGATGTGCAGGCTACAGGTCTTGGGCAACTTGGAGTTGGGATGGCTGCTCTGGTTCAGGAGATGCAGCTGAAGGGTTTATCTAGGGTCCAGTTGAAGAGAAAGCCTGGAAGATGTGCTTGTAATAAGTTCTGCTTAGTACCCATCCATTTCATAGAGTGTTTTAGGCTGGAAGGGACCTCTAGAGGTCATCTGGTCCAACCTCCCTACACAAGTAGGGAGCTGACATGTTGGATGTTACAAGCCTTCATCCCAGAACCATCCCATGGAGCTTTATGTCAGCAGCTTTGTTGGAAGCCCAGGCTCTTCTGTCTGAAAGAAAACCAGTGACAACAATGCCAGAATGAAGCATCAGCTGTCCTTTCATCCTTTCCTCCCTCAATGTCTCTCTCCAAGAAAGAAAACCCTGGAGCCTGGTGGACACCTCCATGCCTCAGGAGAAACTCCTGCTTTGGCTGGATCCAGACTGGATACCTAATGGTTGAGGCAGCAGTGCTGGTTCTGTGCAAACAGTGACTCTTTGCTGGTGCAAAGGCTCTGCCTTCCTGATGGGGGAACCCATTGGTGTGGAGCTGGGTGGTTGGGAGATGGAGATCAGCCCCAGGTAGGGGAGGAGGAGGAGGTGTGGTACTGGGGACCTCATTCAGTGAAGTGCTGTGAGCCACAGCTCACTGCCAGCACCACTTTCTTCTTGTGCCTTTGCCTTTGACCATGCTAAGCTTGTGAGAACCAACTGTGCAAGTCCAGGCTTTTATCCTCAGTGCCACAGAGCTCAGCTGTGCTCCCAGGGGTGTGGAAACATGGAGTAGGAGTGGAATCGTGATCTTTAAGCCTCTTCTGGAGCTGCCTCTTGTCTTGTTACAGGGACTGACTGGTGGTCCTTGCCTCAGACCCCAACAGTGGAGGTTGGGTAGAAGCCAGTGATGGGAGGAAGCTCCAAATCAGGTTGGGAGTGAGGAGAAGCCCAAGGCAGTGCTGGGATCTGCCTCAGCTGGAGGTGCAGGAGCTCTGGTGTGACTCAGCAGTGGAACAGCAGGTTTCTGATGAAGCTGTCCCTGCAAAGGGAGCTCAAGGCGTGGTGGTTATCAGGCACAAGTGCTGGCTCACAGTGTGTCTCATCTGCTGGGCAGTGCTCGGGCACTGAGCCATCACGTGCTGAATTTCCTTCTCAGGAGCTTCCTGGGCAAAGGTTTGTTCTTCTGTCTAGGTCGGCCTGAGTTCATTTGGCTCTCGCTGCCTCATCTTTGCTGGGAGATGAAATATCAACAAGAGCAGCTTAATGGCCCTGGCTGTCAAACAAAGCAGAAATATTCTCGGTTTTAATCAGGGAAGGGAGGACTTTGATGCTTCTTGTTGCTGAATGAGATGTGCTGCTGCCTGTGTGAGCAGGAGGCAGCTCCTGGGTGGGCAGGAGGAGATGTTTTACTCCTCCTGGCTTGGGGTGCTGCTGGGGGTTTGGGGGCAAAGAGCACCTCTTCTCCCTTGGAGAGGACCCAACGGGGCAAGAGGCATGGAGAACAGCTGAGAGACTTTGTTTTCTGTGTCCACTCAGCACCCCCAATGAAACCTGGGATGAATTTCTCTTCTTGGCCAAGGGGTCTCTGGCTGCGTGTGGGTTAATCTGTCACATCCCAGACAGCCCCTGGGGCTCAGGCCAGAAGTCACCACCCTCAAGCCTTTCTGCAGCATTGGTGGTGAAATGAAGAGGAGGATCTTAAGAGCACTTACTGGAAATGTTTGCTGGCGAGTCAGTGAGCTGGGCAGAGCTTCTCGGACCAGCCCAGCCTGCAAACTGCCTCTGTCTCCTGGGATCTCATTGCCTGATTTTGTGCAAAATGCTCTTCCAGGGATCACTTAAGCTGCATTTGGCTGTGGCCAGCTGGTGGTCATGGTGTGTCCCAGCTGGTGTTCATGGTGTGTCCCAGCTGGTGGTCATGGTGTGTCCTGGTCACCTCTTCTGGAGTCATACCCTGTGCTGCCATGATGGGACTGGGGTGGGGAGGGCAGTGGAAGGAAGAAGTTTTGCTTAGAAAAACCTGCATTAAGTGCTCTGCTAATCAAAACCCTTTGGCTTCAGCGAGACTTCAACATGTGCTTATAGTTAATCAGGTATTTAAGTGGTTTTATGACTTGGCAAGCAGGAGATAAGATATCCTGGAGGAGAAGGAGGAGGAGGGCAGAACCGTGGCCTCCCAACTAAAGGTGTTTCAAATGTGGACATTAAAGGCAGAAAGAGGGTGAGGCTGGGGACTGGGTTTAATTTGCTCTGACTCAGTTTCTCCAGCCTGGCTACATCAGCATCATATATTTTAGGACACAGCTCCTGTAAAAGACACGTCACAGGCTAGATTAGGAGTTAATTGGAGGAGTGGGTGATACCCCTATTTTTCCCTAAGCTGGAGCTGTGTGGATGTGGCTGGTGTCTGTTATCATCCCATAATTAGGGGGATAGCTCTCTGGCTCAGGGTGGTGGGTATCTCTGAGCACAAGCACATGTGGTGGGTGTTTAATGAGACTGCTACTGAACCGCCTGCTGTTGGTGCCTGGAGAGAAATGAGCTGCAAGCTCCAGGTCTAGTTCATTAAATGGGATTGCCGAGGAGTTTGTCCCATCCCTGAGCTGCTTGGACAACCCCTGCCCCTTGTATGGCCTTTGGGATCCCACTGGATGGCACCCAGCCATGGGTGTGCACCTCCATTCAGCAATGGAAGCTTAGGACGTGATGGCACATACTGTATCCTATGTTCTTTTTTGGGGTGGGGTGAGGTGAGGAGAGATCCAGCCCTCTGTGTTAAATACCATCCTCCTTGATTTCTCCTCCCTGCTGCACCCACTTTGTGTGCACATTTAGCTGATTTTCTTGCTGGGTATTTCTGCTGTGGCTGCATCCCCCCATGGGAGAACAAGCCCCATCGAGCTCATTAGGTGGCCTGGGCTGGTCTTGAATATATCCCCATATAAATACCCAGCATTGCCATGATTATTATGCAAAGCATAGATTATTCTAGCACACAAGTGTGTTAAATATTGATTTGCCATTGCTTTGAATCCCATTACACGAATCTGCTTTATTAATGGACTTTGTCTATGCTTGAGATTAACTATGATGCTGGATTTGCAAAGGAAAGAATTGAAATCCATGTTGTCCATATTAATTACTGGTGTGATGCTGCTGCCTTGGCAAGTGGTTAGAAGCTGGGGAAACTTTTATTTTTATTCCATTCCTGTTGCTCTGCCTTAAATAAAATGAGTTTGGTGCTGTGGGATTTGTTTGTTTTGTTCCTTTGCTGAAAGCCTCTTTTAACTCTTGAGAAGGTACCAAGTGTAGAAGGAGGTTTTATGCTTGGTGTGGAGTAAGCTGGTGTGAACTCAGATGTCTTGATGCAGAAAAGGGGCAGGGAGGTTTTATTTCAATGTCGAGTTCAACTCTGTTTTCTCATCTCTGAGCTAAAATCTACCTGAGTCTTGTTCCCTCAAAGGTTTTATGGTGCAAAATCTTTTTTGTTGGAGTCAATTTGCTCATTTAAATGATCTTTTTGTAATGTTCACATGACAAAAGTAGCTAATTTAAAGAGTTAATTGAATATTCCTCTTTTTGAAAGATGTCAAATGACTTCTCTTCAACAACAATTCTGGAGAAGAGCTGTGTTGAGGAATCATTGATGCTTATTTCTACTAATGCCTGTATCAATAAGATCTTAGGTTTTCTTCTAGCACCTACCTGCTTTGAAAGATCCCAAAGCAATTGTCAAAGCATTTGTATAGTCTCCCAGCACCGAAATTCAGTCCCTTTGAAGTAGAGCTTAGCATTCAGGGGACAGCAACAATACATCCCTCCATAGCTAATGCAATAATAATCAACCCAGGGCTTGGCAGTGAACCCAGGTTTTAGATAGCACTTATTGGATTGCAAGCTCTTATTGTATGTGCAGTAACGGATTGATTTCTATTGGGCTCTGAGGGGGGGTCCAGGAGGTTTCCCAGTGATATGGTAACATCATTATTGGTGATACAGGTTTAATGTGGTGTGCCTGGGAGTTGCAATCCTTGGGGATGGTGTGGGGGTGTTTCCCTGCTTGGCAGAGCTGTGCATCCCTGTGGCAGGTAGATGTGGGTAATCCCCAGCTCGGGTTCTTGGCAGCACTGCCAACACAGACCTGATTGATCCCCTGAAGTGATCAAGTTTCTTTTTCCATCATTGGGTTGCAAGAGCTCTCCTGGCTGAGGAGAACCTCTCCAGAAAGCTGCATTTGGAATGAGGAGAAAAGCAAACAGGACTTTTCAACTGATTTGCAATTCTTTCTGTACTCAGCTGGTTTGGGATCTCCTGTTCTTGGGAACGGCTGATTTTCTGTGCCCAGAGAGGGCTTTGCACCCAGTGGGCAGGATTGCACCATTGGACATCAGGAGGAGACCTCTGCTGACCTCCTCCTGGAATCTCTCAGGGTGGCAGCTGCTGGAAACAGGAGATGGGGTTCAAGCAGGCCAAGGCAGTAAATCCTGCTTTGCTTTCCCACTACCCAGGGGCTGGTTCAACGAGCTAATGCCAGAGCCAAGCAGCTCATGTGTTGTGTTAATCTGTGGAGCGAGGGCAGCTTGGAGGAAGGGGCTGGATTAGGGCAGGAAAGTGAGAGGTGAGGACTCCCATTCTCTCACTTCTTCTGTAGGAAAAGAGAGAGGTCCCTAGTGCTGCCTTTCCTGCAGGCTTATCTTGATTTCCATCACATCAGCCAAACCCCAGCTCTAGGAAAATCCAGCTTCTCCCAGTGTCCTTCAGGTCCCAGCTGGACAACCTTGGTGTCAGCTGTAGACCATCTGGCCCAGCTGCAGCCATCTGTCCTCCTGTCCATCCATCTGCTGCCATGTGGGGTGTCCCACAGCCGAGTCCTGGTCCTTTCCTTCCTGGGGTCTCTTCCTTCCCCTGACAGCCATTCCCCAAAACTTACAGGACCTTAATTACCTTTGAGACTTTTGCCCTTTTCCTGTGGTTTAACAAGTCTGGCTGACACACAGAGGGAAGGATGGAGAGGTGGAGGGATGGACAGACAGCAGTTGCCTGTGGGATTCATTATTAAGAATGAAGAATTTTGGGCTCTCTTCTCAGCACACCCCTCAGCAGAGAGCTCTGCAGGGTGCTGATGAGATGCAGTGCACGTAGGCAGGGGATAAGGAGCAGGTTGCATGAAGTGCTTGTAAACCTGGTGTTGCTCCAAGAACTCTGATCAGCTGTAGCATGTGCAGGGAGACTCGTCTGTAATTTGAACCAGGGGAAGGTGTGTGATTGTGGATGCTGCTCTTGTACCAGGAATCATTCACTTGCTGTGTGCCCGGACGCTGGGGAGGTCTCTAAGAGGCAGTGGAAATGATGAAGATGAGTGATTCCTCCTCATCTGACTCTATTCTATTCTATCTCTTCCCCTTTTCTGCAAGGATCTCAGTTCTGCCTTTGTGTTGCGTTCCTGTAAATACTTATTATAAAGATGTGGACGTGTTTTTAGTGCATGTGAACACAACATGGTGCAATATCTGCATGCACAAATAAGTCTTCAGTGCCCACAGGGCATCTCCTGTCACCTTCCAAGGACAAGAGCTGGTTGAGCTCCCAGTTACCTCCAACAAGACAAGTGGGGGCCTAAAGCAAAACTTAAAAACATAACTGGTCTTGATGGGTGATCAGCTGCAGAACAGATGGGGCTGTTCTATGGCTGAAAGCCATGCAGAGCTCTGTGCTTGGTGTGCTGGGAAACAAAGGTGAGAACACCACAAGTGGGACTTTCCTGCTCCAGTTGCCCACACATTAAATGCCTAGGATAAACTCATTAGAGGGGCTTTTCTTGGCAGATAACTGGCAGAGACAGCCACAACCAGAGCCTGACTCAGCCCAGCTGCTTTAGAGTAGGATGAATCACCTTCTTCATGTGAATTGACAGTAAACTGAGCTTAGGTGACAAGTCTGCATCTTTACCTGATGGGAGATGAGATGCATCCTATCCTGTAAGTCCATCTTCTGACAGAGATCTTGGAGACTTTGGCAAGGGAAAATAATGAGTTTTTTGCATGTGGGGTGGCAGGGAGAAGAGGTGCAGTTGGGAGCTGGCAGCTCAGTGTGATCAAGGCTAGAATAGGTGTGTAGCCTTCATCCTGGGCATCACCCACTGCCCCGTGCTGGGGCAGGAGCCCCTGGACAACCCCTGCTGCCTTTAATAGTGCAAGGTCCTAGTCACAGAGCAAAAGGAATTGAAATTCTGCTCCTGACTTGTGGTTTGGACACTCCAATCAGCGTCTGGGTCGCTCCAGCAAGCTCTTTGAGCAGACACACAAGGCTGGAAATAGCAGACGTTTGATTAAATTTGTCATATTTCCTTTTAATGCTTCACTGCGGAGTTGTTAATGGGAGTTTGAGCAGCACGAGCAGAGTTAATGGGGTGGGTGTTTTGCAGGGTTGATGCATTAACCTTTTCCTTTGGATCTTGGCCATGTAACGTGGTGGGCTCTGGGTGGAGTTGGCTGGCAGGAGGTGAGGGGGCTGGCAGAGTGGGGTTTGCACTCAGCTGTGGGCAAACTGGAGAGACCAGTGTGTTTATTCACAGCCTCCCCCACATCTTACCCAGAGACCTGCAGCTTTTCCTGCCCCCAGCTTTCCTTTGCAGGAGGAGACCCTGGGGGATCTCTCTCCCTGGGAGTGTTTCGGTGCAGGGCTAAAGATGCTCTTGTGCCTTATGGCTGGGACTGCTGGGAGGCTGCTGCTGTCACCCATCCAGCTGGGGAGCAGGAGGAGAAGTGACAAGTCCCACCAGAAGCCATCTGGTGCAGGCTCTGCATGGCCAGCAGGACCCTGGCTTGGGGCTGGAGCCCCAGCTGGAGTGATGGCTGCAGATTGATGCAGCAGCCTGGATGGGAGGCTGGGATGCAGGCAGCTCCCACCACTGGTTTAGATGGGATGCATGAATAATACTCTGTTAGCTTAAGGCAAAAGCTTGTGTTAAAAGCAGCAATGGATCTAAATTGTTGGAATTGTTCAAAACGAATCCTGGAATCACCTTCCTCAGTGTTTGTTTTTTATACTGGGATCCCAGTGGCTCTGCAGATGGAGATGGGGTGGGTAGCTGGGGCTATCTAGTCTCATAAAATATCCACAGGCACTTTCCTGAAGAAGCCTGTTAGCTGTGGTCTGGCCAGACTCCAACTGGGGTAATTGCATTTGCCTTGCAGTTTAAAATAAACCCAGTGCATTCTTCTGCAAATCTCCTCTTGCTGTTGTTTATTACCTGGGTGGCGGCATCATATCTCTGCCCATTAATTCCCTCTCTCTGAGTTTCTGTAATTCCAGCCTCCTGGAGGGGGTTCAAGCTGCCACCATTTATTATTGGAGTCAATCTGCCAGGGAAATGTTTACTTCTTCCTTGAAACATTGACTCTTGAGCTGCACCCTCACTCGAGGCTTGAATGAGCGTTCCTTGGTTCCAAACTGATATTAACTCTGTTAAATAGAAAATATTCCACATATTTAAACTCCTTTCTTGTGCCATTCTTGTGGATTAGACCTAGAAATTTGTCCTAGGGATTGCTGGTTTGTTTGGAGGTTCCTGGGGTGCCTTCTGAGATGCCCCATCCAGATGTACTGGTTCCACCACCAGTTGCCTGGTCACAGCCAAGCCAGGCTAAATGTTGCCTGCCCTCTTTGAAGGTGTAAATTTGGGCATCTTTGTGTTGCTGAGGTCAATTTTTTTCCCCAAACCTGTTGGCATTTCATTACCTTTCAGCTGCTTTACTCCCCTCTCAACCCGTGAAATTGGTTCCTGTGTTAAAGAGCTGTTTGGGGAAGAGGAGGAGGAGATGGATGGATGGACAGCATGGCTATTGCAGCCTTGTTTTCTTAGGATACTGAGTTAAGAATTAATCTGTTTATAGCATGTTTATTGCAATGTATAAACACGTGGTTTATAGGGAGGTGTATGCAGATCACTAGAGCTGTTGGGCTGCAATAAAAGCACCAGACAGTCTCTCCAGCAATACAGTTCCATGCTGCTTGGGCTTATCTCATAGGAAAATAAAGCAGCACCAAACTTAGGAGCTGTGAGGCAAATTCTGGAGGTCTCACCACATACAAACCAGGCAGGGACTGATTCTTGACCCTGTGACCAGCCATGGCTGAGTGAAGCTGGCAAATCCATAAATTCCAAGTTTTACAGTGGCTTGTTAACCTTGTCAGTCAACCAGACATGGAGGGATTTGTGAGGGAGTCGAACACCCTAAGGATCAAAGGCAAGAAATATTTTGTTTGCTTGTTTTCAAGGGGACACTTTGCAAAGCTAAATCTGTCCTGCATCTAGAAAAAACAATCCCATAGCCTCCGAGCAGCCCCCACTGTTGAGTCAGAGCTCACATGCCTGTCTCTGAGCTGACCCTATTCACCACTTGCTACTGCTCACCTCATGAAATCATTTTTCCCAGATAAGTAGCTGCCCATGATTGATTGCACACACTATTAATCCTTCTCTTCCTTCATGCCCACCCCTTGTTCATGCTACCAACCTCTCCGCTTGGAAATTCATTCTGCTGCTCTGCCTATTAGTGGAGATAAGAAAGAGTTTGGGAAGAGGTACTGGGCAAAATAGCAGCTATCAAGATATTTATGAGCAGCCATGATTGCAGGAGCTGGAGGTGATATTTTATACACAGTAATCTCATTTGGTAACTGCATTCGCTCCCTGCTAATGAAAGCAGCAACAGCATAACCTGCTTCATCATATGACTTCTCACATGGATCTGCTGAATTCCCCCCTAATTGCAATTCCATTTTCAGTGATAAATAGTTTAATAAGTGAAAATGGGCTCGACTTCCCTTGTTTATGGCTCCTTGCTGCTTAGGGGAGTATTACACGAGGCTGAGTCTCGTGGAAACACGACTTGGAGCTTCATAAGCTGGTTGCTCAACTGCCAGAGGTGGTTGTGCTGCATTTTTTGACAGGCAGCAGAAAGGGAATGACAAGTTCTTTTAGCTGGCAGCAGGATGGGGGATACAGCTCCTAAACTTTGCTGGGAAAACAGCATTGCTCGGGTAGTGTTAGCCTGGGGAAGTCAGTGGTGAGCTCTGTTTTGGGGTGGAAGGGCTGTTTTTGTGGTCGGTGCTTGCAAAAGGGACCCAGGTTGAAGAGAGCATCCAGCACAGCATCAGCTCTATGGGGCAGCAGGAATGCCTGTGCCTGAGCTTGGGGCTTTTCCAAAATAATTGGGTTCTCTGATTGGGAATTTTCCACTGCTGGCTGTCATGCAAAGATGCATTGCATTTTTCTGCTGGACTTCTTTGATTTAAATTTCCAGTTCCCTCACAGGTTGCTTGATTGGTTTGTTGTTTTTTGTGGTTGGTTGGGGGTTTTTTGAGCTCTAAGAGCTTTGCATTGCTGCATTTGCAGAAGGCTCCTCCTGTGGAGGCTGAACTCCACTGGTTAGTGGCAGGAAGCTTTCCTTCCAGTGGGTAAAGCCATCCCCAAGGACTGATGAGTGGTTTGGCTCCTCTCAGCCTCCCAAAGCTGGAAGCAAAGCAGATGAATTGCAGGAAGGTCACGGGTGACGGCAAAACGAATTGAGCAAGTCTCTTGCTTGTCTATTGAGACCCAAAGTGATCTCCTCTCCCTGCTCCTCAGTCTTGCCTGGCAAAGTAAGGGACACAGTTTATAGGACAAGACTTAGGGGCAGCAGCTCAAGTTGCAGGGAGCTGCCTCGCATCAGGACCAGCAGCTTCTTCCCTGGTGGCTGAGGGATGTAGAGATGTTCCCCTTCTCCTGCCACCTTCCCAAAACATCTCAGCACAGTAGGAAAAAACCCCTCCAGCCTACCCCAACAAAGCCTGGCTCAGGAATGGTATCATTTTAAACCCCTTTACCTATTGAAAGTCGTCCTTGCTATCCAGGTAAAGATCCCCTGGGAAAAGGGAATGTGATGAAAAAATGCCCCCGGTGACTGGAGCCAGATGCTGGGTGTTTTCTCCTAAGCTGGTGAGTCCTGATTTGCTGCTGACAGGATGAACTGGTGTGAAGTTATTAAACTGCAGATGAGCTCATCACTTGGCCTCCAACGAGTTTCAGTCTTGAGTGGCTTTAAAATATTACATGTGGTGGAAAAGAGACAATGCTGGTGTGGCAGAGAGATGGAGGGAGCAGCTGAGAAAGACATCTGTGCAGGAATTGTGTCCCAGGAGGGAGGGGGGGAATGCTGCATGTGAAAAATGTAAGCTCTCCCAGGAGAGAGGAGGAGAAATCCTCTGATTTATTGGTTCTGTATTTTAATTTTAGCCGAAGAGAAAATTGTCAAGAGTTTTGAGACGCTCAAAGAGAAGTGGCAAGATTCTAAACCTGGTTTGATCCTCAAAGACCCCAGTGTGTTGGGATTACTTTCAGCAAGCCCCAAACCAGCTCCTTTGGGAGTGTGTGGTGTTTGCCAGTGGTGCCATAACACCAAATCCAGCTCTTAACTTGATGTTTGCTTAATCCTGATGTTGAGTTCTGCCAGACTGGGAAGGTGGCATCCACACTGGTGTTAGGAGAGATGTTCCTCTCCATGAAAGAGTGGGAGTTTCCTAGCCCTACATTATTGTATTCTGGGCTGCATCAAGAGCAGCGTGGCCAGCAGGTCGAGGGAGGTGATTCTCCCCCTCTACTCCACCCTCGTGAGACCCCACCTGGAGCACTGTGACCAGTTCTGGAGCCCCTAGGACAAGAAAGATCTGGATGTGCTGGAACATGTCCAGAGAAGGGCCACAAGGATGGTCAGAGTCTGGAGCACCTCTGCTATGAGGATAGACTGAGAGAGTTGGGGTTGTTCAGGCTGGAGAAGAGAAGGCTCCAAGGAGACCTTATTGTGGCCTTCCAGGATCTGAAGGGGGCTACAAGAAAGCTGGGGAGGGACTTTTTAGGCTGTTGGGTAGTGGTAGGACTTGGGGGGAATGGGTCAAAAGTAGAGGTGGGGAGATTGAGATGAGACGTTAGGAAGAAGTTGTTGCCCAGGAGGGTGGGGAGACACTGGCACAGGTTGCCCAGAGAGGGGGTGGAAGCCCCATCCCTGGCAATGTTGAAAGCCAGGCTGGCTGGGGCTGTGAATAACCTGATGTAGTGGGAGGTGTCCCTGCCCATGGCAGGGGGGTTGGAATGAGATGATCTTTAAGGTCCCTTCCAACCCTGACAATTCTATGCTTCTATGATCTGCACAATTTATGTATCTCCTTCTTTCTTTGTCTTACAAAGAAGCCTGAGCTCCTGAACCCACACGATTCTGCCCAGTCACCCATGGATCCATGTGGTGCTGGGATAGAAGATGGTCTTGAACAATGGAGTTGGTTTTTCCAGCCTAACTAAACCCAACCATGCTGGAGCAGCCTTGGTGGGCTGGCCTGGCCATCCCAGCAATGCTCCTGGGGAGCACAACTCATGCCCTCATCTTAGCTCTAGATCCCAACGCTGAGATTAATTCATGGGTTTTCAAGTGCCAACTTGGCAGAAGCTGTGGGATGGATCATAAATGGGTTCAGCCTCTTTATTAACCCAGGCATGTTTGCAATCTGTGGGCTCATGGGCTGGGGGGGGTTTGTGGCTGGTTGGATTTGTTGTTTGGGGGATTTTTTAGTGCTCCTGGCAAGGCAGAACAGCCCCACACGTGTGGGTTTTTAACTAGCTCAGCTCCTTTTCACCACATGGGATGTTTGCAGAGCTGGTGTTAACCCAGTGCTGTGGTGGTGCCCCTAAAAATAACAAGGAAACCAGTTCACTGGAGAGTTGCCACCTCATTTGTGGCCTGAGCTGGAACTGCAGGCAAGACAAGATCCCTCTGGCTGCTACAGCCGGTGTCTGAAGGCAGAATAGATTTTTTTTTTT
>VYZX01030104.1:608967-634345 GCA_013401335.1 Brachypteracias leptosomus
CTTTTTTTTAACATTTAGACCATGTCAATCAACTTTCTTACTGCCATCTCGATATATTGATTTCCTCCAGCAGCAGCTATACCCAACCCTAGTGCATTTCTTGGGCAAAAGCTGCACTCTGGGCACTGTGGTGCTTTGGCTGTTTGAGGTGGGCTCCATTTTCACATCTACAGGGCTTAACATCCCCCTGAGCTGCTCTGCTCAGCTCTGTCAGGGAGATAATGCCTCTGNCCACAGCACTGGGTTAACACCAGCTCTGCAAACATCCCATGTGGTGAAAAGGAGCTGAGCTAGTTAAAAACCCACACGTGTGGGGCTGTTCTGCCTTGCCAGGAGCACTAAAAAATCCCCCAAACAAACACCCTTGCTGCAGTGTGTGTTCATCTCCTATGCCCTGATAGGCTGCTGCTGAGGGGCAAAACGTAGTGGAGATGAAATATTTGAAGTAAAAGGAGTATACTATATATAACCCTTCCCCTCCTCATCCCCCTGCACCAACATATTTCATCTACTGATGAGTTCTCTGCCAAAATTCCTCACGTTATTGTGTCTGAGGCTTGCAAAGCATAGAAAATAGTCTTGGAGGGAACCTCAGGAGGTCGGATCCATCCCTAGGGCAGGATTAGGTGGGTCTGAACCATTCCTGACACATCCTTGTCCAGCCTCCAATGGCCAAGCCCCCACCTCTTCCCCAGGCAACATAGTCCAGTGGTTCACTCTTCCCAGACCCTCCCAGTTTCTCCTCCTGTTTGCATTGCTGCAATCTCAGGCTCATCCCTTCCTCCCCTGGAGCACATCTAGACTATATTTATTCTCCAATTCCAGTTTCATGCTGTTCTCTGGAGCCATCTTTGATTTTACCTGGTTGCCAACACAGAGTTGGTTGGGTGGATTTATGGCATGAGGATTGGGGTGGATTTATGGCATCCTGTAACACCTCTTTGCAGAGCAGATGAAGCCCAGGAGTCCAGCTTTCTCCAGGCTGATGTGCTCTTGTGTCCCTTCCTTGTGCTCGGTGGTGGTGGGCATCACTTTCTTCTTGGTTTCTTCCTGAGGACCACCAATGTGGGCTTATTTTAAGACCCACACTAGCACTGGCTTTTGCAACACATCTAATATTGTTCCCTTACCTGTTTTCTGCAGGATTTAGGGATGGAGTCAACCTCTCTGGATGATGTCCTCTACCGGTACGCCAGCTTTCGGAACCTGGTGGATCCCATCACTCACGACTTGATCATCAGCCTTGCCAGATACATTCACTGCCCCAAACCAGTAGGTAGCATGGTCTCATCACACCTCTGTAATTGTGCTGGCTTGAAAACTGCTCTACTGGGAGCCTGGAGCTTCTTCCCAAGGGGAAAAAGCTCCTGATTACTTGTGCTTGTGTTTCTTTGGACCAAGAGGACCTGCTTGGACGTGGTGATTTGGTTGCACAGTATTGAGCTTTCCAGCTAAGTGATGTTCACTTTATGTCATTACTTTGGGTGGTCACACTTTGTTTTGGCAATTTCTTCCCTCTTTGTGTTTGTGTGTTAAAGACCTTACCCCACCAGGAACACTTTCTGCCTCACAAGGATAACAGATCATTCCTCACCCTTGTGTGATATTTATCACGACCCCAAATGATGAGAGAGTCCTTGGCTGTGCCTTCAAGGCCAACAAAGCCTTGGGCTGCTCTCTGGGCTCTGGCAGGAGCAGGTTTCTCTGTGAGCACAGCCCCAGAGAAATTCTCAACCTTATTTGCTCCCTGGCAGCTATAGCAACATAAGGGCTTTGGAAAACCCCAAACTGTCTCCCTCCCTTCCATGGTAAAGGTGACGTTGCAAGGTGGCCATTGGCTGTTGGGTAATTACAGTTTCTTTCTCCAGACTGTCTTTTAGACACTCAATATTGTTGGTGTCTGTTTGCAGAGCAGCATGGGCTTAAAAAGGTGGGAAGTGTCTGAGCTCTCAAAACGTGCTGGGAAAGGAGGAGGAGGGATAAGAGAGAAGACCAAAAGCCACCAGACAGTGTTCGTAGGAGATGGAACCCCCAGCACAAGAAAGATGGGGACATATTGGAGCGTGTCCAGAGGAGGGCCACCAAAATGATCAGGGGATGGAGCATCTCTTGTATGATGACAGGCTGAGAGCTGGGGCTGTTCAGCCTGGAGAAGGCTCCAGGTGGACCTTAGAGTGACCTTCCAGGACCTGAAGGGGCTACAGGAAGGCAGGGGAAGGTCTGTTCAAAAGGGTTTGTGATGGTAGGACCAGGAGTGATGGTTTTAAAATGGGAAAGGAGAGATTTAGGCTGGATATTAGAAAAAAGTTCTTTAATCTGAGGGTGATACATCAGTGGAATGGGCTGCCCAGAGGGGTGGTGGAGACCCCATCCCTGGAGTCAGTCTTGCTGGGGCTCTGAGCAGCCTGCCCTAGGTAGAGGTGTCCCTACTTGTGTAGGGAGGTTGGCCCAGATGACCTCTGGAGGTCCCTTCCAGCCCCAAACATTCTATGATTCTATGAGATGTAGGTGGCATCAGGTTTTGATCTCGGAGTCCTCCTGTGCTGCAGCTCCCTACCTGTAGTTCTGGGAGGGTGGCACAGCTCTGCTAAATGGGTGTGATGTGTCCTGGCACTGCAGCCGTGGTGACATATCATGCACCAAAGATGAATGGGTTGCAAACATCTAAGCTATGCACCTTTCAGAGGAAATACTTTTGCTCTGTGCAGGCTGTAGGGTGGGTGGGAGCTGCAGTTGGTGATGTTCCCTCAACTCCTGAAAGTCCCAGGAATGGGCTTCCTCCTAAAGAGACATTTCTGTCCATATTTCATCTTCCCTGCTCCTCGTCAGAGTGTGGTGAGGGAGCTGAGGGCTCATCTATCACAGTTGTGTTTTTCTTCTCCCCTGCACGTTGCTTGTCAGGGATTAAAGTTACATTTAAAACAAACGTGTGTGAATTGGAGGAAGAGGCTGAGCGATGTTTTCCAGTAAGCCCAAAGGAGGCTTTGCAGAGCTTCCTGGTGGGATGTCTTCATTGTAAGAGCTTCCCTGGGAGTGTGGGAGCTGGGTGGCTTCCCTGAACTTGCTGTCTGGAACCAATAAGCTACCTTTGAGTAAAAGGGAAGCCCTTTCACCCCTATAACCTGCATTTGGCTCTGGTCACTGCTGCAGATGTGATGGAGCTCTGTTTGAGGGCCACCAGGAGCCACCTCTTAACGCTCTCTTTCCTTGTCCTCCAAACCTTTCCCATGCCTTTTGGTCCTTGGGGAAGAGCTGCCTGGAGCAGCTCCATGGCATCAATCATCCAGGTTCATTGCAGCATGTAGGACTTTGTACGCTGACACAACCTGGAGCAGGGAGGAGAGGTGCAAATGTCCTTGGTGGGGTGTGTACCTGATGTTTGTGGGTCCATCCCCTGTGATGCAGAGGGGTACAGCCCTTCCTGCAACCCTCCTGGAGAGCAACACCACCAATGTCCCAGCAATATCTTGAGGGGAACGTCTAAGCAAGACCCAGCCCCCACTGGGGGGAACATCTAAGCAAGACCCAGCCCCCATTGGGGATCACAGAGTGAACCCCAGATATTTTTTGGGTGTTCTTGTAGGGGATGTGTGTATCTCCCAGCAGGTCCCAGCAAGCTCATCAGGCCTCTGAATTTCTACCAAGAGCACACTTGTGACACACTATCCTTGCATTTTGTTGGGGTGGGGATTGGTTTTTTGGTTGTTTTTCCCTCCTGGAGACAACAAACTCTGCTCTAGCTCATCTGTTGTTGTCTCTGCTGCTGAACTGCAACGTGTTTGCCCATTTCATGCCTCCTTTTGATGAGCATCTGGCATTTTTAAGCTTTTCTTGGGAAGGAACCAATCCATAGGTGTGATCTGAGCTGGGACCTGGAGGCATTGATCTTCTGCCCTTACTGCTAATGATGGCTCTTTAATTTCCTTTAAGAGTATATGAAGCAATAGAGTCATTCACTGCTGCTTCTTGGGGATATTTTACTTAATAATAACCTCCACCAGTATTTAAAAATGAGGGAAATGGCTTTTTTTAAAGATGTAAAGATTTCTTTAATGTTGCTGAGGAGAAGCCATGGTGATGCTGAGGGTGTGTTGGCCTGGGCCACGGTGTGAAATTGGCTCTGGAAGTGCTTCATAAACCTCTCTGCACTCAATAAAGCGTGTTGGGAAGGGTGGAGCAGGGGCAGCAATGTGCAGACGTGGCTTGGGGACATCAGGGACACAAAGCTCCATCTCCAGACCGAGGTTGGATGTCCCATGTCCTACAGTGTGAGCCCAAGATGCGGCTCCCTGAGCTGCGTAGCCGAACCCGTATATACCAATATATCCCTTTCCCTTTTCTTATGGAGAATCAGATCCTTTCCTCTCTCCTCCCCACGGGGCAATGAGATGGGAAACTGGAGAAACCTATTTTGTCGGGCGTGTTTCCAGGCAGAGAGGCCCCATTTCCCCACTGAGGTTACCCTTTTCCAAAGTGTCGTGACTAAGCTGGTTTCTCCTCCACGTTTTGCCCTGGAGACCAACCATGAACCACGGCCAAGTGTGTGCTCTGTGCTCCTCATAAAAATAACCCGAGGCTGCTCAGGCAATGGGGAACAGCTCCGCTGCCCAGTACCTGCTGCCACATCTCCCTGCATGTTCCTTCTGGCACTAAACACTGGGAAGAACTTGGTGCCAGTGTAAGCACAGAGATGCAAACTCCAAATCCTGACTCACGGGCTTCTAGCAAAGCGTGGTGGTAAAACATGCAATAGCAAACCCAAATTAATCCAGTACATGCAGCACTGAGGCTCTTAGAATCATAGAATTGTCAGGGTTGGAAGGGACCTTAAAGATCATCTCATTCCAACCCCCTGCTATGGGCAGGGACACCTCCCACTAGAGCAGGTTGCTCAGAGCCTGGTCTTCAAAATGTCCAGGGATGGGGCTTCCAGCACCTCTCTGGGCAACCTGTGCCAGTGTCTCCCCACCCACTCTTCTCGATGAGATGCTGCTCGTTGGATGCACTTGGTCCTCCCCTTGCTCCTTTGCACAGCTCAAGGTTTGCACTGTGCAGATGCTTTGGAGCAAGGAGCATCTAAGGGCCAGGGGTCCCTTAGGAGGCTCAGTGGCAAATGCTGGCAGGTGGCAAGTGGCCACAGGAGAGAGGTGTTAATACAGCAAAGAAAATGTCACCATGCTCTGCCCAGCAGTGAGATGCTCCATCAGGGATCCTCAGGAGCTCCCAGACAGTTGCTGAGCCCTGGAGCATCCCTGGGAGGTTGATGGGTGTTGCTTTGGAGAGGACAGCAGGGACTGTGCAGGTGACAAGTCCAACATCAGCAGGACTGTGCTGCAGCCCCTGGTCCATGGCTTAGCCTCACTCAGGCTTTGAGTGTCCCCGACTGTGCTTCAAATCCTCTTATTTTTGACAGTGCAGGATGCTGGATGAAAAGTAATTTCAACTCAGTGTTTGGTGGTGGTTTTCTGAGACTGATTTTCTTCATGTCCCCAAAACCCTGCATGTCTTAGTCGCCTGGGTTATTGAGTCCTCTTTCCCCCAAGACCTTTTTCCCTCCCTGCAGTTTCTTTGACAGAGACTTGGCAGCAACGTAGGAGAGCAGGAGAAAGCTCAGGGCCAGGAGTGGTGCAGAAGTTTTGGCTTTTGCTCTGCCTGCCAAGGGTATGTCCTTGCATCCCATGGCATGAATATACATAAATATCTAGGTTGAGGCAGCTGTGAACGTGCCCACACCCACATGGAGATGGGACAGACAGGGCTGAAGAATGGGGCTGAGCTGGTCCCTATTAATCTGCTCTGTGTCTGCTTTGGGCTACGGGGTCTCATTTTCCTCCTCCCTCTTGGAGAGAGCACTTTCCTGGCTTGCTGTACATTGGTTTTTTCCCTCAGCCTCTATTTATACCACCCTCTAGCTTAAAGGTGACCCCTTGGTCTCTCCTCTGAGCTAAAATAAAAGTTGAATCGTTTTTCCGAGCGCTGGGTAAACACATCCTGGTCTGTATGGCCAGGAAAAAGTTGGCCTGGGCTCTCCACCATGGCTGTGGCTCAGGGTGTTTATTCCAGTGAGAAAATTCAAACCAGCAGCAAAGGCAAAGAATTTAACTTGTGCTGGAGGAGCCTGGAGTGCTTTGAATGGGCAGAAATGGTTTGGGTGAGCTTTAGGGTGGATGTCAGGGGATGACGTCCAGAGGCTGGATTGTGTCTCTCCAGACCCCACCATGATCACTTGTGTGTGGGTGACTTTTGCTAGAGGAGCCAGGTGAAAACTCTTTTTTCTGGATCACTTGGAAGTCAAAGGTTGGATTTGGTCCCATCCCTCCTTACAAACGTATCGTGCAGTCCAACCAAGTCTTGAGTACCTGGGTCCCCAGGGGTTGGGACGTGCCTGCAACACGACCTTGTGGCATCTCCAGCAACCATGTGAGAGCTGCCCAGCTCTGGCTGGGGCTTGCTGGGTCACTGTCTGGTGGGGAAGGTTTCAAATTGAATAAATGCTGCTATTGCATTTGAATGTTGGCTTGAGTGGTGGCCAGAGATGTTGCTTCCAGTATTTGTCACCTTGTGAAGCATTTGGAAACCTTTGGGGTTTATTATGCCTCAGAAGAGGCACTTTTGCTCTTCAGGAAACTCTCATAGTGTGCAGCAAGTTTTCCAAGTCAGTTCAAGGGGGTGTTTGCATAGGACCAGAGTCATTTGAACAAGTGTTTTCTTCCCCATGGCCATGACCTTGGGACAGTCTCTTATCTTCCTGCCTCTCCCCAGCCCCAGCTCCATGGAGAGGTGCCAGGCTCCTTGGTGGAAAGCAGCTCAGATCCAGGCACAGCCCCAGAGCTGCCCCTTTCCAAAACACAGTGCCAGGGTGAGGAGACAGCTGGTGCTGCTGGTGCTCTCGGCCCCTGGGGTGATGTCTGTCTGTCCAGGGTTGCCCTGTGGCTGGGGAAAGGGGATAAAATGCTCCAGCAAAGCCTCGTGGCGTGGGATGGAGCTGCCCCCATGCCCCGTGTCTTTCCTGCAGCCTCTCAGGTTTCCAGTGGGAATTGTTCCAGGCAAAGGAGCTGAAAACACAAACGTGTAAGGAGCAAAGGGCCCCTGCAAAAAATTCACAGCTCCTTCTGCCAGCAGGAATATCTGGCCATAGAGTGTTGGAAAATTAAACTGGTTTCTTTTTCCACAGACCCAAGCCACATGTATGGATGAGTGATGGCTGTGATAGGGAGTGAGTCAGGCTTTCCTCCACTTGGAGGACGTGTTGAATGTTGGGTAGGAGCTGAGTGGAGCTGGGGGAGAGGAGAAAGTGAAGACTTGGGCAAAGGCTGCTTTTTTTCCTTGGGGTGTTTGATTGCACTAGCTCTTGCCATCCTAGGGATGTACCATGGAAGCTCCACCAGCCTCTGAAGGCTGCCCAGAGTAAATCCAAAGTGAGATTTGGGCTTTGCTGATCCTCATCTTGCCACTTTCTTTAGTGGAAAGCTTTTCTCCTGGTCAGTGGCCAGGGAAGGGTGGCAGAGCAGCTTAGCAAAACCCCATCCCAACGTCCAGCTTTGCCTGGCCATTTTTCTCTTGGTGCCTGCACCTCTTGGGCTGCAGCTCCACTAAGAAAGGAGGTGAGAGATGCAATCCCATTTGTATATAGGGTGCTAGATATGGGCAAACATCTCAGTGTGGAAGTTGTATGCAGCAGATACCATGGTCTTTAGCTTCCCCACCTAAATTTGTAGTATCCCAAGATGTATGGTAAGATATCTGAGTGACCTGCTCTAGTGGGAGGTGTCCCTGCCCATGGCAGGGGGTTGGAACGAGATGATCTTTAAGGTCCCTTCCAACCCTGACAATTCTATGATTCTATGGTGACAGCAGTGAGGACATTTAAAATCTCTTCTAAGCAATTGGTGTAGCTGGAGAGGTGACGTGCTGGGACTGGCAGCAAAATGGATTTTGCTCTTGTAGCTGTGGATAGAGAAAGATCTATTTTCTTGTTCGCTTCTGTGTCACTTGAGAAATATCTGCTGAGCTGCAGCCCTGGCTCAGATGTCTTTCCCTGCCTGAGCTCTAAATTGATCAGGTTTGCAGTATGGGCTTGATTATGTGAATTGTCATCCATGAAAACAAGTATAGAAAGAGAAGGGGTTATTGTGACCGAGATGAAATAATCAATTTCTATCCCCTCTCCAGCCCCATGGTATAAGGATTTCACTTGCAGATGGCACTGGGGTTTTATGCTCTGCATTTAAAAAATGTGTTATTTCTGATGGAGCTGCACTGAAGCTAAAATGAGCATTTTTCCCCTCTTATTTACCATCCTGTGTGCCGTGCCATGGGGCTAAAACTATATTAATAAACTCAGTTTCTCCATGACAAGCATAATAAGGATACTGTGCCCACCATCTCCATGCCTTTATCCCTAAACCAAGCACGTAATCCAGCTCCTCCACCATGTGTATTACTATTATTTGATCTCAAATACACATTATCCTTCCAAGTTGCTGACATCACACTCATTTTTGCAGCAGTGTGAGCTGAAATGATAGGTATGAAGTGATGACACACTGAGGGACACTCAGGCACTGTCTGTTGGGTGAGCTTGTCAGCCCCAGTGAGTTCTTTGCCTTTCCCTTTTGCTATTAGATGTGCAAGAAAAATGCATCTCATGTGTCTTCTTGCAAAGCTCTCAGACTCCAGATGCAAAGTGCTACGAGAGCACCAAGTATTATTGCTGTAAAAAACATCATAAAAGAAGCTGGCTTATGAATGGAAACCCTCTAAAACCTCAAATACCTGATAGCAAAGCAAAGGGGATGATGGGGATTCAACTAAGTCACTAAGTCAATTCTATTCTGTATTAATAGCTCCTATTAGGTTTTTTTTGGTCTTGCTTCAAGTGTGAAGATCACCCTTGATAGGTTTTGAAGACATCTGCAGTACATTAAAATATCCTGCAATATGGAAGAGGCTGAAGAGCTCAGACCCTGCTAATGACAACTCTGCTTCTTTCCTACCTTAATACACCGTGCCCTCTGCTCATCTTTTCTTTGCAGAAATAGAGGTGGTGTTGAAAGTCCCTCTGTGTGAGCTGAAGCTGAGCAGAGTGCCTTGGAAACAGGAGAAAATTGCACTTTGCAGGGGTTTTTTTTAAATATTAAGGCTAAAAGGGAATAACGGTGATGTCTAGATGGGCCTGGATAGTCTCACTACTGTCAAATTATTAGTTTTAGATGTGAAATGGGTGTGGAGAGAGAGAGGTGATGAGTCCTGTGTCATCCTCCTTGTCCAAACCCCATGGGACATGAGGAAGCCTCTGCTCTCCCTGTCCCTCCCTGATGCTCCCCAGCCCATTTGCACATGGGGATGCTGAGCAATTAATCCCAGTCTGATCCATGGCCCTGTTCTGCTGACATCTATTTTTTCTTTAAGAAAAATACACCTTGCCAACATCAGCAGGGTGCAACCCTTTATTTCAGCACCCTTCATGGGGTAGGAGCTTTCCTGTCCTTTAAAAAACCCCGTCCATTAAAATATCAGGTAAATTAACTCTATTCCAAGCAACAGCACCTTATAAAAGACACTAAATCTGTATCCCCTCCCAGCAGCAGTGTAGGATGGACTGACCTGTGTTTGTTCAAGACACTGTAACTTTTTGTTAAGGGGGTGTGTGTTTGTAGGGTTTGTCTACTTAACCCCTGGGTGCTTTGTTTTCCCTTCTCTGAGGCTGTTTGATGGGATAAACCCCCCTTGGGTTAAAAAGTATTGAGTTTTTAATGGGATGGGGCTAAGGCATGGTAGGGTGTGCAGCTCACCTTCCAGTGTGGAGGGTAAAGAAGACTTTCCCATGTTCCCAGCTACCTAAATGTGTCCAATTTTGGCCACCACAGGATAAGGAGGACATCGAGGGGCTGGAGAGGGTGCAGAGAAGGGCAACGAGGCTGGTGAGAGGTCTGGACAATGTCGTATGAGGAGCACCTGAGGGAACTGGGATTGTTCAGCTTGGAGAAGAGGAGCTGAGAGGAGACCTCCTTGCTCTCTACAACTACCTAAAGGAGGTTGTGGTGAGGCTGGGGTTGGGCTCTTCTCCCAAGTAACCAACAACAGGACGAGAGGTGGTGGCCTCAAGCTGCACCAGGGGAGGTTTAGATTGGACATTAGGAAGAAGTTCTTTACTGGACCAGGCTGCCCAGGGTGGTGGTGGAGTCACCATTCCTGGAGGGGTTCAAAAAATGAGTAGATGTGTCTTGGTCTGAGGGTCAGGGAGATGTTGGGATGAAGGTTGGACTTGATGGTCCTAGAGGTCCTTTCCAACCTAAATGATTCTATGATTCTATTCTATGTAGGGGTCAGAGAACTGAGAATCTATGATTTGAAAGTCTCTGAAATGCTGCAGCACAATTTGGGATGAAAGAGGCTCTATAAACACAAAGTTATTGGGTGAGGTGACTGAGGCTTTTCAAAAAAAGAAAATAAAAGTCTATTGTGGTCAGGGTGACTTTTACCAAACTTTTTATCCTTTTATCTCTATTGGGTTACCCAGAATCTCAACACCAGCTGGTAGGGTTGCTCAGATCCCATAATAATCAGACGACCTTTCCTAACCACTGCTCAGCCATCTGCAAACTCCTCCTGAATGCCCCAGGGTGGATTTTGTTGGCTTGGAGATGGATTTTGTCAGGTGCCACACGAGCTGGTGACTGATGTGCTGTGTCCAGCTCCCCCTCTGCTGCCAAGCAGTCGAGAGCATCTTGGGTGACACCAGTTGTCAGTGATGGGCATCATGGCTTAGGTCAGAGCTGGAGCAGATTATGAACGGAACCAGTAGCAGGAAAAGAGATTTCATGGTGGGCTCCATCTTTTCCCCAAAGGCAGCAGTTGCCAAGCACCCAAATCTGGCTTCAGAGCTGAATCCAAAGCAGAAGAGAAGGGGACAAGTCAGCACAAGTGTTTTAATGCCAAAAAGATAAGGCAGGGGGGTTGGAACTAAATGATCTTTAAGGTCCCTTCCAACCTTGGCAATTCTATGATTCTAGTGGGTCTGTGGCTACATTTTGGAAGGATCTACCAATGTCTAACAGGGAGTCAGTTGTTTATTCCCCATCTTTTTTCTCTTCCCAATTTCTTCTCTAGTGAAGAACCCATAGGAGATGACATAGACCCCCACTGCCTCTGCTCTTGGCTGTCTCATGATGGTCCATGGCTGGATAGAGAAGAGGCTCCTCTCACCCTTCTTTGTGGCCTCCCCTTCATGGTGGGCAAGAAAGAGCCATGAGATGCTCTGCTATTGATCGTGATGGGCAAGGCTCACTTCTAATGCTGGTGAAGTCTCTTGGAGAAGGGTTTAATATTTGTCTTGTGGCAGCAGCTGGGGCTCAGCAGCTCTGCCTGGACAGAAAATTAAAAATACTTTTTCACATGAGGTTCTCAGGGGTTTCAGGTTGTCTCCTGGCAAGTATTGTCTCCTGCTTGTCAGAGGCCACAGGTTTTGGTGTCTGGATGAAATTGCTCTGAAATTTCAGAGAAGTCAGTCTGTTAATAGATGGAAAGCATCTTAATAGGTGCTGCTCAGCCCTGTCAATGTGATAAGAGCATGATGAGATGGAGAGCACATAAATATGGAGAGCATCTGAACCTGGATAATGCATCAGACCCCTCCAAAAAGTCACTTAAGCATCATGTCAAAGAGCCCCTCACACACCATCCACACCACAAAACAAGTTTGGGTCAAGCAGGCTCCCAGAAAATCCCAGGATGGGGAATATAGCTCAGAAAAAACTGTGATGAAGGAGGAAGAGTTGAAGAAAGCATTTCCAAGGCTTCTTTCATTAGAGCTGGCAAGCTGGGGGACTATTTGGTAAACAATACAATATGTTGCTTAATCATTCAAACAAGTGCTTGCAGTCCTGCTGGTGGTGGGGGGGGCTTTTTACTGCTGTCCAGGCTTGGTGTCACATCCATCCTCCTCCTGGCAGAAGGGTTTGCCCGTGCCTGGGTGCTGCTGGTGCCACGTGGGTGTGGACAACCCAATGTTGGTGCAATGTTGGTTCCCATCATGAGCTCTCCACCCTGCCACACGCTTCCCCTCCAGCCTCTCCAGTAACTCCAAGTAAGTGTCCCCAAGGGAAATGATGGATGAAGAAGCAGGTAGCTCATTAAACAGTAGCACCATATTTTATTGATGTTTTCTGGTGGTAATTGACGTTTGAGTTGAGCTCATTTAGCTTTTAATCAGAACATAATTTACCACAAAGGAAGGAAGCACATTGATTCCCTGCCTCCTGGCAGGAGGAGTATTTATCTACCCTGAGCACTGAGGAGTGTGTGGTGGGGACATCTCCTGTGGGACAGCTGAGTGACTTGGGCACTTGGATGGGTGTTTTAATATCTATTCCCAGCCTAACTCAGAGCTGTGTGGATGCTACATCCCGGTGAGGCTCCAGCAAAGCAGGGGCCATTCCCCAGTGTCTGGGGGAAGGGATGGAGATGGTGACGTGTCCAGAGTGACTGGAAGGGCAGAGAACTGAGCCCTGCTAGTGAGGGCTCAGAGGCACTGAGTGATGTAGGTACAGGGTCCTGTGAGATGGTGCCATCACCTGCCCCACATCTTGCCTTTGCCCTGTGCTGCCTTGAAGAAAAATCCATTGGTTGCATGTACAAATTTCAGTTTCTTTGCTGGGTACCAGGGTCAGCCTTGCAGGGGGGTTCAGAGGTGCTGAGGACCCAGGGTGCTTCAGGGTGAGCTGAAAGCTCTTGAGGATAAACCACTGCCAAGCAGCTCCCCATGTTGGTTCCTCAAGCCCTGTGTGAAGCAGGGAAGGAACATTATCAGCATGTCACAGGAAAGTGATGCCTGGCACAACCTGTGCTCCTCAGGGCTGAACCAGAGCACCTTCAGGTCTTGGAAGCCCTCACATTTCCAGTGTTAATCCTGGAATTAGAAGAGTTACTCACGTTTAACCCATCTGCAGCATCACAGCTATCTTGACAGGCTATTTCTTGGAGCGATGAGAAGTTTTGCCCTTTGCTCTGCCTTTACAGCCCCCAGGACAGAGTCACCTCACTGGGCAGCTCTGCCACCTCTTGGGGGTTTGGCTGTGCCAGGTCTCAGAGGTGCTTTCACCCAGGCAAGTAGAGGAGAGTGTCAGTGAGCAGCATTGCAGATTTGGGGTGGGTCAGGACCTTGTGGGGTGCTGAGGAGGTGACAGGAGCCCCTCAGTCTGGTTGGCCATGTGCATGATGAGTCCTCCTTCCCTAGGGAACCAGGAGGTGATTGCTCCTTCCAGAGGAGATGAAGTTGTGCTGTCTCTGTTGAGCACAAAGTAATCAAGAGATGCAAAGAGCCAAGATCTTGCAGACAGGGGAGTTTCCAGTGGGATTTTCAACATAGATGGCAGAAACTGTGATTTCTGGTCAAAGTCCAGCAAGCGACTATCTCACGGTTTGGGGTATTTGGGGATTTGGGTAAGAGCTTTATCCCACCCTTCCCATCTTCAAAGAGTTTTGCAATCATTGGGTTATTTGCTAATCCTCCCCCTTTCACTGTCACTTTCCCTTCTCTCCTTTCCATCCAGCTTTCCAGGAAATCCCCAGTTCAGCTCTTGTGTCTCTGTTGGTAGTTTCACATCTGCTTGGAGTGCTCAATGAGGTGACCCCACTCCCTCAAGCCTCGTTGCATCCCAGAGCTGCTGCTGGGAGAGCTTGGCTGGAGCTCAGCCCCTGCCTGTAGCTGCTGCTTCCTTACTGGGCTCTTATCTTTTTTTCTTTTAAAAGTTCTCTTGTGCCTGCAAAGGCCCCTCAATGGTTAATGAGCTGAAGGCAAAGGTTGCTCTGAGGGTTGTGCCCTTGCCCTGGGATTCCCCTTTCTGTGCCCGCCTGTGGCAGGGAGCAATGGGGACTGGAGTGAGGGGGTCACTGCTGCCCCTTCCCAGGCTCTTGTGCACATCACGAGCCTCCCAGGGGTTGTGGTGAGGGGTTCAGAGCCCCCGTGGAATGACATAAATATTTGCAGTGGTATCCTGGGGACATTCCTGCAATAACAGCCCGGGCTGGGGTTTGCTTCCCGTGGGATCCCGTGTGGTGCAGCTGAGACACAGGCTCCAGAGGAGACACAGGCTGGGAAAATCTCTGTGTGCTCTCCTCCATCTGGGACATAAATAACCCAATAATCTACTTCTGGTTTAACCCCGGGGTGAGAGGGGTCCAAAGAACAGTGAGAGGTTTCTGTGTTTAGCAGCAAAGGCAGGTGCTGGGCTCCAACCTGTGGTTCCCAATGGGATGGCCCCTGAGAATCACCAGCTCCTATAGAGACAGTGGCTGGGGCAGGGTCTGGCTGAAGAGCCACGTTTGCTCAAGGTAGGGTGGTGGGAAGCATCAGGGGCACCATGCAAAGCTCTGTGCACCCCTCACTCTGTAGCATGCATCTCCAGCCTGCGTGCATCACTCCTGAGAAGGGTCTGAGACCCTGTCCAGGGGTTCTGCATCCCCCAGAGCTCTGAAATCAACCCTCCCTGTCTGCATGTGTAGGAGGAATCACAGAATGTTTCGTTTCAGGTTGGAAGGGACCCCTAGAGGTCGTCTTGTCCAACCTCCCTACACAAGCAGGGACAGCTCTGGCTAGGTCAGGCTGCTCAGAGCCCCATCAAGCCTGACCTTGGATGACTCCAGGGATGGAAGGCGAGTGCCAGCATCCACTGAACACACTGACTTCAGCAGACATTGGAGGTCAGCACCTCTGACCCCTCTTCCCATCTGCAGTCCACTCAGAGCACCTTGGATGTTTTTGTGTCTTTGCTGCTCTCCAGCAGCTGTAATGATTAACTCAGAGCTGGCTGTTTGCTGAGATATTTCCAGGGTAATGAATGGCTCTTCTGGATTTTTAGCTGCTTGCTTTGTTTTATGGTAGCTCCCTGTGTCTATCAGGAGGATACAGATGCATTTGCCATTAAAAGGATGATCCAGTGACCCTTCCAGCCCTCAACACTGGCATCTAAATGGCCATCCCATTAGTGACTCTGTTTACAGCACTGAAGTGCATCCAATTTATTTGGCTGAGGATCTTGCTGCCTATGTCAGGAGCACGTGTTGGAGGGTGATGCACAAAAAGCCTTCTCCATGGTCACAGCTTTGCTCTGGGCTGAGGATGGGGTCAGTGGCACTAGGCAATGAAGCTAATGGTGCAAAGCAGATCCCTGCCATTCCCTGTGTTGTTTTGATTGCTGCTCATTTCTTCTCTGCTGCAGAAGCTGAGCTGGGTACCCTCCAGTAGCTCTCACAAAAGATTTTTATATTCTTTTTTTGCAATTTCCCTTTATCTTACATGTTCCCCTCAGGGCCATCTATCACCTTGAGTTTTATTGCCTTCTTTAATTGCTCCTCTGAAGTCCAAGTGTAATATTACTCCAGGATCCTTTTGAATAACTTCCTGAGTTGCTGTGATCCCATTCATCTTGTGCTTCTGGCTCTCTTGATAAACCCCCTTGGACATTGCTTTTCATTTTGGTGTGTCAACACTGAATCAAATGCATCTCACTTCAGCCTTCCATCAAAGCAGACGGTGGGCACTGCTCATAGTGGTGTGTGAGTGGCAAAACTGGTTTCCATTTCTTTGCTTTGTTCCTGAAATTTCTTCTGTTGATGTCCTGATACTGCTACAGCTTCACCAGCTCCTAATTTGGTCTAATTGAAGGCAGGGTTTAATTGCAGATGTCCTTGGTACTCTGTGGTTGTCCTAGGTGAGCACCTACTACTGTGTCAAGATGCCCAATGTAGATGTCCTCAGCCATGGGTTTGGCAGTGGCTTTGTGGTGTCCAGAGCTGGACTGGGCTGTCTGGTTTCTGGAAGAGTTGAACAAACCCTTTACTGAGAGCAGAAGAATTAACCTTGCTGGTGCTCAGTCCCTTGCTGGTCATCTCAGGGAGGTCAGCATCCACTCCAGCATGTGATGGTGAGATGTGACCATCTCTTGCCTTTGTGGTTCGGGATGTGTTGGGGAGATGGTTTTCATTGTTGGTAGGTCTGCCTGGAAGGAGGATTGGGGATTTTTGAGCCATGAAGTTAATGCACGTGCCCTGCTCCATGGGCAAGTATTTGGTTAATTTGATCAAAGCCAGTTGCTCCTTTAGGATCAAGGAGCTCATGGAGACCAGGTGCAATGAGCATGGTGAGGAGCCATGGGTCAGGCAGTTACTCAGCTTGAGAGCACCTCCTGCCCACAAGTCCCCAGATAGAGGCCACTCACAGTTTGCACCAGTTGCTGACTTTCTGCCTCATTGAGTTTGCTGCTGCTGTCAGCCAGGACTCCACAAAATGTTAATTTTGCCACACTTGCTGCCAGACCTGATGCTGTTTGCCCTGGCACGGAGTTCCTACCATCTGCTAGGGGACACCTTCAGCCACAGCTCCTGCCAGTGTGTCAACCTTCTCCAACGAGGTGGTTAAGACCAGAAGTGCTGCTTAAGCTTCATGCTTCCAGCCCGTGGCTTGCAGCTAATCATGGCCACAGCCTCTAATTAGTGTTATGCAAAAGCAATTTCAGTTTGGGGACAGGTTGTGCAGTAGCTGGAGCTGCCATTCCTGTTTCTGCACACCTGGCCTGGTCCCTGCACGCCTGGGCATGGGGTTTGGAATCTGACTCTGTGGTTTGGTGGCTGGGTTTGGGGTTTGGCAGGTGATGGGATGAGTTTGCTGATCAGGAATGCTGATGAGAAGTGGTTCTTCTTCTCAGGTCTTGCAAGATCTCCAGAATGCTCCTTTCTGTGCTAAAGGGTTGTTGCTGCATGGGAAACTTTGCTTCGTGATAACTTTTATCAGAGTATAGTTTATTGCTTGATAAAAGACTGGTCCTTCTCCTCCTCTTCCTCAATAAACCCCATCTTTTTCCTTGCCTTGTAATTATGCTCCTTTAGGCAGCTGCTTTTACCTCTGCCCTTCTTTAAGGCAGAATTTTTAATGCTAAAACCTGTATCTTAGCAAGCCTGAAGGGAGCAGGGTTCCCAGTATGAATAATATTCCTTATCCAAAGAGCATCTGGAGCTGGTTGGTGGGTTTGTGCAACTTCATGTCTATACATTTCTATTTCTGTGTATCTTTCAAGATACTCTCTGTAGAATTTCCCCCAAACCACTTCCTAATATTTGAGATAGTTTTAGATGAAAATAAAGCTCTGTACAAAAATAACCCTACATGAGATGATTTGAAATAAGGTGGAATAATTTATTGGATGCTGGGCTTTGACCATCTGTAAGCCCTGTTGGGTGGTGATGGTAAAATATGGAGTTGTGGAATAGAAATGAGAGGTTTGTCCAAGGTGGAGAAGCTTCTTTCCTGGTAAATGGCCTCCAAGAAAGGGGTACATGGTCATTTGACAACTCTGCAAGGGTCTCACTGGCTGTTCCCATGTCCATGACCCAAACCCTGCGCCCCATGGACCCAGCTCCACCACCAAGTGCCCTTCCACAGTGAGAAATGAGGAGCTGGTTTGTTTTTGTTGCCTTTTCAAACCTCCTGCTGGTATGTGGATGGCTGGAGAGGGGACGTAAGCAGAGCTTGGGAAGGACTCTGCAGTGAGCTCCCTGACAGAGGGGTCATCAACCCCAAATCTCAATTTCCCATGCCAAAAAAATGCCTTTTTCCTGTAGGAAGCCAAATGTCTCTTCCCATATAAGAGACCTTCATTCTCTTCCAGGACCAGCTGCTCTTTTCTTAATGAGAATGAATTCTGAGGCACATCCTTCCCTTACAAAACCCATCAGAGTGTCTCTGCTGCCTACCAGCACTTGGCCCCAGCCTTGAGCTGGAGGAGGGACTCGTGGTGTTTGTCCCCATGGCTACATACCTGGGGAAACTCAGGGAAGATCAAGTGGATTAGCTCAGTTGCAGGGAACCCTGCTGGGAACAAGCTCATTCTGATTAAAATGGCCTTTATTAAATCTGTTCTGTTTCTCCTCTAATTTGAATTAAAATGGCCTGGATTTCCTTTCAAAATAAATCATTTCTGCACAGGGGTGTTAGGTGGGCAGATGGACTCATTTAAAGCCATATTGTCACTTTGTTTGGGTTTTGTTTTCTTCTGAATGGACAGGATCTATCACTTAAATCCACCACGCTCATATCTGCTTGTCTTTGGCCATCATAGAATTGTCAGGGTTGGAAGGGACCTTAAAGATCATCTAGTTCCACCCCCCCTGCCACGGGCAGGGACACCTCCCACATCATCATCCACATCATCACCCATTCCCCACACGCTGGGGGCTTTTCCCAGAGGGGTCTGGAATGATGGAGAAGGAACTGCAGTATCCTTATGATGATATTTTAAGGACACCTCCCTGGAAAACTCTTCCTACAGCACAATAGGGATTTTGTCATGTGCATTTTCATGCCTTGCCCAAGAAGCTCAATGACAGACCAGCCATGCAGCAAGAGGGGTTTGGTGCTGGTGTGGATCCTCCTTTGCACACCTGGATGGAGTTATAGGTGGGAGCAACCACTGAGCCTCTTCTGATGGGCTGATCTCACACCAACCCACTGCCAGCTGGGTGGTGGCACCTTCTGGCCTTTGCTGAGGGGGAGTTGATGGATTTAAAGCCTTTGCTTGGCTCCTGCTCTCACAGGAGGAGGACAGTTCACTGGAGAAAACTCCATTAGGGCTTCAAAAGGAGAGTCTGGTGGTGGCTTGCTGGGCTGGGACTGGCTGCAGTGCAGATGTCTGCCTGCAACAATAGCTGCAATTTAGCCCCAGCTTTGAAAGCAAGGGGGGAGGGAAAGAAAAAAAGAAGAAAGGAAAGAAAAAAAAAAAGCAAAGCAGAAAGCCATTAGATGACTTCAGCTCTGCATGACTACATCAAAAGGGAAGGCATCATAAATTCAGTTTCTATTAAAGCCCAGGGTGCTGGGAGCAGGGAGATGTTCTGGTGCCAGTGGGCAGAGAAAGCCAAGCTGGGGCTGTAGGGTTTGGGTGGGCAGAGCTTTCTCCAGGCTGCTGTGATGACCTGGGTTGGGGGGGGTCCATCTGTTCTGCACTGGTGGATGTTGGACCTGGTTGATTGCCTGAGATGGGTCCCCTGGGACATGCTGCCTCCCTAGTAGGGATTTGGAGCTCCCTGTGACACATTAGGGATCTCCTGGCATGGGAAGTCTTTGCACTTGGGGTCATTTCAGTGCTGAGATAACATTTCTTCTTCATTTTGTTGTCATCCTTTCCAAACCCCATCATCTATGGGTTCTACCTCAACCTGGGTTGCTGGGGATTTGCTCTCCTTTGTTTCTTGCTCATGTCAAAGCCATTGAGGGTGATCTGTCCTAGGGCTTCCTAGAGCATCTCTCATCTTATATTTAAATATTTATCATTTAAATATTTTATCTATTCAACTGTGTAATAACTCTAGTTACCATTGTGAATATAGGGGGTTTTTTTCCCTCTCTCAACTGTTTCTTTTTGCTTAATAATCCAAACTATTATCCTGTTGCCCCAGCTAATCACCCAAGATAAGTAGGAGGAGGATTTGGAAGGGATTCTATATTTTCTATTCTATTATATTCTGTATTTTCTGGGTATGAAATAGGTCATGTTTTAAGGGTCACAGGCTGAGGGGTCTCCACACCCTGTAGGCAGGGAATGGAGCTCCCAGAGAAGTGCAGTTTCCCTGGCCTGTGGCTGCAATGGTTTGTGCACAGATAGAGCTTCTTGTGCATCAGAGCAGCTGCAAATCCCTCAGTACCCAGAGATGCTGCAAGTCTGAGAAGCTGTTTAAAAGAAACAGAAAAGGGGGGCAAAAATAAATTAATTTATAATTAAGCCAAAATCATGACTGAGGGGGTGCAAGAGGGGACTTCTTGCAAGTTATGGTTTGCAGAGCAGCATCTTTTTTGTGCCCAGAGATTGATTGCAAGCGACAGAAATGTGGGACTGGGCAATAACACCAGACAAAACCTGTTGCTTCCTCCAGCCTGAGACAATGGCTAATTGTTCTAATTTGGGTCAATCCCCTGCTGGGCTGCAGCAGGAATTCTTTACCAGAGCTCTTTAATCATTAACGTTGGCCTATTTTACACCATGTTTGGCCCTGGTGCAACCCCCCCCAGGGCTCTGCACACCCCACCAGGGATTCTGCTGGAAGAGGAGGAGCGGGTGATTCATTTCTTAATGAAAACAAATTAATTAGCAATAATGTCTTTATCACAAGGCTTTCAGATGCTGTGTGTCCTCCACCGAGCTCTCTGGCTGCTGCTTTTGGAGCAGCCCTGTAATTGGGATTCAGACCTTACCTCCTTGGGGTGGTTGCCAGGTGGTGATGCAAGGAGGGCAGGCAGTGGTGCTGGGGTTATTTATCCTCAGTGAAAACACGGTGCTGTTCATCCCATGTTTGCTTTCCCATGGTGTCATCCCTCTGCTTCCAATTATCCACCCTCCCTCCGCCAGCAGAGGGGTGAGGAACGGGGCCAGGGATGGCTCATGTGTGGTGAAAGGTGGTGTGCAGATGCTGGGTGATGCCTCACCAGCAGGAGCTGTCCTGGGGTGCCACAGGTGAGACCATCAGTGGGGATAAAACAGGTCCCTCTGCAGAACCCAGGGTGGGTTTAGCAGGACACAACGGGGGTGAGCCTGGCTCCTGGATTTTACCTGCTCTCGTTTATCCCTGGGGTTGAAGTGATTCCCATTTCAAGCACTGTTGCTCCATCCCTTCATCCAGAGGTCTTCTTTGGGGCTGGAGCTCAGCAGCCTGGTGGTGGGGACAGCCAGGGCTCAGCTTGTGCTGTTCCCCTTCATGTTCCAGTTGAACAAGACCCCATTGGCGCAGGGCTGGTTGTGGATCGCAGATGAGGCATGTGCCAGGAATCCCTCTCCCAGCTGAATTCTCTTAAGGGATTAAAAGCTCATGAATCTTCGGGGCTCCTCCTGGCAACGAGCAGCCCTCGCCTTCTCCAGAGGGCTGGAGGAGGAGGAACAACGGGGAGAGGGGCCCTTTGCAGGGAGCAGACTCTGTTCTCTGCTCTCAGCTCTCCTCTCATCCCTCGTCCATACTCAGCATCGTGTCTGATGGCCAGGAGCTGTGCTGGGTCTCTGCCAGCTTGGAGAGGACCCAGTCAAGTAGAAGCCAAGACATTGCCCAAATCCTGCTTCTCTGAGCTGATGTTTGCACCACCTGGGCTTGATCTTTGTGGGTTCTGTGGGTGGTGCTGAGAGCCAAGGTGCTGCATAAACGTGCTCTGCGAGGCACATCTTCTCCTCAAAGCTTTCCAGCTGGGAAGGAGGGTGTCCTACAGCATTCCTGGTCCTTGCAGAGAGGCTTTGCCCCCGTTTGGGTGCTGCTCAAAGTGGTTTTGCTCTGTGTGTGGCACAGGTTTGGCTCTCTGTTGATGTAGGAGCTGTACAGGTGTGGGCAAGATCATGGCACCAAGAGCTTTGCAAGCTTGCAGGTGTGTAGCTGATGGAACTCAACTGATGTGATCACATCTCAGCTGATGTGATCTCCGATGGAGCTGAGGGCTCATCACCAGCATCTTACCAGCATTTCTCAGCTGGCCTGCAAGTGTAGTGCTAAGAGAAAGGGCAATCCCAGCTCTGGAAAACAGGCTTTTTCCTGGCAGCATCATCAGCTGGGAAAGCTGAACTCTGTGTATGGGCTGTCCCATCTCCCCAACCCTGAGGTGCTCTGCAGTTTTCTTCCCAGAGCTTGGAAACAGGGTCACAACTGCCCCTGCACCATGAACTAGAAGGGGTCAGGTCTTCCCTGGTATCACTGGTGATGCCTTTGCTAGAGATTCATCCCTGTGTGTTATTTCAGGAGTGATTGCTGTGGTGGTTTGGTTCTGGTGGTAGGACAATATGCTTGGTGAACATGGCAGCTCTCCTTGTACATGTCTTTTGCTTGATTACTGTTCCTTCTACAGAAAAGCCACACAGTGGTTGCCAAATTTCAGTTTCTGCAGATTGAGATAAGTCTGCCTTGCCACTCAGGTGCCCTTTGACCACAAAAAACCTCCAGCCTTACGCCGACCTTACATAAGTGATGTGATATGGACTGATGGAGGTGGAGCAGAAAGACCTTTTGACCACTGCTTTTGATTAATTGCTGGAAGCAACAGCAGAGTCTACCTCATGGGGTCTGTGGCTTCTCTTGCATCATGCCTGAGGATGCTGATGGTACAGGGCAGAGAGGAGTGTGCAGACATGTGACCCTGCATCAGAAGGAGGCTTGGCATCACAGCATCCTGCTGGGATGGCACCAGGGAGCCCATGGGGATGGTGCTCACCAGCATTGCTGGTGGAATGCACTGACCCCTGGCTCTTCTGGCAGCCCCACACAAGGTGCTCTCCCCGTTTGCTGGGCAGTGAGGTCAAAACTTTGTCAACACAACTGAGCTGGGTTGAATTTTAAGCTGACTCAGTTCTCAAACAAGCTCTTGGGCTCTGTCCCACCAGGGTGTGCGTCAGCTTCAATTATTTCCTGATAGACTTGGATCATCAACAGCCAAGAAGTTTTTGTTTAGATCATAAGAGAAGCCTCCAACTCTGCCTTTGGAACCACATCAACCAAACCCCTTCTTCTGCACACGTGTTTTGTGCAACCCTGGGCAGCTCTTGTACAATGGGAGTCAGGCCTGGGGCTGCTCTGGAGCTGCCCATGAAGCTCCTGAGAGGAATTGAGGAGGTTTAGGAAGGTTCCTAAAAAAAGTGTGTTCCTGAAGCAGAGAAGTTTGCATCTCCCCCATGGGCAGATGAGGTGCAGTGATGGGAATGATTGCAGAAGCAAGGAGCCTGACCCCAAAATAGTGTCTTATGAAGGGTCTGAAATGGGCTGTTTGTTTATCCCAGTGCTAAACTGGGGCATTTATCTCCAGCCCAGCCCATACTTTTGTGGCTGGTTTATACCCTCACACTTTACCCAGACCAGAAGTTGATGGATGAGTTGCTGAGTGCAGAGGTCGTGTTCTCTAAATCATGTTTTAAAACCCCAAAATAGAAGTAACCCAGGACTTGAACTTGGTTGTGAAAAACAAGAGCTGAAAGAGTGGCCAGGTGGGGATGACCATGAGCTGGCTGGGGCCACCAGTGCAGGGAGATAAGGATTAAAATCTGCTTTTTCCCGCTCTAACATCTTTCCTTGGAGCCCTCAATGTGCTCTATGGGTGTTGAGAGATGATTTGCTGGGTTCTGTTGAGAGGGTTTCTTTGGGCTGAATTTCTCAGAAGCTGGTTTGATGGGAGGTTTGGGTCTGAGCTCCCACCAGCCCTCTGGACACACCTCTCAGGAGGTCAAGGGTGGCATGAGCACCCTGCCTGGCTTAAAGATCTCAGATGAGAGAGGGAGGATGGTCCTGCCACATTTCTACCAGCAAAAACTTGTTTCTTTTATTTTTCTCAGCTTTTTCCCCCCATTCTTGTGAATCATTTCCCTTCCTTAACACTTTAGTGGTCAGGATAACACTGGAGACAATTTGAATTGTCTCTTTCAGGATTATTTTGGAAGAGATTTGCAGCACTGAATTACAACACAGGGGCTGCTTGATCCACAGCATTTTAGCACCTTGTTTCCTTTTCAACAAGAGTTTTTCCACTTGATGCAGTGAGGACTTGGAGATGGGAACCCCTGTGCAGGGCTGAGGGTGGACACTGTGTTTTCAGGGGCAGTTTCAATGCTTTGCAAGGGTAACAGCTGAGAAAAATAGGGATTAAATGAAAGTTGATGGCACCAGGCAGCTTGCTGTGGATTTACGTGCAAAAGTAAAAAATAAAAATAGAGTAGGTGTCAAAATTCATGGTGTTTTCTTCTCACATCAGGGATGCTGGTTACACAGCGAGGAAGGTGTTGCTGGCAGAGCAAATGGGGAGCACTTAGAGGGAGCAGTGGATGCTGTTGCCTTCCCAAAATGTTTGAGGCTTTAATGAAAGAATGGCTACAATGTGTTTCTAGTGGAAAACATGAAATAAACCCTTCTCTTTCATTAGTTTTTCTGAGTTAATTTGACAGGCTGAGCCTCCCAGGCTTCATCCACCCCCAAGCCTAGAGCAGGAGATATTTCTTGCTGCAGGGTTGTCAGTGGGAGGGGAGATTTCAGGCTGCCTGAGGTTTAGCAGAGGATGATGTCCCATTGCAATTTGCAGGATGAAACCCCTAAAGGCTCCAAGGGGACCTTATTGTAGCCTTCCAGGATCTACAAGAAAGCTGGGGAGGGACTTTTTAGGATGTCGAGTAGTGGTAGGACTGGGGGGAATGGATCAAAACTAGAGGTGGGGAGATTGAGATGAGATGTTAGGAAGAAGTTCTTCCCTATGAGGGTGGGGAGACACTGGCCCAGGTTGCCCAGAGAGGTGCTGGAAGCCCCATCCCTGGACATTTTGAAGGCCAGGCTGGATGGGACTGTGAGCAACTGATGTAGTGGGAGGTGTCCCTGCCCATGGCAGGGGGGTTGGAACTGGATGATCTTTAAGGTCCCTTCCAACCCTGACAATTCTATGATTTCAAGTTAAGTGTGGTGATAAACGAGGTGTTGAAAAGCACAGGTTTAAAGATGCTCCTAACCCCATATTTCCTGGGAATCAGGAGGTATGGCCATCAAATGCTTGTGCAGCTCAGATGTGAAATGGCTCCTGGTTTGTGCTGACACGGTGGTTTCTCCTGCTGGTGTCTGTGGATTTGGAGCTTCTACCCAAGCTGCCAAAATCCCCTGTCACTGGGCGAGAGATGAAGAAGGGTGAGCATTGGAGCCATGGCTTCACTGCCAGTCAGAGCAGATGGAGCTGGGCAAGCATCACCCTGAATTAAATCAGCTTTTCATTAATGGTAGTCACCGTGTAGGCACCTGGAGATGTCTGGGAATGAACTGCCCCCGTTTTTGTCAAGACTTTGTGTCTTAGAGAGTGGATTGAATAGAGAAGGTAAAGACCCCATGTTCCACACTGATATTTCTGCCCCAGCCCTCTACAGAATTGCCCTTTCTGCTGGTTTTGTGGGGGTTCTTCACCCTGGGAAAACCTGCTGCAATTGTTTCCCTGCACACCCAGGGGTGATTTGTCACAAATCCCTGTTGCTCCTTGGTTAATTCAATATTTATAATGTCTTTATAAGGCCGGGCCTGCTCTGCTGAGGAGGAGGAGAATATATTGCATAAATTAGGCAGCCAAAGGCACAGCTCTGCTGGGAGCTGGGGCTTGAAGGGGGGATGTGAAAGCAGCAGTAATTGGGTGCCCAGCATCTTCCTCAGCATCCCTGCCCAGCTCATCCCAGCTCATAGGAAAACCCTGAGCAATCAGTGGGAATGAAGAGCAGTGATGAGCTGAGCCCAGGCTGATTGATTGCTTATTTTAGGGCTTCCTATTCAGTTTCTGTGTCTTTTCTAAGATGCTTCATGATGCAGCAGTTTCACAAACCCAGGCAGATACCAGAAATCATCACAT
>VYZX01030104.1:635297-658678 GCA_013401335.1 Brachypteracias leptosomus
TAATGCCTTAGGTCAGATTAATCTCTGCTTGTGACCTTTGAAAGAGCAAGCTGAGTGGTTTCCATTATTGGATGTCATATCATGCCTTAGCATAGAAAGATCTTGAGATGAACCCCGATTGAACACTCTAGACACTACATTTGTATTTTATTTTCAGGACCCAACATTTCTAGAACCCAATTCTTAGAAACTTCCAGAGTTAAAGTTTTCCAAGCCACTGTCCTTTTGGGTGAAAACATAATCAGAATTGAAAAGACTTCACTAAAAATCATTTTTTTCCTTGAAGTGGTTTTTTTTTCTTAACAAATATATATTTTGAGAGCTTCTGATGAGCTCTGCTCCCGAGATCTCCATCAGCTCCCACAGCCTCTTAGTGCCTGCTCTTGTGTAAAGCAGTTCTGACAGGAATGGATGGAGAGTTTGTTTTATTTAATCCATCTCTGTAAAACTTCAGTGCTGAAAGCTGTTGTGGAGTGTCAAATGATCAGGGTGGTGCTGCTGCATGAATTGCAAAGAGATGACCCTGCCACGTGGATGCCCCAAACCCCAGCAGGGCAGCCAAGGGAGTCCTTAACCAGCCTCCCACCCTTAGCCAGCCTGGTTAAGGTGTTAAACACACCATCCCTAACCAGGCAGGACTTGTGCACCTCTCTGTTCATTCTCCATAGAATCACAGAATCGTCAGGGTTGGAAGGGACCTTAAAGATCATCCAGTTCCAACCCCCCTGCCATGGGCAGGGACACCTCCCACTAGAGCAGTTGCTCACAGCCCCAGCCAGCCTGGCCTTCAACATGTCCAGGGATGGGGCTTCCAGCACCTCTCTGGGCAACCTGGGCCAGTGTCTCCCCACCCTCCTGGGCAAGAACTTCTTCCTAACGTCTCATCTGAATCTCCCCACCTCTAGTTTTGACCCATTCCCCCCAGTCCTACCACTACCCGACAGCCTAAAAAGCATTGTCCATGGGTGTGCAGGCTGGGGTGGCCCTTGGTGAACCCCCCCATCCTTGAAGCATCCTAACAATCAGTGGGGTCTCTTTTGCCCTGTTCCTGTGCAACTTTTAGCATGGTCCCTTGGCTTGCCAGCTCCTAGCAGGGGACCACTCTGGGGTCAGAGCATCCCGTGGGCATGATGGCACCAGTGCAGGCATCTCACCTGGCATCCTCCCTTTGTCTTTGCAGGAGGGGGACTCCCTTGGGGCCATGGAGAAGCTCTGCCGGCAGCTCACCTACCACCTCAGCCCCCACTCGCAGTGGAGACGTCAGGGGCTCATGAAGAGGAAGCCACAGTCCTGGTGAGTCAGTTCTCCAAAGCCACTGTCACCCTGGTGGGTCACTGTCCCCTCTCTGGTCCCATTCTTGAGGTCACCCCCAGGCTCAGGAGAGCGGGAAGGGGCTTTTTCCATGGATCTTTTGGCCGTGATGTGCAAATGTGGGGGCTGGTGGGAGCTGCTTGTGGACACCTGCAGAGACAGGAGGAACAAATCCACCACCATGAAGGAAAGGGCTTAAAACCAGGGCAGTGAGGAAGCCAGGAGGTCAAAACCTCAGCTCACCACAACCTCCAAAATCATCAGTTGTCTCCAACCTCACCAACATTTCCCCCATGTATGGTTGTCTTATTGATTGCTTCATGTTCATGCAGAGATGTTTTCCTCCTTTTCCATGTTCCTTCCCCCGTTTCATCCCAGTTGTAGAGCAGGAGTGGGCTGGAAAACCTGAACCATCCATCCTCCAAACACCCCCATGCTGGGCACTGGAGAGCAGGAGATAAACTGCTCCAAGACATCCTAATTAGCTGGTAATTAATGTCCAGGCTTGTGTCATCATGCACACTGTGTTTGCAGCATGTTTGCATGATTAAAAATATGGAGTAAATGGTAAATTGGGAGTCAAAATGGTAAAAATATGGAGTAAATGATTAAAATATGGGAGTAAATGACCCTGGTCCCCTCCTTGCCTGGGTCCTCAGCTGCTGACATCCTGGATCCATGAAGCTGAAGAACCTCTGGATGAGGCTGATGGGAATGGAAAGGGCTCCTTGTTTCCTGTGATGTTACTCATTATATACTTATTATTTTTGTTTAAGGAAGTGAAAAATACAAAAGAAGCTGCAGTCTGGCAGAGCCAGGATTTGTATCCAGGTGCTGGCTCATGATCCCAAGAGAGTTTGTGGTTCCTGTTGTAGTAGATGCTATTTGTAGCCATAGTGGAGCCTAATCCAGTGAAAAAACTTGGTCTGAAAGCAGAAGGGGGGAGGAAAATGGGCCCAGGAGGAAAACAAACACAAGGGAATAAAGGATTTCATGGCCAAATAGGATTAGGAGCACGTCTCCTGGAGATCTGGCTCAGCATCCTTGCACCTTGTTGTCCTTGGAGACCCAAATGTGGAGAAACATCTTTATTTCATAGGCAGTGGTAACTGTACTTCTGTGTGTTGGGTGTTTTCAGGGTGTATCGATGACTAAAATTTGCTTTTTCCTGTAAAGTGGTAGAAATAGAGGGAGCACATTGGGACTGGGCACTGCAGGGCTGGGTAATGATCCCCATGCTTTGGGTTTCTTAATTAGAATAGGAAATGCACACCCCTTGTCATCCCAACAGGGCGTTATTAAACTTACACTGATGTGGCACCAGGGAGCTCTTCACAGCCCAAAAGACAAGAAATTGTTGAAAATGCCAAAATTTGAAGCAGGGTTTTGTGCCACTCTGGCTTTAATTACCAAGCCCTGTCCTCAATTAGCAAGTGGGAGCAGTTGCACGAGCGCAGCCACGTGCCAGAGATTTGCAGGGCTTTATCTGACAAGCCTCTCTAACATTTGCCCTTCCTTGGAGGAGCTGGGAAATAGCTGAGGTTTGTCACAGCTTCAGTAGCAGGGGTGAGGTTTTGGTTGTAAACGAGCCCTGACCACAGGGCAGAGACCCTGGGGCTGTGAACATGTGGTGCTGGCTCCTGGAGCTGCCCCAGTGAGGGTTTGTAGGATGGGGTTTGCCTGGGCTGCTGCAGAAGAGATGATGGGTTTCCCTTTCCCTCCTCTCCTTCTCCCTACAGTAATGACTTTGTAATATCCACAGGCTGCACTGAGCAAATGATGCTTTTAAAAGCCATTTCTTCTTCTCTTTGCTCTTTCTTTTCATTGCTTTCTCCCTTGTTGGAGAGGAAATCTTCTGACTCCTCTGCAAGTCAATGTTGGGGTCAGAAAGGGACAATCTGGAGTCAACTCCTGTCCTGTGTTGCAACCAGCCTGGAGGATCTATCCCTGGGAAACATGTAACCCCATGCTTTGGATGGGGAAAACTGGGCTCTCATCTCCTGCACAGTGATTCTTGACCTTGTCATGGGTATTTTGGCTTTGTCCCTGGTTCCCTGCTGGTAATTAAGGATTGCAGCACTGCAACAGGGGAGGTGAAACCCATTGTGAAGAGCTCCCAGTCCTGAGCTGCAGAATTACTCAAAACCACTTTTTAAATTAGAAATCTGCATCTTTGGGATGCGTCGTGCTCCTGGGTCCCATCTGCCAGAGACAGGCTCGTTAGTGCACTGACTCAGAACAAGCAGAAACCCCCCCCCCATAATCTGTGCTGTGGCTTCATTAAGTGGCATCATTCATCTGCACCCATCTCCTGATGCTCCACAGTCCCCTGCAGCTGGGTTAGAGGTGTTGGAAGGGTTTGGGGAGGAATTGGAGTTGAATTATCCCTATGATTGGGAATGGATGGGAGTGCCTTTGTAGAAGATGGATGTGTTAGTGCAATGCTGACCCCTCTCTTTAGTTAAAAGGTTTTCCCAGTTGTGGGATCAAGGAGGTCTCAGGCACTAGTGGGATATTTCTCTCTTGCTCAGGGCTAGCAAAGGGGTGGTGGCATCTGTCAGTCATTGCATTGCCACCTCCTCCAATGCCCACAGACAAATTTTTGGTGGGTTACCATCCCATCTTCACTGAGTGGTATTTCCATTGGGCAGTGGGGGATGTAGCCACAAGCAGTGGGATGGATCAGTCCCTCCTGGGACCCCCAATACCTCTGCCAAGGTCTCACCAGCAGAGCAGAGCTGTGGGCACAGCTCAACCAAGCACTCAGCAAAGCCAACGAGCTGTAATTAGTCTCACCAGGAACGTGGTGAAATAATTACAAGGGAAAATTACTTTATTCAGCAACTGCTGTATTGGTTACAGGTGATAATCAGAAGCAGAGCAGCCAGAGGAGGAGGATGGGGAGAGATGATAGGACTGGAGGTGATTTTTGGGTTGGCCATACTACACCATGCAGGCTGAGGGGGAGGCTGGTGCTTTCCATTTCCACCTCACCCCGGGCATCACATTCAGAGCCAACTCAAGGGAGAAGCTCTCAGCGTTGGCTGCCTGGCACCAGAGCACCCAAACCTGTGCCAAATGACCTTCTTTTTCTTGCATATTTTAAATCTGTCTGTCTCTCACTTGCTGCCTCCCTCTCGGTGCCTCCCTCTGAATCACATCTATTTATGTTAAACATCCAGGGTTAAAATCAGCATTTTTGCCTGGTGGAGCAGCCAATAGCAGGAGGATGAAACCAGCCTGCTAAAGTAATTTGTACATCTCTGGCTCTGCCTAGGGACATGATTAGAGTCCAATGTTTAACTAGCAAGTGGTGAATTAGATCCTGGAATCTCCCTGCTCCTCCCACTGCCAAGCACTTGCCTTCAGCGTCAGAAGTGGTAATCAAAGCTCCATGAGTCCATAATTGTTTTGGAGCACAGGATTGTGGACTCCATGGAGAGGGAGGAGGTGGTTTTGATGTGTCTTTCCCATCCCCGGAGGGCTTTTGGTGCCCATGTTGCTGCTGTGCCCATTTGAGATCGTGATGAGCCAGGGATGCACCAGGGAGGGGATGGAACGGTGGGACCTGCCCCAGCAGGCAGCCTCTGAAGGAACATTGATAATTCATATCATAACTCTGAACCTAGTCCCATTTTACATCAGGTAAAACCCTTGTTTGGCAGGTGGGCCTGAGACAAACATTAGTGAGGTTTGAGTGGAGCCCTGCAAACCTTTGCAAAATAGAAGCTTATATTTTCCCTTTTTTTTCTCCAGACTGTGCCCAAAGGGTGTTTGGATCCAGCAAAACTTTTATGTGGGAGGTAATATCAGTCTGAAGTGGATGCTTCAGGGTCCTCCTTTATACCTGAGCTCCCCTTTGCTCTCTTATGATGTGAAATCATTAGAAATCACCTTGAAAATACACAGCTGAAAGTACAAACAAATAGTTTGGGACAGCTCGTGGAAGTCAGGAGGCTCCATCAGGCTGCTCCCATGGTTACCTGTGGGTTGGATATTCTCCATTGCACTTGGCAGCCAGGTATGGAGACCTGTTAAAAGAGAAGAGAAGGATGCTTGGGTTTAGTGATGAAGTTCAGAAGCCTTATTTTGTGGGTAGGAATGATCTTTTACCATCCCACTCCTGATTTCACCAGGGACACAAAACATTTCTGTGCTGGAGAAATGCTGATTTTTTTCCTCCTCTCCTGCAATGTCTGTTTGCATTTCTCTACAAAGCTCTTGTGAAGCAAAAAAAAAGGAGTTTTCATGGAGGGGGAAACCCGGTGCATGAATAATGTGTCCTTGCTTTTGAAAAGAGCAAGAGAATGAATATTTGTGGCTGAAAATCCTCCAGTGCTGCCGGCAGCTCGTGGGCGAGCGAGAGGAGACGTTGGAGCTCCTGCAACAAACAGGCTCTTCAGAGCATCCACCACAAATCCACTGTCAGTGGGAGGAGGCTGGGGCAGGAATTACCCAGATTAGTCTCTTCATTAAAATCCCATCTCTGTCTGTGTGTGTGCACAGCAGCCGTGCTGGCAGCTGCTGCAGGAGAGCAGGGAACGTGTGAGATGGAGCCTTTGGGAGCCATGTGAGGGGGCAATTTCTTGTTAGTGGGACTTTTTCTTTGCCCTGGCTGTCCTGGAAATCCAAAGGGACAAAGCAGCAAAGTGCTGCTGGCACATGGAGCTGCAAAAACCAGGCTGGGATATTGCCCAGTGCTGGGATTTTGGGGGGTGTTGCAAATCCCAGTGGAAAAGAGGCACTTTCCAAACCTCTCTGCTCCTCCCTGCCTGAGATTTCGTATGTGTGTTTGGGATGCAGAAAAGCAAAACTCTGGTTCTTGGGGGTTCTTCAGGCAGCCTGGGGTGGGGAACTGAGGCTGTCAGGGTTCAGCAGTGGGTTGCTTGGCCCTGGCTTGCAGGTAGGGTCCTGCATCTCATTGGGGGAGATGGCTGAGGGACACAAGTGCTCCTGCCCATGGTGGATCTTCTGAGCTTTGCTGGATCCTACCACAGCGACTGAGCTCTGCAGCCTCGTGGCACCTGTGTGGTCACCAAGTCCTTGTGCTGCCATCCACCTCAGGGGTTAAACACCTGCTGCAATCTGGTGGTGGCTCAAAAAAGCTGCATCACCCCCCCAGGATGGGACAGGCTGTGGTGGAGGCTGCTGGTGTTTGTCCTTGTCCTCACCCAGCCGTGTCATTCTGAAGCTCCCAGCCACCTCCAGCTGCCCGTGTGTTGGCTGTGGCTGTGACATGGGGCTCTGTTTGTCCCTGAGATGATTGCAGCCTGGCTGCAGGCACAAAGCCATCCATCCATCTCCCAGGGTAGGCACCAAGCACCAACTGCTGCCTGTCTGTGCCTGCCAGTGGGTAATAACAGCTCTGCTGGGGCTTTTCCTTATGTGTACCCTGCAGAATTAGAAATATTGTGGTTATTTCCTACATTATTTCTGTTAATTGCCCATGGAACACATGAGAAGCCACCTCCAAGCTTATCGTACGTGACTCTTGTGATTGTGGGTTGGAAATTGGAATTTAAGTTCTGTGTTCTGCTGTGGTTCAGCATCCAAATCTCAGCCTGGCCAAAGCAGACCAGGATTTCCTCGGGAAATATTAAGTGGCCACCAAAAGTGTCTGATGTCTGGTTGTCCTTTGTCACTAGGCTACTTGTGGGCCATGCAGGAGGGAGTCCCCGAGCAGCAGGTCCTACAGAGCTGCTTGATGGGAAGGGTTAAACACAGGGATTAAGTAATCCTCCCGTAATAGAAAGATGACTTAATGTGATGGGAAGACCTGGAGTGACACAGAAGAAGTCAGAAGGGAGCTAAGATTTTGGGAGAGAGAGTGGAAAACAAGGGGAGGAGGAGCAAGACAAAAAAAAACCCTCTCCCTTGGCTGCTGTCAGAGATGATTCTGCAGCTCCAGGCCATGTCCAGTGTGTCCCAGCAGGGCTGTGGGGCTGCCAGGGGGCTGTGGTGCCACCTGCTGAGAGCATCACCCAGTTCGTGGTCCATTTGGCATCTTGCTTATCTCATGTTGTCTTTTTGCTTGGCCTTTCTTCTAAGGCGTTGGTCTCAGGCTGGTAAAGCACTTTGCTCAGTCTTCTTAGTCATAGAATCATAGAGTGGTTTGGGTGGGAAGGGACCTTTCAAGGTCATCTGGTCCAACCCCCAGCACTGAGCAGGGACATCTGCACCTAGAGCAGGTTGCTCAGAGCCTCCTCCAACCTCACCTGGGATGGTTCCAGGGATGGGGCAGCGACCACCTCTCTGGACAACCTGGGCCAGGCTCTCACCACCCTCAGTGTCAAAAATTTCTTCCTTCTCTCTAGTCTGAATCTCCCTCTTTCAGTTTCAAACCATCACCCCTTGTCCTGTTGCAAGAGGCCCTGCTAAAAATCTGTCCCCATCTTTCTCATAGACCCCATGAATGAATTGCCCCAGTAACGAGAGCAATGGGATGAGGTGTGATGGTAACCCCAGTACCACATGGGGCTGGGTTGACCCTCGTGGGGCAAATCCCAGGGACACCCATGGGCAACGTTGGCTTCATGCCATGCTGAGGAAGCCTGGCACCCAGACATCACCTTTAGGAGAGATTCACCTCTGGTTTGGTCTGGTACCCACAGCACTCAGCCAACATCAGTAAAACCAGAGGATTTTCTATATTTTGGCAGAAATGTTTGGAAATTGTTGCAACACTGAAGAGCAGGGAGGGGGTTTGCTTCCAGTGCACTGTGCTGGGCTGTTTGAGGTGGCTCTTGGCCATGCACAGCGGGGTAAAGGAGCAGGTTTGCTGTGGTTCCAGGCATCCACCCTGGCAAAACAAAAAGGGAAAATAAAAAGAAACCTTTTGAGGTACCAGGAGGCATTTGGATGTAGGTGGTTTTACAGGAGTGCACTTTTTATCACCTTTATCCTTCTCACCTCTGCCTCCTCCATGGCCATGGGGCATTTCCTACATCTGCCAACGTGGGGTTCTCTGGGCTTTTAAAAGTTCCTCAAGATATGACTTTTATATCTCCTTTATAGCTGGAGTTAAAACAACCATGATTTGACCTGTCAGTTGTTCTGTTCTCAGGGCTCCTCTGCATGATGCTGCTTCTGGGCTCCTGCTTCTTGAATTTATTCCCTTTGGCACATGGCATGACTAGAAGCTCAGTGCCTTCTGGTTTTTTGGTCTCTGTAGCTTCAAAACTGCCCCGTTTTCCTTCATTTGTGGAAAGTCCATTTTCCAAGATAACTCAACCAGAGCAACCTTGTGGGGCTGGTTCTTTGCATGCGCTGACCAGAATTTTTTGCTCCACGCTGGCACCCCAAGGGATGAGTCTGAGGGAGTGGGGTGGGCAGGTTAAGCCTGGGGTTAAACACAGCCAAGAAAGAGGGAGATGCTGGTGGTGGCTGTGCCCTGGCCCCATGTGGTGCTGGGCAGCTGCTCCATCCCTCCGGCGCCAGCCTGGCTGTTGGGAACCAGCTTATCCCTGGGAAATCAGGACCAGTGGAGGACACCCCGCAGAGATGCAGCTCTCTACAGCCAGGCGTGGGGCACAGCACTCTCTCCCTCTTGCTATGTAGAAAATCTGATGAATGTCCTCTCAGAAAAATGCTGTTTCACATGAGGACATCCCGTCTGGCAGGTCCAGTGCTTGGTGAGCATGTGAAAAGACTGAGAGAGTTGGGGTTGTTCAGGCTGGAGAAGAGAAGGCTCTGAGGGATCCTTATTGTGGCCTTCCAGGATCTGAAGGGGGCTACAAGAAAGCTGGGGAGGGACTTTTTAGGCTGTTGGGTAGTGGTAGGACTGGGGGGAATGGGTCAAAAGTAGAGGTGGGGAGATTGAGATGAGACGTTAGGAAGAAGTTGTTGCCCAGGAGGGTGGGGAGACACTGGCACAGGTTGCCCAGAGAGGTGCTGGAAGCCCCATCCCTGGACATTTTGAAGGCCAGGCTGGCTGGGGCTGTAAGCAACTGATGTAGTGGGAGGTGTCCCTGCCCATGGCAGAGGGGTTGGAATTGGATGATCTTTGAGGTCCCTTCCAACCCTGACAATTCTATGATTCCATGAAAACCTCAGGGAAAGGTTTTGTCCTTCTTGTGGGAACAACTGGTGATGTTGGAGGGCAGAGGATGGATGGACCAGCAATTATCCACCACAGGTCAGCAGCCCTGGCTAAGCTGGGTGGGAAGAGGGGAAGGATTTCATCCCATTGGAGAAAGATAGATGTCTGCTGACTGAGAGAGGAATGAAAAAAAAAATAAGCTAAGTCATTTTAAAGTCAATAACGTACAGCACTAAGCAGCTTTTGGTTTAAATAATGCTCTTTTAAGGCTAGTGGGGTATAAGTAGCAGGACATGAGGTTGTCCCTGGTGTGCACTTTATCCCTGAATCAGCGTGAGTGCGTCAGGGATGAGCCTGATGGTGCAATGAGGATGCTCTGAGCTGCCTCCCAGCTTCTCCCAGTTTCCCCCAGTTAAGCAGCCATTGTTACAGCAAAGCTTCAATGCTAGAGAGTAGCAGGCTGGAAACAAACAGAAGGAATTGCTTTTTCCCCCAAAAGATATTGAAGGACCCAAACCCACGGAGAGTTCAGGAAGGATTTAAGGACAGCTTCATCATTAAACACCATATTTTAGGCTCAGCCTCTGGCTCAAAAAGTCTCTAAAGCCCAGGTAGCTGGGAGGGTTTGCCAGGGAGGGGTAATTGAATAAAACTCTAGATCCTTTACCTAAATATTAACTGACATCTGGACCTGGTAGACCTTGATGTGATCCAGGATGATTATTCTTTTGCATAGATGCTTCCCACTGTTCCAGCAGCAGTTCAGTGTGTGCGGGGAGATTTTTCCAGGGTCTTCAGCATCCTACCATCCATGTAGAGCTGGAGATGCTGCCTCCAGGCTGTAATTCACCTGCCACATCCCTGTCCTTCTGCCTGGAGTTTTCTGCCCACTTCTTCTCCAGCAGGCAGACCTTTTTCTGCTCTCTCATGTGCTTTGGAGAGCCCTCAACAGTTAAAAGTGCAGTTAAATCTGCTGAGACTGACCTGAGACAGGATCCAGCCTGGGAGAAAAAGCCATTTAGATGTCTTGCAGAGGGAAGGAGTCCTCTAATGCCAGCCAAGCCTGGGGTGTCCCCTGCCAGGGTCCCTTGACATGTCAGCACACATCAATCTCTAGCTGGCAGGGTGGCCTGTCCTTCCTGAAAAGCTGGAAAGAAAAGTGCTGTGATGTTTGTTGTGGAACTTCAAAGAGCCAGAGACACTGGAATGATCTTTGGCATGATGCAAACAGGAGTAAATGGCCAGCAGATTAAACGCCTGTTGTGGGGGGAGAAAGGTGAAGGGGGAGCAAATATTTGTGTCTGGGATTAAGGAATAATTCTGCACCATGCTGGTTATGAACCTGCCATCATATTTTCTTGCTGCTGATATTCAGGGGAAATTGAATTTCTCCTGTGGCTGTTGGAGCAAGAGCTGTCAGGTTTGCTGGGAAGTGCGAGCTATTTGCACACCCCAAAACACCCCAAATGGGAGGGGAGGCAGGTGGTGAAATTACCCATTTTCTTCCTCATTTCCACTGAGAGTTCTCTGGCCACTGACTCGGCAAATTTGGGCTGGGAGTGAGTTATTTCTGCTGAATGTTGCAGCAGCATCTGGAAGGTGAGGCTGTTGCTGGGCACTGCCTGAAACCTTCCCAGCCAGGGCTGCTGCCGTGGGGCCCTATTTGTGCAATGGAGATGAAAGTGCTGCTTCAATTCCCCAGATGCTCAGCGAGTTGAAATCATCTGGCTGAAATCAGCTCTTAGATCAAGCTGCTTGTTGCAGGCCAGGGGGTTACTCATGGGCTGGCACAGAGAGCACAGGGCTGAGACCTTACTGGGCTTGGGTGAGGGATGCTCTGCCCCTTCCAACACCATTCAAACCCTGGAAGAGGCTTCCTGGGCAGGTGGTTGATGCTCCAAAACTGTTAATGTTTAAGAGGTGTTTGGCCCTTAATAAGAAGCTTTAACTTTTGGTCAGGCAGTTGGACCCTGAGATCCCTCTGCTGGAAGCAGTGCCCCTTTGTTTGCCTCTTCAGAGGAATTTCTCCTGCCTGAAATAACTCCTGGCAGGGGTGTTTTGAAAGAAGTCATCAGCCAGCATTGATTTGGGCTGGGATGCAGGTTTATGTGTCTTACACCAGCTGTAAAGCATCACTCAGGATGGGCAGAGATGTGCCCTGCAGTGGGGCTCAGCACCCTTGGGTTGGTATCTTGTGGGTTTGGGTGCTTTGCATTAAGGATGTCTCATTTACAGCATCACAGAGTGCAGGAAAAGCAAACACTTGGTTATTCACAGCATCATAGAATGTTTGAGGCTGGAAGGGACTTCTAGAGCTCATCTGGGCCAACCTCCCTACACCAGCAGAGACATCTCTACCTAGGGCAGGCTGCTCAGAGCCCCATCAAGCCTGACCTTGAAGGACTCCAGGGATGGGGCCTCCACCCCCTCTCTGGGCAGCCCATTCCACTGATGTATCACCCTCAGATTAAAGAGGTTTTTTTCTAATATCCAGCCTAAATCTCTCCTTTCCCAGCTTAAATCCATTACTTATTATCCCCACGACTTTCAGCAGGTTCAATGAGGCACAACACAAAGACTTCCCAGCTATGATCCAGGTTTCCCTCCTGTGCCCATTCCAACCTCTACTCCTGTGACCCATCCAACCTACTAAACCTTTGGGTGTGCAACCAGCTGCCTCCCTGGCTTCTCCCACCTCATCCAGCATCAACATCCCGGTGTGGTCAGCCTGGCTCCCTCCTCTGTGCAGCTGAAGGGTGATTCCAGTGAGCTGGGATGGATGGATGGATGGATGGATGGATGGATGGATGGATGGATGGATGGATGGATGGGTGGGTGGATGGCACCTCAAGGCTGGTGTTCCCTGCTGGAGAGGTTATCCCTTTATGGCTCCTCCCCCTGTGCCTTCATCACACCTTGCTCAGTCAGAAGGAGTTGGCGTTAGCAAAGACCTACTTTTGAAGCTGTTGGAGCTGAAGTGTAAATAATACATGTATATTGAAATGCCACCCGGGTGCAGGTTACAGGCCAAGCTGTTGCCTTGGAAGGGGCTTCAAGTTTTCCATTGCCTCACCCTGTAAAACGAGCCCCTACCCTGCTCGTTGCCCTACACAAGTTGGCTGGCTTGCTCCAGAATTTAAAACCATTATTTTTCCCCCCCTCCTTTGATGAATATTGGCCCTGACAAATGCTTGAATTGTCTTTGCTGGTCCCTCCTTGAGCAAAGCAACCGACAGCCAGAAGTACTAGAAAATATCCTAGAGTAGAAAGAAATCCAAGGCTGGGCTGAGGTGATTTGCAGGACATCCCTTCCTACCTTCCAGCTTTTCTGATGCTCCAAGCTGTGCCATGGGCTTAAACACTTCAGGTAGTCACAGGCACTACCTGTGATTTAAAAGCTCCATTTTCAACCGTCCTCCTCCTCCCTCCTGAAACTGGACTAAGGAATAACCCCATAGTTTCCCTTCCCTTGAAGGGGACATGTAGGTGCCTGTGGTCCCCTGAATATGTTTTCTATATATATTTTCTGATTAGCAAAGGCCTTTGACTGTGAAAAGTGTGATTATTATTATTTTTTTTAATTTATTTTTTTTTAATAACTACTCCTCCACTTCCTCTGCTTCCGAGGGGAGTGGGAATGAGATTTGCTTTTGACACATGGCTGCAATTATTTAAATCCCTCCTCACCACTCGGGCTGCGGAACAGGGACTCCACCAGTCGCAATGGTTATTAATGAGAGCATCAGCTGGTGAAACAATTAATCCCCACACACACGTGTGTGCTTCCTCCTTGCCTTGGAAGCCCTCCAAACACCCCGTGATTATTTGTCTTGTTTAAAACTCCTTTTTTGAGCTGGTGAGGGGCAATCTGGTGCCTTGCCCAAGGTCTGGCTGCTGCTCCCAGGCTGCTCTCCTGCCACCGTGCAAGACATCTCTCCCCCCAGCAGCAGTGCCCAGCATGCCTGTCACCCCTGGCTACATTTCCCAATTAGGAGGATCAAGCTTTATGATGAAGCTTTGCTAGGAGCTTTTTAAATGGTTTGGGGTTTTTTTTCCAAGCCCTTTCACAGGGTGCGTCGTTAGCGGCGGTAAATGAAGGTGTTTAGTGAGCTCATCCATCACTTCGGGGTGAGTTCCCACCTCCCACGCCCACTGCTGCTCTCTTGGGATGGAAATAATGCTTTAAAATAGTGGTGCAAAGGAGGAGGGTGGTAGGAGCACTGGGAGCACCACTGCTGCTTGCTGCCATGAGGAGGAGAAGGGCTGGACCGAGGGTTTTGGATGGGGGCAGGTGGGCATCAAGTGGTTCAAAGGGGCACCGAGGTGGATTTAGGCTGGAGATGGGTTCTGTCCTTTTTTTTGTGCATTGCTGTGGGGCTGGCAGGAGTGGGAGAGCCCATGTGAGGAGGGATGGACCAGAGAAGGCTGCAAGTTCTGCCCAAGGAGATGGGGGCAGTGGGTGCAGGTCACAGCTGGCATGGCTGGAGCTTTCTCAAGCCCAGGCTGCTTGCAGCCCTGGTTGCTTTTCTTGCTCCTAACCAAGCGTTCCCATCTGTCCCGTGGGATCCTGGCCCTGAGGTCCCCGCTCACCCCATGGGTGACCCAGACCCAGACTTGACTCATCCCCTTCCAGTCTGACACTTCATCATTACCCTTGGCTCGTGGGTGATGGAGCAGAGAAAAAAAAGCCCCCGTTGGCCACGGGCCATGGGTCCTGTCAGCACTCAGGAAAGTGCAGAAGGTTCTTTTGCATCTCAAAAGGGGCTGGTTGGCACCTCCAAGAAAAGGGAGAGCAAACTGCAGAGTGCAGCCCCTGCCCAAGCTTTGGCTTCCATGTGTCTTGCCCACACCCAGCAGCCGGTGTTTTGACACATCCCAGTCCCTGAGAAATGGGGCATTCAACCCCAAGACTCATTTCTTTTGTCTAGCAACATGTTGTCCAGGGTGGCAATATGTTCTTACAGGTGCTTCACCCTCCCCTTGTCCGGGGGGGGGAGCTGGGGGGTGGGGAGTGGGGAGGAAGCCCATCCTCATGTGCTGGTCTCCCTATGTGCTCGATGTCTCATGAAGGTCACTTCTCACCTTGCTGTTGGGGATGAGGATTATTCCTTGGCAGCATCTTGGCTAAGAGAAACACCCTCTCCTATGGGGATAGACTGAGAGAGTTGGGGTTGTTCAGGCTGGAGAAGAGAAGGCTCTGAGGGGACCTTATTGTGGCCTTCCAGTATCTTAAGGGGGCTACAAGAAAGCTGGGGAGGGACTTTTTAGGATGTTGGGCAGTGGTAGGACTGGGGGGAATGGGTCAAAACTAGAGGTGGGGAGATTCAGATGAGACGTTAGGAAGAAGTTCTTCCCCAGGAGGGTGGGGAGACACTGGCCCAGGTTGCCCAGAGAGGTGCTGGAAGCCCCATCCCTGGACATTTTGAAGGCCAGGCTGGCTGGGACTGTGAGCAACTGATGTAGTGGGAGGTGTCCCTGCCCATGGCAGGGGGGTTGGAACGAGATGATCTTTGAGGTCCCTTCCAACCCTGATGATTCAATGATTCTATGATCTGGAGTGAGTCCCCTCCTGCCTTCCCTGGCTTAATCAGCTCCCGGGTCATGCTGGTCACCGAGAGCTAAAATGGGGCTCATTATCCCAGCGATGATGAGCTGGAGACTTTGAGGAAAAGAAAAAAAAGCTTATTCACGTAACATGGACAAATTACATGGAAGATTTGTTGTTGGGCTGATCTCTCCAGCAGTACTTGTTCCCCTCTAACAGCCAGCTGGGAGCACAGTGACATGAAACCTCATCATTGATGGGTACAGAAAGCAGAGGAAAGGGCAAAATGTTTGTGTTCAGAAAGCTGGGGTGGGAGAGGGGGCTTGGTTGTGATCTCACTGATAGAGCTGATAAGAGGGCCTGTCTTTTAGCAGGGAAGCAAGTGGGTCACACAGCCAGCCAGGGAGGCTGCAGGGAGGGTTTCTGTGGTTTTCCTGCTTGTCCAGCAGAATTTGGGGTGCCTGGGGGAGCTGGGCAGTGATGGGGCTTTGCTGGAACCAGCAGCATATCCAATGACTTCTGTGTTCTGCCCAGCTGGAGAGGCAACCTTGGCAGCCAGCTCCACCTCCCCTATTAGCTCACTTCTCATCTTTCTGGAGGAGATGGATGCTGAAATCCCCACCATTAGCAGGGTAATAATCTGCCAAAAGCAATGAAGTGTGGAGGGAAGAGGGGGTTTTCTTTGGGCAGTTAAAGACATTCATTGTTGCCTGTTTGCTTTTGTTTGGCTTCTCAGCCCCAGAAATGGCAGCAGCAGCTTTCTGCTGACCCCAGGCTCTTGGAAAAGGGCTATTAAAATGAAATAACTTGGTGAGCGGGCACAAAAGCTGCACAAAAAACCCTGTGCCCAGCAGGAAAAAAGAATCTATGGTGTGCAAATAAAAGCAGATTCAACCCCCCCTGCTCCAGCAAGCAACTTTCTGCTGTACTTATAGAGGAGGACGGGGGTACTATTAAATCTCCTCATTGGCACAGAATATGAAAAAGCTACAAAAAAAGCCCACATCCCTTTTTCTTTTGAAGACACGAGCAGGGAATTAGTAGTGGATCAGGTTGTATCCTGTTATTCCTCATCTGATGAAAGCTGAGGTTACAATGGTGGCTCTGTTCTGCTGGGCTGAGTGGGAGCCATTCTTTTCTGTGCAGTTAATGTAAAGCAGATTGAAGCTGCTCGAGCAGGGAGGGCTCAGGGGAACCCTCACACACCCCTCAAGTCTCATTAGCTTCACCCTCCCTGATCCCCAGGGGGCTGAGCCCTCTGGGACTATCCTATGGCCCTGCAGGGAAGCAGGACGGGGACAGTACAAGGGTTTTCTTGGCCAATGTAATGTCTGTTTATTGAAAACCACACAGAACAGAACTTTTATGGATGGATAGATGCACAAATTGCAATTAAAAACTGACAGCAAGGCCAAAGGTCAGGTGAAGGGCATTCACCTTGGCTGTCTGCATTTGCCTGGCTCCTCAGCATTTGGCAGCAACTGAGACCTTCTTGCTGTGGAGCTCCTGCTGACTTGCTGGGGGATTGGACTAGATGATCTTTCGGGGTCCCTTCCAATCCCTAACATTCTATGATTTAAATACCTGGGTGCCCTGTGCTCTGTCAGCCCACAATGAGAGCTGGAAGGGGTTCCTGACCTCCTAGACATGGCTGGAGGACACCAGCCCCATAGCTATGGGGTGGCTTGTCCCTCCTCCGCCCTGGGTGGGGGAACTGGGATGTGTCCCCCCAAAAAGCAGCTGTCTGGAATGTGTCCATGGTCAGGCTGGAACAGAAGCTGATGGTTCCCCTTCCACCTACAAAAGCATCAGGATTCAAACCCGCTCTTTGGACGCTGGAGGTGTTGAGGTGAGGGCAGGAGTTTGGCTTGAAATGGAAGATGTGCCAAGGGGAAAATGGGGGTGATATCAACTCCTGGGCTGGAGAAAACATCTTCCCAAGCAGCATGAGGGACAAGCAGGGACCCTGGGAGCCAGGCTGGCGGCTGCCTCGTGTGCTCTGGCTCTCATCAGAGCAGCAGAGGCAAGAGGGGACCTCTGCCTGCCTAAACTCTTCCAAATGTGATCTGTGCTCCAATAAAATAAACAGTTTAGGGAAAGCGAAGCCCCAGGCACACACTTTGGCAGCTGATCACTCCCTAATTGCAGGAAGAGCAGTTGGGAGAGGGGTTTTTTTTTATTTCTTCTTTGGGCTGGTTTCTGATGAGAAACTGGGCTGGAGGAGCAGAGTTGAAGCTTCTCTCCCCTCACCCCACCCCCCAGCAAAAAAATGCTGCTTTCTTCCCCTTTGTATTAATGGAATTCAACTTATTTCAAGGAAGAGGAAACACAAGCAGCCTCTACAAAGTGTGAACCTCAAACCTTCAGTGAAAGCCAGTTTGGTTTTATACGTGCAAACTTTTCCTGGGCTTTTGGTTGTTGTCTGGGAGCAGCAGGGGCAGGTTTAAGGGCTGTGGAAGGGTTTGGTGGGCAGGAGTAAACCAGAGCTGCTGCCCCTCAAGCTGCCCTGCCTGCCTCTGTGTGCGTGTTTCCCCACCCCAAAGCTCCCTAGAAAGGGATGGAGATAATTAACAACAGCTCCTTTCATCTGCAAACAGACGAGATGTGTCAAAGCTCATTTCTTTTCCCCTAAAATTTGTGGGGAGGGGGATAGAGGGAGCAGCCACCCTCTGCCACCCCACACTGGGGTCACAATGGGGCTGCTCTTTGCAGTGATTGAGACAAAGGGGTAATAAAACCAAAGGGAGAGGCTGAAATGAAGGATTTGAAGCCACAAGCCAGCCCAGTTTTGCAGAAGGGGCTGGAGGTCCAGCCAGTATTGCCCATGGCTCCCCCTTCCCTCACCATCACAGCCCTTCCTCTTGCTCCCCCTCTTTCCTTTTCTCCTCCTCTTCCTTTCAACTCATCCGTTTGGAACTGTCTTAAATGTAATGACAGCAAATGGTATGTTTTAATGAGCACTATTCTAGTGATTTCTCTTCCTACAGCCTCTTCCCTTTGGCCACTGAACAACAAAGGCCCTTTTTTCTAGTCAAACCAGAGCTCATCAAATTCCCTCCCCTCTACTGAGGAGCTGCTCATCTAAACCCAATGGTTACTTGGGGATTTTTAATATACTCAATCATAAAAACCCCTTTCCAAGAGTCTTTTCAGCTTTTTTTTTTTTTACTCTACGTTAGAATTTCAAGAAAATATTGTTTATTTTATTGCAAGCTATTGTTTGCTTTAATGCAAGCTGGAACAATTCCTTTTTTCTGGTGCAGTTCTCTTCCAGGAGGTCATTTACAGAAGCAACAAGCCCAACATGTTGTTTTCTTTTAAATTCTTGATTGTTTTTCTGTTGGCACTTGTGCAAATTGCCTTTGCTGCAAATGCATGTTGTTAGTGGGGCGTCAGCTGCAGTTTCTTATTAGGCTGGAGTAGAGTTTATTGGCAATATTCCAGTGCAGCTTCTCTATAGGAAAATGCAGGTTTCTTGAGAGTAAAATGTGTCATAGGAGCATATAAATACATTTCATTTTGAGGAGGTAGAAAAAGGGAGTACTCCCAACAGCAGGATATTTACATTTTTTTGCACTAAGTTAACCAGGGTTATAATTATAGCCAAGCATTTTGATGGATCCCAAATGGTTATTTTTAGAATTCTGTTTAGCAGGAAATTAAAAACAAGTTGGGGGAAAAAAAAAAAAAAAAAATCCCTGTTCTTGTAACACATAAATGGTGGTTCTCATATGGAGCAGAAAACCATCATAGAATGTTTGAGGCTGGAAGGGATTTCCAGAGCTCATCTGGGCCAACCTCCCCACACCAGCAGGGACATCTCTACCTAGGGCAGGCTGCTCAGAGCCCCATCAAGCCTGACCTTGAAGGACTCCAGGGATGGGGCCTCCACCCCCTCTCTGGACAGCACATTCCACTGATGTATCACCTTCAGATTAAAGACCTTTTTTCTAATATCCAGCCTAAATCTCTCCTTTCCCAGCTTAAAACCATCACTCCTGGTCCTATCGTTACAAACCCTTTTGAATAGACCTTCCCCCACCTTTACATAGGTCCCTTTCAGGTACTGGAAGTATCTCAGTGCTTGAATCCAAGCTCCTGAGCTCTGGACCCTGCTGAGGAGCTGGCTCTGGAACATGCAAACAAGAGCAGCTCTTCTGCTTCATTACCCCCACTGGAGACAGTTATCAAGTTGCTTCTTCAGATAACAGGACTTCATTTTCCAAGAAGCTTTGTTGCTTTTAAAGGTTTAATTGGGTCCTTTTAGTGAACACCACAGAGATGCTGTGAAATGATGACCCAGCCAGACTGGGGGAAGCTACTGGTGAGGTTTGCTGGTGGAGCTTGGCCATGGGAAGGGCTGGATGCTCTTTTGGTCCTTCCCAGACGTTTTGTTTGGTTGAACCTTACCACTGCACCTTCATAGGGCCCTCTCAGTGGCTAGAGAGCACCAAATATCCACCAAGTGCAGCTGCTCCTCCAGCAGCCTGGGTCTGAGCCCCCAGCACTTGAATCCTGAGGGACTTTCCTTGAATTCCTGAGTCATGACTTTCACTTGGTCAATGTTACTGGGTCAAATTTATGTGATTTGGCCTGAAAACCAAAACCATGGCACATCTTTCTTTAAATTCATTTCAATAACTTGTTCAACGTGTCTGGTTCTTTTTTTTGTATACTGATATTTTTCTCCTCAGCTTCCAAAATCTTTGCATTTGCCCATGAAAGACAACACAGAGGCCAATCCCTGCCTGTGGATTTTTCCCAAGCTGCCTGACCTTCATTGCCCTTAGTTTCCCCATCTCCTCTGTGCTAGCACCAGATTGAGGCACATCAGCCTTAGAAAAGGACTAAATATCCCAGTGCCAAAATGCTTGATACAAAGAACATTCCCATCCTTTATTGCCCTTCCTCAGAAAGATGCTCTGAGGGTGAAATTAGAGGCACTCTGGGAGATGTTAAAGTAAATTAATCCACCCAGCTCCAAATAAGATTCTTCTCTGTTTCTTCTGTGCTGTTTCTCCTCAAGGAGATGCTGCACCCAAAATATCAGATTCCTTCCTCCACATGCACATTGGGTTGAATATTAGGATGTTAATGCATTTAGAGCCAGTTCTGAATCTTCAGAGTTTGAGTACAGCTGTCCAGGCCACCACCAGCTCTCAGATAACCCAGCCCATGGGACATACCCAGCAGAAGAGCCAAGTAGGACATCTGAGGGCACAGTGACATCTCATCCCTTCACCACACCAGGGGTGAGACAATGTCCTGTCCCCTGCAAGGTGGGAACCCATCCCTCCGAGGGGACCTTATTGTGGCCTTCCAGGATCGGAAGGGGGCTACAAGAAAGCTGGGGAGGGACTTTTTAGGATGTTGGGTAGTGGTAGGACTGGGGGGAATGGCTCAAAACGAGAGGTGGGGAGATTCAGATGAGACGGTAGGAAGAAGTTCTTCCCCATGAGGGAGGGGAGACACTGACACAGGTTGCCCAGAGAGGTGCTGGAAGCCCCATCCCTGGACATGTTGAAGGCCAGGCTGGCTGGGGCTGTGAGCAACTGCTCTAGTGGGAGGTGTCCCTGCCATGGCAGGGGGGTTGGAACTGGATGATCTTTAAGGTCCCTTCCACCCCTGACAATTCTCTGATTCTGTGATCTGCAAGGTGCAGTTTGTGGGCTGATGTGGGTTTGGGGTGATGTGAGGCTTTCAGGCACCAAGGGCTGGGTGACACTGCTCTCTAGTGGAGGGCTCTTCACCAGACGGGTCGAGATGAAGCTGGTGGAAAGGGTCAGGGATAAAAATGACTTTTTCTTGCTATTTATATGACAAGTTTTTAGAACTTAATACACGTCCATGGAGACATTACACAGCCATGGAATAATTCAGTAAAGAAGTGTAAATCAAAGATGCTTGACTCTACCTCACCATGCTGGGAAGGATTTATTGATCAAGATCTTTCTGATGCCACCAGTCCTCTCACTACCACATCATGGCTGAAGCCACCAAACTGTGGCAGTTCTCCTGGTGCAGGGGGTGCTCTTGGGTGCACAGCAATTACTCCTCCCATCAAATCCCCCAAGCTTTGTGCCTGGAATAGAGGAGGACCAGGCCTGTGGAGCTTGGTGTGGAGCCAAAGAAAATTTGGAAAGGAAAGGCAGATAAACAAAGAGCTATTCCTGGAGCAGCCCGTGCACGCAGAGGAGGTATCACTGCAGGCATCACACATGGTGACCAGCAGCAACACTGGGGATCCTGCTGCAAGGGGACATTTAGAGACCATCTCAGCATTGCAGAGTTCCTGCCAGGTGTGTTCTTAACAGGAGGCTGAAAAAATCATAGAATCATAGAATGGTTTCGGCTGGAAGGGACCTCTAGAGGTCATCTGGGCCAACCTCCCTACACAACTAGGGACATCTCTACCTAGAGCAGGATGATCAGAGCCCCCCATCAAGCCTGACCTTGAAGGCCTCCAGGGATGGGGCCTCCACCCCCTCTCTGGCCAGCCCATTCAACTGATCTGTCACCCTCAGATTAAAGAGCTTTTTTCTAATATCCAGCCTAAATCTCTCCTTTCCTAGCTTAAAACCTTCCCTCCTTGTCCTATCATTACAAACCCTTTTGAACAGACCTTCCCCTGCCTTCCTGTAGCCCCTTCAGGTACTGGAAGGTCACTCCAAGGTCCCCCCAGAGCCTTCTCTTCTCCAGGCTGAAGAGCCCCAACTCTTCACACAAGAGATGCTCCATTCCCCTGATCATTTTGGTGGCCCTCCTGTGCTGGAGCAGAGAAATAGCCCAGGGTTTGGTCCTGCAAGAGCAATAGGAGTTCCTGATCAGGGCTGAGAGTCCCACAGCACATTCCCAGCAGCCACAATTATTTTATAAATGGCCATAATGAAGTTCATGTTGATATCACACCAAAATTTGGAGCAAAGCCCCCAGATGATGAGCTCTCCAGGATGAGTGAGCTGCTCTTCCTACCCCCCCACCCCAAATCACTGGCACTTGCTGGTCTGGGCTTTTGATAGCAGGGAGGGAATCACGGAATCGGTGTCAGGGATTGGAAGGGACCTCAAAAGATCATCTAGTCCAGGATCACCTAGACCAGATCACCCAGGAACACGTCCAGGTGGGGTTTAAATGTCTCCAGAGAAGGAGACTCCACAACCTCCCTGGGCAGCCTGGGCCAGTGTCTGTCACCCTCACTGGGAAGAAGTTTCTTCTCCTATTTATGGGAAGATCACAACAGGGATGTCTAGACTTCGTGATGTGAAAACTGCAAACCTCAGCAGAGCTGGGAAGGCTCTTGGAACAAGGAGAGCCCAAAATAACTAATGATCCTCACTGGCACTTTCCCTCTTAACAGTCAAGACTTAGGAATTTCTGATGTGTTTATTGATGAGCTCTAAAGGGGCTTTAAAGTCACATATTTTTGTATTTATGTATTTTTTCAAATCCTCTTTACTCTGAATCTCTCTAAGGAGAGGAGGGAAATTTTTCCAAGCTGTTCCTTTGTAAAGTTGGCGAAAAAAACAACTTTAACTTTGAATTGGTCCATGGCAGTAAATAATGAGCTAAATCAGCTAATTAATAATCACAGGAGCACACACACTGGAAACTTAAGGATGAAGTAAAAGTTGAGCATGGGCTGTGCTGGTCTCTGAATTTAAGAGAATTTGGCAACTCCAGTTCTGGTCTGGGCTCTGTCTATGTTATCTTTGGATTTCATAGAATATCATAGAATTGTCAGGGGTGGAAGGGACCTCAAAGATCATCTCGTTCCAACCCCCCTGCCATGGGCAGGGACACCTCCCACTACATCAGTTGCTCACAGTCCCATCCAGCCTGGCCTTCCAAATGTCCAGGGATGGGGCTTCCAGCACCTCTCTGGGCAACCTGGGCCAGTGTCTCCCCACCCTCCTGGGCAACAACTTCTTCTAACATCTCATCTCAATCTCCCCACCTCTAGTTTTGAGCCATTCCCCCCAGTCCTACCACTACCCAACATCCTAAAAAGTCCCTCCCCAGCTTTCTTGTAGCCCCCTTCAGATCCTGGAAGGCCACAGTAATGTCCCCTCAGAGCCTTCTCTTCTCCAGCCTGAACCATCTTTCATGGTTTGAGGAGTGTTGGGGGTTTGTAAAACAAAAGAAAGGGGGAAAAAAAGGAACATATTCAACCAGGCAGCACCACAAACCTGTTAAAAGGATTTCTTTTTTAACTTCACTTGGGGAATGCAGCCCTTGCCTTGCTGCTGGCACGAGAAGAAGCATTTTTGCCCTGGTTTAAATAAGGAGCAGCTGCAAAACACACACACAGAGGCACATGAGGGTGTATTTTTATATCCCCTCAGTCTTCTGATATAGCCTCTCAGGGTTCCACAGCCATTGCTGCTCACAGGGGACCAACCACCCGTCCTTGGCCAGGCTTCTGGTGGGGAAGAGGAAGGGCCCCAATGTGGTGAATGGACAGAGACCCAGCCAATTGAAAAAAAAGGG
>VYZX01030104.1:658835-729392 GCA_013401335.1 Brachypteracias leptosomus
AAATATGATATATATAATATATAATATGATATATATATAATATATTACGATTATATTTTTATATTAAATATATATATGTGTGTGTGTGTGTATAAAAATATATATAAATAGTTATATTTTCTTGGCTCTGTTCCTCCTCCAAGGCAGAGGCAGCTTAACCTTTTTATCTCCATTGTTACTAACAGAATACATGCATTTATTTGTATCCCTTCCCTCCACTTCCAAAATAGCTCTTGCACTGTTTGGCTGCCATCAGTTGAAGCAGCATCTCTGATAAAGCTATTTAATACTTACCTTTGATACCACCAATATTCCAGGACAAGTCTTTTATCTCAAGCCTCTATTTTTTTTTCCTGATGCCTCATTATGTTCGGCAATTTTTTTGCTGCCATTTTGGTAAATAGTTTTTCTCACTGGTGATATCATATAAACCTCTCACTGTAATTCTCCCCTCTATGAGGTCGCATCTTCTTCATTTCTCTTGAGCTATTTCTTTGCCCTCCAAGGAGGTGGCTCAATAGCCCAATTATCCTTCATTACATGACACCTCCTGCTCTGTGCAGTGCTGTAGAGCAATGCCATGACTTGGCAATCCCTTAATTTTCATTCTCTTTGATCTAAACACCAATATTCTTGTTCACGGGGACATTTTTCTGCTCTGCTTCAACGTTGAATGCAAAATAGCTCTTGGTGTGTATAAATCAGCATCCTGCCAACGTGTCAGCAGGAGTTCAGGGCATGGCTCTACACCCAATCCTGGCATTGCATTGCTCAAAACCCTATATACCGGCTAAAAAAAAATAAATCTGTGTTTTTCCCTATGGAAAATCCTCATAAAATGTGAAGATGAACCCAAGTGGGTGCAGCTGATCCTCCTCTAAGTCTTGTAAGGGTTTGTTTAATGAGAAGATCCTCCTCTGGAGGTTTGGGGCAAACTTAATAGGAGGGATAAAAGTTTTCACAGCTGTTTGTCCACATAATATCCTCCTTATTGCCATGAGATGGTGCAGAATAGCCATGGGACTATTTGTATTAAGTCGTGTTTGGGGTTTGTTGGTTGTTTCCTGAGGGATAGACTGAACATAGGCTGCTGAGAAGAGCCACCCATCCCTCAGCACAGCTCCAGGAGAGCTCCTCTGCCTTTGCTGGAGGCTGCTGAGCATCAGGGTGAGAGGGCTCTTTGTACAAGACAATCAATCCGTTCCAGTAGGTATCAGCCAAATCCCTCTCCAGGGGAAGATGCTACAGCCCTAGGGAGAAATTCTCTTTTACTTGCTGGCAGAAATTGTGTGTGTGCTCCAAGGGAGAAAACTGGATGTGAAACACCATTGAAAGCAGCTCAAATCAAAAAAAAAGCTGCCCTGAAGTTATTGTCATCCCCTCCTCTGGTATCGTCTTGGTTTGGCTAAATTAAAGCCACATCAAAAGTCCCACAAGAAGGTGGATGAAGGCAGGTGGGCAGCATTGCTCCATGGGGGGATAAAACAAGGCTCAGCCCCTGGATGTTTATTTTAGCCTTGCTATTGAATGGTTATCACTTATTTTCAGGGATACTATGTGCTTTATTTATAGTAAAATCCTACTATAATCAGCCTCGATGCTCAAAGATGGCAAGACAAGAGTAATTTGGGTTTTATTGGGTGGGAAGAGCTTGTCATTGAGGCATCACCCCATCCCACTCACCAGGGCAGCTTCCAATGATGTGGAGCTACACATGGGAGAGAATTAGCTGCCAATTTATGACCATCAATTAATTTTTTTAATAACAAATATACTATTGCATTGGTTTCTTTCCCAGTGTGGCCAAAAAATTGCCAGTAGACAGGACCAGGTCATATTAACAGCTCTTTCTGCCCACATAGAGGTTAAATGAGACCTTGTAAAGGGATAAGTGTAGATCTTGTTAAGTTACTGTGAGGGTTCAGCTAACCCAGCAAACCACAGACTGACACTCATGGAGATGCCACCTCAGCAGTGAAAAATCAACAGCTCACAGCTTGGTGATGTCCATCGTGGGACCAGCCATAAAACATCTTTCAACAGGGTTTCAACATCAATTTCAAACAAGATGTGTTGGCACTGGAGCAGATGCTCTTGGTGTCTGTGCAGCAGAGGTGGTGGGCACAGTGATTATGATGATGATGAAGGGACTGGAACATCTCTTATGAGGAAAGGCTGAGATCTGGGGCTGTTTAGCCTGGAGAAGAGAAGGCTGAGAGGGGATCTGGTCAATATTTATAAATATCTGGAGGGTGGGTGTCAGGAAGATGGGCCCTGACTCTTTTCAGTGGTGCCCAGTGATAGGATGAGTGGTAATGGGCATAAACTTGTACACAAGAAGTTCCACCTCAACATGAGGAGAAAACTCTTTATTATGAGGGTGATGGAGCCCTGGAACGGGCTGCCCAGAGAGGTTGTGGAGTCTCCTTCTCTGGAGACTTTCAAAACCCACCTGGACACGCTCCTGAGTAACCTTGCCCTAGGTGAACGTGCTTTGGCAAGACTAGATGATCTCCAGAGGTCCCTTCTGTGATTCTCAGAAAAGCAGCACTAGTTCTGGTTTGCATTTTCAGCTAGAAAAGCCACCAGGTGCTGGGCAGAGCTGTTCTCTGGCTCAGGCTGTAGTGACAGCCAAAAGCCTGTCCACAGCTGCCTACCACGTGTGCCACCACAGCAGATGAGACTCACCAAGTTGCCATGAGCAATTAGCATGCACGAGGCTCCTTCCACCTCCTAATTCCCTCAGAATAATTCATTAGCAAGAAGTCCTCAGCAGTGCTAGTCTGCCAACAGGTCCTCGTTGTAGACGTGTTTGATTTGCTTTAGAAGATGAATTGACCTGTGAATCTCCAGTCTCACTCATGCTAATGAGTCTCTCTAGGGCCATCGTGAGAATTAATTTATTTATCTAAGGATTTCTCCATAGTGCTCATCTCCTCAGCAGCTACACTGAAGAGACACACTAGGTCTAACACACTGGAAATACAAGATCAAATCCCCCAACCCTGGAGGTGTCTGTCCCACATTTGTTGTCTTCAGCTAAAGCCATCCTGGTTTGGGGCCTCAGTTGCCCACCTCTACAGTTGAGGGGACAAACACGTGTCCTCCTGCTCAAAGAGCTTCCTAATCAGCAGTGTGAGAAGTGTTTCAGCAGCAGTTCCTGTCCATCTAATCAAGGGTGGTCTCATCCCTTTTTTGCACCTTTAAAAGCAGCAGCCTCTTTATTCCAGGGTTGTGCAGTGGCTGGAGAAAAGAACTCTGCACTCTGTCTGAATTATGGGTTTTGAATATGGTCTCCTTATTTCTGGCTATCTTCTGTCAATAAACAGTCTTAGAATGTCCCTCTGACCCCTCAGCTGCACAGACACACTCCTGGCCTCTACAGGAGAGATGATTAGCCCCAGTTGAACATCTTAGAATCATAGAATTGTCAGGCGTGGAAGGGACCTCAAAGATCATCTTGTTCCACCCCCCCTGCCATGGGCAGGGACACCTCCCACTACATCAGTTGCTCACAGCCCCAGCCAGCCTGGCCTTACAAATGTCCAGGGATGGGGCTTCCAGCACCTCTCTGGGCAACCTGTGCCAGTGTCTCCCCTCCCTCCTGGGCAAGAACTTCTTCCTAACATCTCATCTCAATCTCCCCACCTCTAGTTTTGATCCATTTCTCCCAGTCCTACCACTACCCGACAGCCTAAAAAGTCCCTCCCCAGCTTTCTTGTAGCCCCCTTAATCTTACCTAAAGAGCTCATGTTCTTGCCCTTCTGAGAGTGGCCAGGGAGCCCAGAGCAATGCCACCAAGTAGACATCCCCCCACATTCACAGAATCACAGAATGTTAAGGGTTGGAAGGAACCTCGAAAGCTCATCTAGTCCAACCCCCCTGCCAGAGCAGGACCACCCAGAGCAGGTCACACAGGAACACATCCAGGTGGGTTTTAAACATCTCCAGAGAAGGAGACTCCACAACCTCCCTGGGCAGCCTGTTCCAGGCTCTGTCACCCTCACTGAGAAGAAGTTTCTTCTCATATTTATGTGGCACCTCCTCTGTTCCAGCTTACACCCGTTGCCCCATTGGATGTCACCGAGAAGAGCCTGGCTCCATCCTCCTGACACTCCCCTTAATGTATTCATAAACATTAACAAGGTCACCCCTCAGCCTCCTTTTTTTCCAAGCTAAAGACACCCAGCTCCCTCAGCCTTTCACATCCCTCTCCTTTTCCTTCTCCTGCAGCTTGAAAGCTGTGCTGATGGGGAAGCCCCAGGACAACACCGTGGACTTGTCGGGCATCCCGTTGACCCTGAAGGACTTGGAGCGCGTCACGTCCTACCTGCAGCACAGCTCGGAGCACATCGACACGGTGGAGCTCTGCTTCACGGAGCTGACAGATGAGATGCTGCTGCAGCTGCTGCCAGCACTCTGTGGCCTGCCCCACCTCACCACCCTCTCCCTCAACGGCAACCGCCTCACCAAAGCCATCCTCCGGGACCTCACCGAGATCCTGAAGGACCCCAAGAAGTTCCCCAGCGTCACCTGGATCGACCTCGGCAACAACGTGGACATCTTCTCCTTGCCTCAACCGTTCTTGGTCAGCCTAAAGAGGCGATGCCCGAAGCAAGGCAACTTGCCAACCATTCTGGAGTTTGGGGAGGGTCAGGTGAGTGATTTGGAGAGCCAGGATGGGCTGGCTGAGAGCCAGGAGGACCTGCGAGCTGGACCAGACCAGACTGCCAACACAGGCTTGCAGCAGACAGGCAGGACAGTGGAGGCTGGGGAGCTCCCCAGCTCAGAGCAAGGTGCTGCAACACCACAGACATGATGTCCAGCTCCGTGGCTCGTGGGTGGACATGTTGAGCAAGGATGACTTAAAACAGAGACCTCAGCTTTGGAGGTCCTGGCAGAAGGTCTGTTCACACAGTGGGGATGCTTTGGGAGCCCAGACTGCTGCCTTCCTCCTGTACCATGAATGTCAACCTTTTCCTGAACATGTAAAGGTGATTGTGTTGAATATTTGTATTTTAGAGAAGCTGGCCAGGTGTTTCTAAGCATAAGAGATGTGCTGTGCTTCTTAACCTCTCAAAAATACATCTCCAAGGTGGTGTGAGATGAGGCCCTTAGAAAAGGGGAGAAGAAAGGTGCCCTGACCCTGCAGGGCTCCCTTTCCTTAGTGTTGGGTCTAGCCAGGCCCCAGCTGCTCTCCCACACGTGATGGACAGACAGCAGTCACCCCAGAGAGGACTGTGGCTGAGATAAACCTGGAATCCCTTCCAATCCTGACTTCAGGAGATGCTGAGGTACAGCAAACATCTGCTCCCACACTACCCAGGGGTGTTTCTCTCCATACAGGGAGCCAGCCCAGAGGGAGACCTTTGCTCTCCTGGTGTGGAGCTAAATCCCAGCCCTCAGTGTGCCTGGATGCTGCTCCCACCCTCCAGCCTTACTGAAACCAAGCTGGCACTTGTGCCTGCCCAGTGCTCCTTCAGATGTAGACCCCAGTTTCCCACCAGCCGTGCTGCTGTAATAACTCCAGAGCTTTTAACGTGGCACCAGAGCTGGCACCAGCAATGCTGAGAACGTTGGATCCATCCTGGGGAGTGATCTGCACAATCTGGAGCTGGGGCTCAGCTCAGAATCATTGCTGGTGCTGACAAGAGACCACAATGCTGAAGAGTTTATAAAATAAAGAGTAATCCCGGGGTTCATCCCATGTCACTGCCACTGGGGGCTGGGTGGACACGGCCAGCTGGAGATTCACAGCTTCAGAAGGGGCTGTTGGGGTCACTTGGCTGCCTCCATCCCTCCTGGACCAGAAGTGCTTTGTTTCTAAAATGTTGGGTTGGTTTTTTTTTTCTAGAAGACAAGGGTTTGATTTGATGTTATTTTTTGATGGAAAATGGATCACCAATGCTGGAACGGGCACTTTGGCTTTTGAACTAGAATTTCATTGGATCCTAAACCTGGGGGAGAGCAGGAAAGTGTGAAAAACTTCCTCTCCCTGACCTTCAAAGGACCAAATGTTGCTCCTTTTGCTAAGGGGGAGCCCTTTTCTATTCAAAGCCCATCCCTGACCAGCTTTCCAGCAGCATTTTCCCAGCTCTCAGCAGTGACCCTCTGCCTTTGCTGCTTCTGGGTGCAAACACAGTCAGGCTTTTTGGTCATTTCTTTATTCATTTAACATCACTGCACCAAGGAAGCTCTTCCCAGAGGGCCTTCAAGCTGCCAGTTGTCGTTTCTCCTCCGTAAGCAAGTAGATAACTTAGAAGAAACTCTGCTACTCGTTTTAATACATTTGGTTCAGTATGATTTGCATGTATCCAAGTCTTTTTTCCTTTTTTATTAATGCTAACTCTTTCCAACAGGCATGAAAACCACTCTGCAGTGAATAAACTGTTCTGTTTGAAATAAAGGAGCTATCCGTAATCCAATAAATGACAGTGTTTAATAAAGACCCAGTGATGATTTTTGACTCTGTCCAGGTCAAAGTGTCCAACTGGAAGCCCCAAGCACCCCAGCAAAACCTCAGCTGGAGGAGAAAACAGAGCTCAGCAGGTCTGGGTTCCCCAGGGTGCTTAAAAAGGGGTCACTGCAGCTGGCTGGAGAAATAAATAGCCCAGTTTATGGGCTGGATTCTGCAGGGTGAGCACAAGGTGGGCACAGAAGCAGCATAAAAACATCTGTTAAGTTTTAAATGTCGTTGATGTGCAAAACTGATGTGGGAGAAAGGAAGATGCTGCTCCACAGGTACAGTCTCAGTGCACCGAAGGAAAAATGGCTTTTTGTTCATAAGATCTTTGTTCCAGCACCCAAACCATGGAGGGGACAGGACATGGGAGCAGGTTTGTGTTGACTCACAGGAGACTTCTCCCACAGCACTTGGGGACTACCTCCACCATTATTACACCTTTAATAAGGTACCTTTAATAGAGGTATCAAGCAAGCAAGATGCAAGCAAAGTATCAAGCAAGATAAACCAGCTTGGCCAGGTCCCAGCTGCATCCCTGACCATCAGCCCATCCTTGGTGGAGGCTGCACTTCTCCTCCTGCCCAGGAGCCACACGCAGGGGTCTCCTTGCCTTGCAGGCTGTGGGATGGAGCCTATGGCACAAGTGTTTTGGTGGTATGGAAAGGCTGATGGGCAGCATGGAGAGCCTGAGACTGCACCCAGGGCTGGCAAGGAGACACAGGCAGCAAATCCCCCATCACTACTTCATCCCCCATCACTACTTCATCCCCCACAGGCACACATCACCCCGCTGTGCCAATACTACCTTCCACATGGAGAGTTGTTAACTCATATGGGGATTTCATCAAGAACAGGATCTCTCCTTGCATAAAATTAATAATAAAATTTAATAATAACAACATTAATAATAAATTTCTTCCATTTGAGGTCAGGCCCTGGTTTGCCCAGTACTCAGCACTGGGCTCCCTTCCTCCTTATGCACAGCTCAGGCCCCTCTGTCTGTTTAAATGATTTAAATCACAAGCTTCTTGCTGTAAGCTTTTTATTTTCTGGCCCATCCTGGGCCTTGACATCTGCCTGGGTCCCCCAGTTTGGCCATGGAAATGCATAAACCAGAGGCACTTTGCATTTAGAGTGCTGCATCATTTATTGATGCTTTGCACACTCAGTTCCCCCCCCAATGACACAAACCACCCAGGAGGCTGCTCCTGCCACATTTCCCCTTCATCTGAGCTCCCGACTGCCACGAAACACATCAATCAACCAGGAGATATTTTGCAGTTGTCAATCTCTTTCTGCAAGGGGCTACCAGCAGCCCACCAGCTCAACCTTCAGCTGCAGGGGGCTAAATGCAAGGCTGTGAACCAGGAGCACCTCACCCCAGCCACCCCCCTCTGCTGTGAAATGCTGGGGTTGGGTCCTTTGTGTGATCATCCAGGGCCACACTGCAAAGGACAAGCCTGTGGAGAAAGATCTCAGATCCCTCAGCCCTTGGTCCATGCAGATGGTGCATGACTTGAGTTGGTTCTGCTCCCCTGGTACAGACAGGCTGTGCCAGCATCTCTATAGTCAGCAAGGATTTAGCCCTTCTGAGACAGGGAAATATCTAAAAAGGGCCTTTTATTGATATATTTGTGCATGTTGAAGCATGCACCATATTACTGACTTTCATAGGAAAAGAAAGAAATCCACAGAGACAGTGACTCAGTATGAAAACAAGAGGGTTTTAGCTCATCAGTCTGTTCCTCACAGTGTGGATTAGGTCAATTAGCCATTTATTGCACTCCAGGATGATGATGAACCCGTGGGCTCAATGAAGAGTGGGGGTTTCTTAAGAAAGCAGCATGAGGTTGCATCTCTTCCCAGAGCACCAGCATCAAAACAAGCTGGGAGCTCCCTTCATATAGAATCATAGAATGTTTCAGGCTGGAAGGGACCTCTAGAGGTCATCTGGTCCAACCTCCCTACACAAGTAGGGACATCTCTACCTAGGGCAGGTTGCTCAGAGCCCCATCAAGCTACACTGGGCTGCTGCTTCTTGTCAGAAGCTTTTAACTGGCCCTAGAAGGCTCCAAGCACTGAAAACCACTCTTGTTAGAATATTGAAGTTGACTGAGGTCATTTCTTGTCAAAGGTGGGGGGGAAATGGCCACCATAAAATAAAAACATCCATAAAACATCCAAGCCTGGCTTGGTTAGTTCCACCAGCACCACACAGCTCTGCCTGGGCAGGAAAGAAACAGTCTGTGGGAGAAGATTTATGCCTTCAGCAACAAAAATGTAATTGGGAATCATTCTGTGCAGATTGAAGAGCCCACGGTGAGGAGAATCAAAACAGCAGGAGAGGACTGAGAGAGGCATGAAAGGGCTGGTGCCACATGCTCTGGAGGGCTCATTCCAGCTGGGTTATCATGGAAGAATTTGCACAAGCCCTGTTTGGGTTTTGAAGGAGATTATTCATTTAAAATTAGGGTTACATTCCTGAGGGTGGGGGGAGAGGAGGTGAGAGGGCTGGTGATGGTCACCCCTAAGCATGGACTGTGTTGGGTACAGCAAGAAGCTAAAAAGTGCTTTGATTAAAAGCATTACTTGCTGCTCACTAGTACTTTGGAGAGGAGCAGAAGACTGCAAATGCCAACCCCAAACCCACCACCTTGTAGATGTTCAAGGACAGGTTGGATGGGGCCTTGAGCAACCTGGTCTAGTGGGAGGTGTCCCTGCAGGGGGGTGGGAACTAGATGGTCTTTGAGGTCCCTTCCAACCCAAACCATTCTATGATTCTATGAAAAAAGTGACCTAAAGGACTAAGGGGATGCTGAGGGAAAGGTTCAGCACACCTCACCTCAGCAGTGGGAGAGAAGGAAGCTCCTGAGCTCATGCAGGGACCACTCATGTCCTCAGCAACACAAAGACTCCCATGTTCCATTCACTGGGAGCACATCACCAGCAGCTGCTATTGCCAAGGAAACCAACTGACCTTATTAGCAGGATTAATGTATTAATGCTTATGAGGAAAGGCAAAAAACAACTAACCCAACCTCTCCAGTGTAATGTTCCGAGGTGAGCAACAGATTTAATCTCCTCCCAACCTCTTAGGTACGTAGATGTTGTCCTGGAAACATTGCAGAGTGATCCCACTCTTCCTTCACTCCAGGGGCACTGGAGTTTTGATCAGCCTGGGGCCATATTCCACCAGCAGACAATACACAACAAGAGGAGATGATCTTTCCAGCTCTATTAAATATCTTTAGCATTACATTTGGAAGGGCAAATGAGAAACCAGATCCATCACTCTCAGTCCTCAACAGCCTCCAGTGATGCAAGTCTCACCACTTCACCCAGGTTCATGAAATACTCTCAAATGCTCAAGAGCTGCAACCAAAAGAGGTGATGACCCTGCAGTAATAGAACCTGCTGGGCTTTGGAGATTCAGCCTTCCCTTTCCATGCCTTAGAGGAACAGAGGTCTGCTAAGATGGAGTTAAAGGCTTGAGGGAAGAGGGGAGATTTAGATTGGAAATTAGAAGGAAATTCTTTACCCTGAGGGTGGTGAGACACTGGCACAGGTTGCCCAGGGGGGTTGTGGATGCTCCATCCCTGGAGGTGTTCAAGGCCAGGTTGGATGGGAGCAACCTGGTGTAGTGGGAGGTGTCCCTGCCACAGCAGAGGGGTTGGATCTAGATGATCTTTGAGGTCCCTTCCAACCTAAACCATTCTATGACTCTATGGGGATCACTCCCTTGCCTTGCAGCACCCCATGACCAGAGAACACACACTTTCAAGACATGGGTTTGCACACACCCAGGCAGCACATCAGTAGGGCTGCTACTTACCACAAAAAACTAGCCAAAAATTCAGAAATACAACAAGGTTTGGGTCCTACAGTGTATTTACAGCATGTCCAGGAGGAAGTCAAGGTGAGGGGCAAACACCATCTCCAGCCCTACTCTCCTCTCTGAGCCCAGAGCAATGCCATGCTGAGCTACAACCCCCCCAGACTTCATCATAAATGTGAATATCTGCAGTAGTGGCTGCATCATGGATGAACCCTACAACCAAACAATATATTTTGTAGTAGGAACCAGCTGAATTTCCCCCCCCCCCTTCTGTCTGGAGGTTGCTGCAGGGTCATGGGACCCAATACCCAGCCTTGCTGAGAGATATGTGGCCAAAACCAAACTAGATAGAGATACTCCTTTGGGTTCCTCCCCAGGCCCTGATCAGGCTTTGGGTGGAATCCATAGGGAGAAAACCACCAGATGTTCCACTTTTGAAGCTTCAAAGGACATTTGTACAACTGGAATTGTTTATTCAACTGTATAAAAGCTGGACCCTCTTGCAGCAGCTTTGGAAGCCTCACCTACAAGTGGACACCCCATATAGGACTCCCCATTGCCAGGAGAGGTTCCCCAAATCCTCACTGCAACTGGAGCTCCCCAGTGACCATGGACTATAGTTACCTTACCCTGCTTATTCCTGCTGCCACTGACCACATCATTTCTGTATCATTTTGAACTAGACAGTAAAATAAGCCTATACATTCTGTGGGTGTCTGTGTTTTAGCCCTGTCATGCATCCACCTTTAGGACAAATCATTTTTTTTGCCTTCCTCATCTTTCCTCTTCTTTATTCAGTGGAAAAACCCAGTATCAGGTACACAGGAGGGGGTCTGAGCAGGGAAATGGTTTTGTCTGCACTGATGCCTCCTCTCTGCACACACCTCATGTTGTATTTATTTTCATTCCCTTCTCAGCTTCAAGAAAGAAATGTGTATTTTCAGAGCTGCAGCACATGGAGGATTTCCCCTGTGCTCCCCAGGAACACGCAGCCCTGAAGGGAAGAACTGAAATAAATTAAACCAGAGAGGGTGGTGGGTACAGGCTGGGGTTTTTTTTCCTTACAGATGTATTTTGCAGCCTTCTGGGTTGTAAAGAAGCAGGTTGGTAGGAAATGGCTGTTTATGGGGAACAGGTGAATGAAAAAATAATCACAACTGCTGCAAAAGAAGGTGGAAAAACATATTTTTCAAAGAAGAAAAAGCTGCTCTAGTTGAAAAGCCAAAGAGCAGCAGCCCAGCTGACTTCTACCATTGTTACCAATATTTATTGGACAATGTGGTGCTTGGAGAGCACAAATAGAGCTTCACAGGGACCAAGAAGGATTCCTGCAGTTGTCATGGGAGATGTCTAGTGAGTGCCCTCCTGAGCAGATGCTGCTGTTCCTGGTGCAGATGCAACCAAACCCTCAAAGGCAGGAGTGTGCTGAGTCAAAACCTCAATGGAAATCCCAATATCTAAAATTTAGGAACACTGGGCTGCCATTTTCCTAAGCAGACAGGTCCAGGGGAGAGCCAACCAGCCCTACACACACCCCAGGGCCTCTCCTTCCAAGATCACGAGTCAGGCCACACACAAAATCAGGTCTTTTCCACCTAAAACATAACTCAACAGCTGGGGAGGGAGTTTGAAGGCTGGGAGCCAAGTCTTAACAAAGCCTCTGTGAATACTCTGGTTATTGGGAGGAAAATCAGCTCTTGTGAGAGTTCTTCAGCTGCAGCTGGTTTAGAGAAGCAACCAGCAGGAGCTGAGGAAGATGTTTGCAGGATGGAAGATGTTTGCAGGATGGAAGATGTTTGCAGGATGGAAGATGTTTGCAGGATGGAAGATGTTTGCAGGGAGAGGGTGACTCTGGTGGGGTTTCAATGATGGACACAAAAAGGGAGAAGGTTGAGAAGTAGCAAATCTCACCCATAACATCTGGGATTAAAAAACCATCCATATAAAAACCCAGGAGGCTAAAACTTTCAGCTACTCCCATGCTACCTGAAGCCTGAGATTTCTTTTTCCCTATAATAACAGAATAAAAAGTCCTGGCTAAGGGAATCTTTTGCATTATTTATTGGCAGCTCATGCTGGTGTGTTTAAGGCTGGCCCTGGAGATAGTGAATGGTCTGCTCAAGCTCAGCTGATAGGGGAAATGTATAGAGCAGCAGCTGGAAAAGTAATTAAGTATTTTCCCTCAAGGACTACCTGTTTTGCATACAAAACACTGAGCAAGCACAGGTAGACACCAGAGGGGCTTTAGCTCCTGCTGATCGAGGAAATCTGAATCAAAATTACATTGCAGTTCTGATGCAGTTCTTGTTGGAATCATTTTCCTTGGTGGAATGATAAGACAAATACCTAAATACTTCAGGGCCCAGGGAAAAAAGTGCCAGATGCCAGGTACTGAGCACTGGGGAGGACCAGCCTGTCACAAGCAGGGATGGATGGATGGATGGATGGATGAGGCCACCTTCTCCTTCCAGCCCATCCATCACCTCCCACATTTCATATTCCACCCAGTTGTGAAATTTCCCTTTTGCTATAACCACAATAATAAAATATCCTATTGTTTTAATGTTTATGGCAATGCTATAGGTCCTGGCCAGGGCCAGGGGTGTCTTGCAGCAGATGCTGTAGAAACATGGAATTAATTATTATTATAAATTATTGTTAATAATTGTCATCATCATAATTATATATAACGATTATTTCTATATTATAGTATATTGTATAATATCATTATTATAATAATTATTATTGATAATTAATATTATTAATCAGCTCCCCTGCCCATGACCACGGGCAGCAGAGCATCCTTCCACCACCCACCCAAAGCTAACGACCAGCAAAAGTGCCTCCCAAGTGACTTCTTTACACAAGATGGATTTGAAAACCAGTTTTCCTAACCTGTCAGGATTAATATTGGCTTTGGAAACATCTCACAGGCTTTGCTGTGCAATCTAAGCATGGAGGGAGAGCTTGCAAGGCTCACTCAGCATCTCCCAGCCACCCAGTATGAAGTTGGCACATCAGCCTCCAGAGGTCACAGCTAAATTGAGTAGATTTCATTGATTGCACCATTAATTGCCTGCCCAGCAGAAAGCTGCTGCATGATGGACAACCAGTTAATTCACAACAGATCACTTGTAGGAAGCTTTATTAGAGAAAGGCAGCAGCAACTGCTGCTCTTCTGCTACCTGCTGAGATGGTTGAGCTTAGAACCAAACTCACTGGCCTCCTTTTCCAGACATTGCAATAACCAGTCTCCAGGCACTATCATAAAAGAATGGCAAAAAACCTTATACATCTAAAATATGTGTTTATATTCAGCTGGGAATAAAATGGGGATGTTAGCTTATTTCTTTGAGCAGCCATAATCACTAAGCTGTTGGGGAAAGGAAATACTCAATAAATTTTGCTTGTGCTTCACCATTAACAAATGTTTGTGCAGAATTTGTTCCCAGGGATGAGCTGCAAGAGCTTTGCTAATGGGAAAGGGCAGGAGGAACCCTGGATGGTGAGCTGGCACCACAGGACAGGTATTTAGGGATACAGTGCCAACTTTTTGCATGAAAACTGCATAAGCCTGTGGCTCAATGACTCCTGATGGATGGGGAACTAGACAAGCTTTGTTTATAGTCCCTTCTGGCAGATTTGGGCTTGCATTTTCTATCTTTTCTGGAAGAAAACATGCAGAGAAGGCAGCTGGTTTTACCTCCAGCTTAGTTTATGGTTTTAACTAAAATTGAAGACCTGATTTAACAGAGTCAGAAAAGATGCAACCAGCTCGCCACCATCTTTAATTATTGGTACAGATTTCTAAATTAATTCCCCAGGTTTTCTACCTCCTAAAAGCTTATTGATCCCATGGCTTCTGTGCCACTTTCTTTGCTATTTTATTAATCCAATCTGAGGAGGGAAATGAACCTGTGGAGTCTACACAGCATCCCTCAAGAGGGGTTCCCAGAGCTGTGTCTGGCAGATTGGGCTGAGCAATCAGCTGCCAGCACAGCTCTTTAGTAACCCTGTTGCCCCCTGCATCCCTCTGTGGATTGTTAGCAGAAGCAAAAATAAGATTCTGAGGTTTACAGAAGGGAAGCACAAGGCCACTGCTTTGTGCTGTACCAAGAAAGGGGGGGGAAAAAAAAATCAATATATAACTCACTGAAGTTTTAGCCCATGCTTTGCTCTCTGGTTTGGTCTGCTCCATTTCTGGCTCTCCCCAGGGCTCTCTGTGTTATCTATCAGCTGTGTCTTCCCCCAAAGGAACCCAGAGCTCTTTGCTTTGTGCAAACCTCTGCAGAGGTGCTCTGGGATTAGGATTTTGCCCAAGGTCTCTGCCAGCAGCAGGGCCACAAGCAGCAATAGATGTGCTGAACAATGTGAACATCACAGCAACAGGATTAGATCTCAACGTGCCTTAATTCCAGGCATGCTTGTCCTACAGGTGGTAACTCCTGCAATAGATATATAGAGACTCAGATAAATACGGAAAACTACAAGAATCCATATGGAAAACTACAAGAAGGGACATTTGCTATAATAAATATGGCAAAATCCAGCAGCAGCACCACAGGAATGAGCTTCCCTTTTGCAGCTGCCTCTTGATATTGCCTCCAGGTAACACCTGTGATTCCAGCTTCTCTATACACATGAAATCTAAGGCAGTAAATGGATTTCTGAGCACCACACACAGCATGTTCCTGCTAACCTGGCTCTTCCTAGACTCCTCTTGAATCCTGCACATAGAGAGGCAGGTAGAAAACTGATTTTTTAAGCATACAAAATAAAAGGCATCTGCTTCAGATCTTTACACATCACTTTGCAACATGAGGAGAACTTCTTCACTACTTTGTTGTCTTGCTTCATCTCCTTTGCTGTGCACACCTGCTTGTTAAATTATGAATTTAAAGGCTAAGTATTTTTCCAGCTACTTGCTTTCCTGCAAGCTCAGAGCTCCCCTCCACCACATGACTTGGGAGCAGCACAGAGCTGCAGGGTAAAATGCAAAACTTAAATTTCTTTGTGCCCTTCACTCACCTCTGTCTGCCACCAGAGCCTGCCAACTATGCTCAGGTTCTTGGAAGAGATGGAAAGAACAAGATAACCAGGCAAATTTTAAAGGGAAGATTTCCAAAGAACAAAGCACCCACTTCTCCCTTCCAAGCTGAAGAAGAAAAGGGGCTTTGCAAGTGTGCTCAAAGCCAACTGGGTGAGACACATTCTCCCAACAACTGGCAAAAGTTATTGTAAAAATCATTCCAGGAAAAAACCCAACCAACCAACCCAACCCAACAAAGCAGCTTAAAGGATTGCAGCACCTGGAGGACACGAGCTGCATTTCACTCCTGCTCATTTCTAGAGCACCTCAGCTCACATCAGGCCCCTTTGGGAAACTGGGAAGACGTTTGCAATGTGCTAAATGAGCCACATCCCCAGCTCAGAGGTAAAATCAGTTTTTTCTACATGTCTCTTGCTGCTGAAACTGTCCTGGGTCTAGCTCATTAACCTTCTTGAAGCAATAATACTATTTAGGAAGTGGCAGAGGGCAAGAGCTATTTTCCCCACCCAACACACAGGCCACACAATGGAATTGCAGCTTTAATTTAGGTGATGCTTTTCTCATCAGCTACATCTTGCAGATTGATCTTAGCAGCTCAGGTTTGCATGTCAGCAAAATCACCCATCTGATGGGCAGAGCCAGCCCCAGCTCCATGTGTGCCAAGCAAGCCTCATGTAGAAGTCCCCCACACATTCAGCACAGGTCACATGAAAGGGATTAAACCAACATTCACTGAAAACTGCCAAGCAAGAGTTGACTAATCAGCAATACCTGATAGAAAATAAGCCCCAGATCTCAGCATTTCTGAAGTAAATGCCATGTACTCACAACAAGCCACCTGTGCTGGGCAACTCTTAAATATTTACATGTCTAGAGGTCTAGATTATCCTGTCCTTATTTTAATCCATTCTTCCTTCCCCCTCCTAGCCCACCAAAACTTCTTCCAAAGCAGCAAACACTAACAGCCTCCTCTTGAAATCCCTCTGAGCACCAGGATCAGTATTTTCCTATGACCACAAATGATTTCCTTCTCCCTCTTTAATTTCTAGGAAGGATGCAATTAGGCACCAGCTTTTCTGAGAAATCATAATTTTTCCTACCTGCTTTAATTTCCTCTTCCAACAGATGTAGGCATCACCTCTTCTTCCTCTTGCAACTGTGACTTTCTGCCTGCTGGTCCACAAATTCCAAAGCTTCTGCTTGATCCATCAGAAATGCAGCTTTCCCTCCTCACCTACCTCCAAAACCACCCAGAATTTGGCTGTTTCATCCTTGAAGTTTCCACCCTGCGAGCAGCAGGAGAAATTAGATGAGCATAGTGTTATTTTTATAAAATATTGGAATCTGCTAATGGGAGAAAGAAAAAGAACACCCCAACTCCTTGCCCTGTGTCTGAGCACTAAATGGCAGGTGGGTGATTAAGCCAAAATGGAGGTAAACCAGCCTCACCTGGTGCCCCCAATGAGCACCAGCTATTTAATCCATCAGGGTCAGCAGGTGTGGTGACCTCCAGCCAAGCCCTGCAGGCTTTTAATGAGATTATTCAAGCTCTAACATTGTCCAACACAAAAGGAAAAGGGGCCATCCTTTCTTGGAGTGACCTGCAGACTTTGCTTTTTGACAGGAGATCAGATTATCAGGGGCTGTAGGGGAGGACGAGGGGAATTGCCAGATTGATTGGATGTGGTTTTAATCCCTCAGACTAGGAATAAGACCTGCCCCAAAGGATGGACCTACAGGCTTTGGTGAAAAGGTCTCCGATGCATCTGGCAGTTTAAATCTTTATTTTGTAGTTACAGCTCTGCACAAATACCCTTTGAACTGGCCAAAAATCAGCACCCACAGTGATTGGGCTCCTGAATGTGCTCTCCAGAGGTGCTAAGGAGGGGAAAAAGTTTCCCCCAGTATAACTTTGCTGTCACTTTCTACTTCCTTATCCATCTCCTCTAACTTCCACAATCTCCAATTTCCTCCACATACTCCCTGTCTTTTTCAGCATCCCATCTGCAAACCCAAATGATTTTAACCTGCTGCTTGCTTGATGAGTTCCCCTGGCAGCAGAACTTCTGTACCACAAACTCTCCAAAGACACAAGCTAACAAGTTTTCACCCCCCAAATGGGCTGAGCTTCAGCAACATTCCCTCAGAGCAGGGGCAGAGCTGTTGGTTCACCCATGTAACCAGCTCTGTGTATCACATGAGTTCTTCAAACACTTTTGGTATCATCAGTGTCACCTCAGTCCTGCTCTCCTCCCCCACACCCTTCTTCTTCCTCAGCCTCACCCCCTGAGCTGCTGCTGACAGGCTGCCAAGTGATGCAGCATTGCTGTCATCTCCAAAGACCTTTTTGAAGCTTAAAAGCAACAGCTTTGAAATACCTTCTCCTTGATGTGGTCTCCCATTTTGGGCTACCAAACAGCCTGGAGCTGACCCAAAAGCTTTGTGTTGCCTCCTGCAATCACAGAGCATCTTCCTCCCCCAGCACAGCAGCACAGGCTGGTTTAGAGGTGCCTGGGTACACATTAAATCCAATTCAAAGCACACACACCTTGGTGCAGCATCTTCCCCCCACCTTCTGGCATCTGGAGGTGTCCAAGACCAGGTTGGATGAGGTCCTGGGAGGCCTGGTCTAGTAGGTGTTCCTGCTGTGGTGGGGAGGTTGGAACTAGATGATCTTGGAAGGTCCCTTCCAACCTAAACCATTCTATGATTTCATGATCACCACGAGTTTCAAAGCTCCCAGTTCACAACTTGCTTTGAAACAATTCCCATCCTCCTCCCAGCAGGCACCCCACGTATTTCACACCCTGAGGAGCACTCAGCACAAAGATTTTATTATTTACTGCTGTGGTTGAAGGCAATAAACTCCTGGTTTGACACAGGTAAGTAAAATTACTTTACCCAACAACTGACCAAATTGGCCTTCCCTTCTCCTACCTGCCCCAGGGAGGCTCTTATCTCATTTCTCCATCTGAAATGAGGTAAAATGGCTTCACAGGAACACTGCCAGATCATTTCAAGATTATCTGATGGAGGTTCAGGAGATATAAAGCTTTATATTGAGCATTTCATCTGCTGCCACTGTGGGCCACGGTAAACAACTGGCTATATTCATAGTTCACCTCAACACCCAGGTCAGATAAGGGCTCTGATAACCAAATGACTATAGGAAGCATTTGATATCACTAGTCTTGAGTCAGGTATTTATTAATAAAGTTTAAGCTTGTTCAAGATAATTTATTAGCTGAGTGATAAGACTCAGGTAGGAAGTTTGCCTCTGAATGTGCTTATCAGATGTATTCCACTGCCCAGTTTAAACAACAGCACCCAACACAAACTCACAGCCACCACAAATGGTCAGAATACAAGAAAAACAAAGACAACCAAGCCTGAAGAAACCTCCCTACAACAGGATCTGGAAAAGAAGTCATTAAAAAATAGAGAAAATTAAAATGATTATAAAAACCCCCAAGGACAGCCCACCAGAAATCCATAGGCAGCTTGAGAAATATGGATCACTGGTTTATTTGTTTGGAGAGTTCATGTTGCAGCTCTGCTATGCGATTATTTTACCACAAACCATTACAAATAAAAACCCTGGCAGGAAAAAAGATCTGAGTGTTGACTTGCAAAACAAAACTAACAAAAAAAAAAAGCACTTAGAGGAAAAATCTTAATTATTGGAGATGAAACTTTAAACATTTCAAGTTGATTAAACCAGCAGGGATTTCAAATTCAGCCTCTGTGGTAGAAATGTTTTTCTCATTTGTATTTTGTTCAGGTTTCATAGTTCCATGGGCAGGTGCTGGGCTGGGAGGTGTTTATTGACTTCAGCTGAGCTGAAGCTCAAGACCCACCACCAAGGAGCCACAGCAGAGCTCTGCTGCACTAGCCATGGGCTATAGAAAGCCATGGGGCTTGCAAGTCCTGGTTTGAGTGAAAGGTAAGAAGAGCAAGTAATTCTTCAGGTAGTATTTCTATTCTTACTAAAGAAAACTAAATTTTAACTCCTTGGGCTCCTCATCACTCTGTTTATTCACATGCTCATGTCACTGCTGTCTGCTTAGAGCAGAAATGATGTGGGGCTGGGACCAGAGAGTGGGTTGGGGTGGAAGGGACCTTTAAAGATCATCTGGTCCAACCCCCAGTGCTGCAGGTGGTTTGCACAGTGTCAAAGACAAGAGGCTCAGTCTCTGCTGGTCTTACACTAAGAAACATCATTAACAGCCAATTAAAGAGTGAGATCTTCACTGTGTGGGGGATTCTCTGCATGTTAATTAAAGTTGCAAATCTTATTAGACAAGTGGGAAGGAGGCAGCAGTAAAACCATGTTTCCCTAAACAAGCATCTTCAAGGTTGTGAAATCTTGTACAAGAACTGCTTAGTTCATTATCAGGGCACCATCTTGTGGGCTTGGCCTCAGGAGGTAAAACAGGGCAGATGTTTCTCTCCCTCTCCCTGAATTCAAGTACAGAAGCACAAAATGCTGGTTTTAAAATATGCCCTCCTTGCATGCTCTAAATCAAATTCCACCTCTTAAATTCTTACAATTTTAAACAGTATTAGGATTAGTTCATAACATTTGGGCTGAAATTGATTTTAAGCATAAACCCGAGGCACTAAATTACACGAGCTGACAAAATGAGGTGCATGTTTGTCCTACCAGACCACTAAATGATGTGTTGACCTTGTCCTTCTTTACAGGGACATTTGAAATGTGATAAAGCTTTGGCAGCACAAAGTTAATCAGGTGCCACCAACATTGCTGAGCCCCGGGTGAGCCTGAGAAAGGCCAAACACCCCCTGGCTATTCTGAGCCTTCACCCTTTGCTCAGAGCAACTCAGCCTCTGCCTGTGGGATCTGAGGAATTATAACAAAGCATTTACTGATGTGGCAGCTGGAAGAAAACAAACCCATAAATTTTCCTTGCACAACACAAGTATCATCTTAGTTGTGCCTTGCTTGAAAACAGCAGCTCCTCTGACAGTGCCTTGCTTCTTTCACTGAAATGAGGGAGAGAAGAGCTAAAATATTAAGTCTTCAAGAGAAAAGGAGTTTCAAAATTTAGGCCTGATTTCCTTCTGAGAAGGTAAAATCTGCAGTACATCCCCTGCTTCCTTCTCATTAAGGGCACAGAGGCAGCTAAAACCGATTCAGCTGCAACAGCAGCAAGCCAAGAACCAACACATCTTTGGCTTCTCCTTAATAGCTGGGATGTATTAATTACAGTAATTTATGGTTTTGTACGAGTGATTACTTTAATGCTGATGTAGATGTGATTGTTTTATAATATCCTCAAGAAATAATGATGATAACCAGCATTTATGTGAAATGTGAAGCTTGTGATTTATGAAAGGGAAATGGAGCACTCATAGGTGGCCATTCCCCCCATTCCTGTCTCTCCCACACCACCCCTTGGGTGAAAATGATGGAAGAAAGGGAAGCAAACATGGAAAGAAGGGATGTGCCTTCCTAGAAACCATTTACACAACCTCCATTCTAGTTCATTGTACCTCAAACATGATGTATGATGAGCTGCTGGCACTTTGTGCCTCTCACTGTAGTCACACAACAAATTCCCTGAGAAGATCTACAGGTCAGTCCCACCCCACCTTTAGTGCCCTGTAGAGAAAGGAGACTGAGGATTTGGATCTAGTTATTACTAAACCTCACATCTCAGAAGGGATTTCTGCAGTTGGCACCCTCTGCACCATCTCAGCACAGGAGGTAACAGGAAGGCTCTGACCCAGAGCAGCCACAGCACCTGTTTTGTGGGCAATACATAATTACTGTTTTCTCTCACAAATAAATTTCATGGCATCCCCATCTCTTACCAAGAGCTGACACTCAGCCACCCTAAGCTTCACTGCACAAGATTTTTATTTTCTTTCTGCTTTAATCCTTTCATCTATTCTAGATTTATCCACGGTTGTTGGCTGGTTTTAAGGGCCAGGGACTCCTGCCAACTGTTCTCTTAAACCTTTAGAAAATCCTCATTTTGAAAATACAATTATTTCAGATTTTTTTTCCTGTTGCTTATTCCCCAACACCATAAAGTTGATGTACTCCAAATGTAATCAGAACTGAATCGTTTTATTTCCCCTTCCTGCAAGCACTGCAAGATAAATAAGATTATATATGATCCCATATAAGATTGGATATTGTTCATATATATATATATATGAATAATATAATAGTATGTTCAATATTTTGTTCAAAAGGCACCACATTCTAATAGGAATAACACTTTTCCATTCATTCATCTCAGCAAAAACCAGCCTGTTAAAGGATCTCTGCTGAGGAACTTTTTGATGGAAACAATAAATTAATACTAAAATGAAACACATGAATAATTGACTGTAATGGCACCACCAACTTGTAACCTCAATAAACCCAGATAAAATGTTTCCTGTTTACATAAGAATTCCCACACCAACCCTTCTCTATTTTAATGACATAATTCTGATACATACTAGAAAGAACCATCAGAAAAACAAGTCACAGCAAACCTCTCCTGAGCAAATTAAACAGGCAAGCAAAAATTTGCTGAGTTTTCTGTTCACTGAGGGCACGTTTCTGCACTTACCTCTGTTATCATGTTCTACAGAATCTCATTTAAAAAATGACAGCAGATTCCTTGTGCTCTTTCTGAAACCTTTAAAACCATTTTTATTTGCAACACTGATCCTATCAGCTTACAAATATCATCTGTCAACACGTTCCTAATAAACAAGCTCTTAAAACCAGGCAAAAAGAGTCTTGTTTCATTGAACACTTGGAACAGAGTGTAGCTCTACTTGAAAATTTTAATTAACATACCATAGGAGCAGCCTGGTCTTCATACTGCTCAAATATACCTTCAGATAAAAAAGAAACTAATTAGTTCCAAACCACTTTTGCATACTCCATTACCCAGGCTGAATATTTATATTCAACCCTGTGTTTATCACAGAAATGTTCCTAGGAAAAATCCAGATTAATTTACCAGCATGCTCCAGTGCAAGGCACTCTACAGCTCCTCTGAAAAACTTTAGTCCTTCCATCATTCAAGTATGTAAATGACATTTTAATGAGAGAAACCTCCCTGAAATCCCACATTTCATACAACTCACACCCCAAGCACAGATGCACATGCTAGTTCCATGTGTTCCATGGCTCACCAGTGCTGTTAGAGGGACAGGGACACTGCCCAGTGATGGCAACAAGCTGCAGCAGCTTTTTCAGATAATCAAGGCAGGAGATAAAACAGTCACGAACAGATTGAGGTCTCTAAACTCCACAGGGAAGTGCAGTCACAGCTGGGTCAGTCACCCCAGTCCTGGGTCATGCGTGAGACTTGAGGAACACTTCTGGTCCACTGTCACCTCTTCCTTTGTCCCATCATAAAAATAAGCAAGCTCACACTGTGACAGTGGTTTTATAGTCTACAAACCCCTTGGTAAAGTTGTATCCTGCTTTTTATTTTATGGCAACAAAGAAACATTCACCTAAAGCACTACAGTAAAAATATTCATCACAAACTACCATTTTTGATTGTTTTGCTGCCTGTGCTGAATGGTTTTTTCCCAGCCACATCCCCTCCACAAAGATTTCTAATTGGGTGAAAGTTTCCTCACTTTCAGAAGCACCAAGATAACTTCTACTTGGAGTTGTGCAGCCAACACTACCTGAACTCTGCTGGCACAGAACAAGGAGCTCACATGGAACTAGGTTATTAATGTTTTACCTTTTTCAAGAGCACACACTAAAATCTTTCCCTTGGTGACACCAAGTGGGCAAAAAAATCAGCAACCTCTGCACTGCTGAGCCTGTCTCAGTGGAGATGCTGAATCACTCTAGGTTGAGACTCTCACATTCCACACCTCTCCTACAAAGAGCATTGAAGTGTTAGAGCTTTCTCATTTAAGCACCTCCCTTGGGGACTTAAAAGGGAGTTTAAGTCCCCAAGATTCCCCCCAAACCCTTTAACTCCCACTCCCCAACCTCAGTTGTAGCCCAATCTTGCAATAAGTCACTATCACAATAGTAAAGATTGCTGACAAGTTTCAGAGTATGAGCCTCTATCATTTCTCCAAATTTAATTTTAGATTTCTGCATGTGGAATATTATTTACAAGAGATGCAGAACACTTGCTGCAGGAACAGATTTTGCTTCCTCTGTTGCAGGCTTTAAACCTTTAAAAAAAGGCTGAGGCCAAGACAATGAAGCCTGGAAACTAACTGCAGAAATAGTTGCATTTGCTCTTCTTTCTGTCAGGGGTATTTAAGGGCTAATTACAGTATTAGTATCACTTGTTTAAACTGTTTTAAGGAAGTAAATGACCAAACACCAGGCAGAATGCTTACACAACTAAAACTAAAAGCCATTTACATCATCTGCAATTATACTGCAGTGTGTATACATCTGCTTTAGCACATTATAGCACATTAAAGGAGTGCTCAGCATGTTCATTAAAAATTGTGTAATGGAAAATCATTCCTTAATGCAGTAAGTGACAAAAAACAGACCCAGTTGGGTTTTTTTGAGAGAATTTTAATGTGTGTCATCAAAACAGTGTCTTTACAATCACCAGTCTCCAAGCTCACACCCACGTTTTCTTGGATTCCCTCTTCCTCAGACAAGATGTTTTCAGCATTATCACCTGCAATACAACAGCATCAGTTAATTAACCATTCAACACTAAGTATTAATCCGTTTGTTAATTAAGAGATATCATCAGAAAACCCTTTGCTCACCACCAGTCAATCTGCCGGTAATTCCAGCAATTTTTGGTTAGTTTCATCACGTGATATCTTTGGGTAAATTGATATATTTCTGGATATATTGATATATTTCTTTATCCTCCAGCTCTCTTACACATTTACTATCCATATTTTAGTCTAATGATTATTTTTCTGTCTAAAACTTCATTAACTGCACTTTTAGAGCCAAGAATATGCAGAAATAGAAACATAACCATTGAGAATATTCTCAACTAGGCAACGTTTCTGAGGCTGTAGCCAAAAAGCATCACACTGAACAGCACACCACAGATTACACTCACCTAGAAGAGCCTCCTGCATGTGCTGTCTCCCTGCCTTCCACAGGCCTTGTGAAGAGCTGTAAAATCAAGTGTAGACATTAATACCAATCAGCACATGGCAGCAGAGACCAGAAAGCTGTACCCAGAGATCCCAGGAAGGATCACAGGGCTTTGAATTTTGAGGAAGAAAGGAGGGAACGCAAATCGATTTAAGCTATGAAGTTTGAATCTACAAAATATGCCTCTTAAATTTCTGGCAGTTGGCAAATCTTATTTATTCTCAACTGAAGGTTCTACCTGCTGTAAAGCACTACATAGTCCAGTGAAATTCATCACTTACCTTCACATTAGGGCCATGTCCAGAGAGCAACCTGCTCCCAGTCCCAGTTGCGCCCCATTTATCTGGAAAGACCAGGCTCTGCAGATAAAGAGATGGAAATGAAGCCACGTTAGATATCACGGGAGCACTTTTCTAAGTATAAATTGAAGTTGTCTGGTTAGTTCTAGAAGACAGATTTCTAGAACTCAAACTGCATGCAGGTAGCTGTGTTTCAGACGGGTAAGGAGGTTATCGTCAGTTCTCGCATCTGACGGCACTTCCTATTCAGGGTTATCATCATCAACAGCCAACAACCTTTGTACTTAGTTACTTAAAACACAGGCATTGTTTCATCTTGAACCAACAGCTGTATGTTTTCCCCTTTGCTTGTAAAAGGCACTAGCTCTGTTAACTTAATGATATGTATAGTTTTAATTAGCTTTTCTTTAACTTGCTTTAAGATGTAATTATTACAGGCTACTCTCAATTAATGGTCCTGTACTTTATATCATTAGCATGCAAGTAAAGCCTAGAATTTTCTTAACAGCTTTGTGCACTTTAGTACAAATTAAACTTTAACTTACCCTTTATTTCTTTCTGCTGTGGGAATAAAAGCAAAGAAAGCATTACTGGAATATTCTTTGACAGGAATTTTAGAAAAATATAAAGTAGGTTTATCAGGAAAAAAAACCGAACAAACAACAAAAACCCTCCACCAAAACCAGAGCCTCACCATCAATAATCTGCTTGTAATCCCACCCATAATTGTACCGATAAAAATATGTTGGTGATTAATTCTATCAGACAGCTTTTAGTAGCCAACAGTCCTCTCTAAAATGTTTGTAGTGAGGAAACTTAGCAGCTTGCCAGACTACATTTACCATAAAGGCTATGTTTAAATTGGAATTCCACAGCCACCAATTCTAAGGCTGTAATGGCCACCCCACAGAAAGGGTCTGGCACACTGAATAACCAAAAAAAGTGACCTGATTTCTAACAGTAGCGCCATAAACCCCCCAAATCGATAGAAGGCCCGCGAATGGCAAGCACTACCCACAGAAGCGCTACCTCCTGACCCAGCAGCACGTGACGCTGGGAGCAGCCAGGAGGCGGGTGAGGAGAAAACAACGTGCTGTGAACAGGCCTAACCCGCCCGAGCCTTTCGCTGCGAGCTCCCCAAAGGCGCAGCCCCCCCGCCCGCGGCCCAGGCGGCGAACAGCAGCAATGCCCGGAGGTACCTCACCCACCCCCCGGGCTCCCAACCCACCCGAGCCCCTTTTACCTTGCCGAGGAGCCGTTTCCGCCGCCCAGGCGCCGTCCCGACCCCTCCCGCGGGGTCCCGGTGGCCGTGCCCGCCGCCATGACCGGCCTGTGGAGAAGAACGGGAGTCAGGCGCCACATGCTCCGAGGTCACGCCCCTGCCCTGCGCGCGGCACTCGGTACGTCACCGGCGGCCCGGTCTCCCTCATGTCCCCTTCACACTCCTCCATCACTCCCCCAGTGGTCGGGCCCGGCCTCAGCGGCCCTGGGGACGGGGCGCGGCGGACGCCACCACCGCCGGGGATGGGGGGAAACACGGGGACTCCCACCCCTGTACTGTATTTTATAAGGGCGCCTCCCCCCTGTACACCTTCCACAGCTCCCAGCCGGCTCCGGCCTGGGGTAGGCCCGCGCAACAGCTCTTACCTCCTGCCAGCTACTCAGGACGAAAAGGCGGGAAGGACGGCGGTGGCCGCTTATAAAGGCCTGGGCCGTACCACTCGGCGGGCTGGGAAGGGGGGAACGGGACGTACCACTCTGCGACGGGTGGAGGGGGGGACGTGCCATTGCCCCGGCAAGGCGGGGGTGAGCCTCGGCGCCCATTTCTCGCAGGGTGCCCCAGGGAGAGCCGGGCCTCGGGGCTTCTCTCGGCCTCGCTGGGACCCGAATTTTAAGTATCTTAAGCAGAAAAGGGGGTTGATTAAGTGTGGGCTGGGAGAGGCAACGCCTGGAAGCAGGGACCCTCTTCTTGCCCCCGGGAAGGCCCCAGTCAGGGCCACCAAGGGAGCACCAGGGGCCGCCCTGGCCTTTATTGTGTGTTTTCCAGCAGAACTGGATAGGTCAGGGTGATTTCAGGCCACTTTTATTTGAAATAGAACAGCTACTGCAAGAAAAGTTTCATTATTTTTACGTTATAATGACATCTTGAACTGAAAATAAGTTTTCTTACGCTTTCCTTTCCCTGCCTGTTAAACACCTGAGCCATGATCTTCAAAAATAACAAAAGCCCTAATTTTTAAGTCTATTGCTGCAGGCACAGAGCCCGCAGCCCCCACCACAATGTATTTTTCACAATATAACAGCTGTCTGAACGATTTACCAAAAAACCCCCTTTTTAAAACAGCAAAAAGCTTCCTAGAAGGACTATTGTGGTGCTGTAACAAGTCATCTAAAATTCAGAACCATTTTTTTCCTCTGAGGCACAGATACTCCAACAAAAGCCAAAGCCAAACTTCTCCTTCTTGCAGTTTTCAACATAATTTCATTTTAGTGAAATATAGGTTGCATTTCTCAGTATTGGAACATTAATTTCTGCATCAAATTCCTTGAAGATGATAATATCTGGGAGTTCAGTGAAGGACCAACAAAATAGTAACTAAGAGCAAGACAGCTGAGAGAAGGGGACTTGGAACAAAATTCTCTCTGCAAACTCTCTCTAGTTCAAACAGATTGAAGTTAACTATGTTGAGGAAAAAGCATTCACTAAAGATTCAGGGCTCATTTTTGATTATCATGTTCATGTTCAGGTAACTAAGGAAGACCAAAGCCAGAATTCCTGGCACCAGCAAACACTTCTCGAGGCTTCTCTGAACAATCATCACAAAGCAAAAACAAACACTCCATTACAAAAAAGCCTCTTTGAGGGCCTTTCAAGAGCAAACCTCTATTTTTCTTGCAGCTAAACTACCACAGTGTCATAAACACACACGACCCTCCTTCCAAACCATGAACACGACAGGCCCAACTAATGTGGGGGCATTTCTAAGGTGTTTTTATGACCTTCTGGAAGTCTTGATGGCTCCTCTTCATCAAAACAGCCTTTGCCTACATTGCTTCTCTTGATTTCATACATTCATTAGTTCAGATCTTTCATACTGGTTGAAAAAATTCTCCATTTCCACCCTGCCCTTCACCAGGCTCAAGTTTACATGGAAATATGGGGTAGCAGTAACTTTACCAGCAGAGAACAACCAGTTGCTGAGCTTCAAAGCATGCAAGGATTCAGAATCCTGTCTTCACAGACCAGATGATTCACATCTACCAGCTCCCTTCAGGAAAAGGAAAGGTCATAACAGATCCAAAGCAGAAACACAACACAAAAGGTTTACTGGCAAAAAGACACCGGTTAAATAAATTTTATCAGGATCTTGAGAGGTGGGTATGATTCTATTGGAAAGCCTTGGGAGGGATATTAATGAAAGCACACATTAAAATGAATTATTACAGTGATCAGACATTGCAGTCATTTACTCTCAACAGAACTTTTATGAGACATTTATATATTCAGTCATTAAATATAAAAATCAAGGATGAGTGTCACAAAACAAGGAAATAAGGCTGCTTGAAGCCCAGTCAGTCCCCAGATGACCCTTCTAGTCACTGTACCTTTCACCTTTAATTCTCCATGCTGCTACTCTTACACATAACAAAGCAATATGAAAAGTTCACTGCAGGTTCCTTGCTTTTGTGGAGCCTCAAACCTACTTCAACTTAGTACAAAAATATGGGGAAAGAAAAGATAAAACATCTGCTTGTAAAAAGCAGAACAGGAAGAGATACTCAGACATTTTGGACTGACAGACCCTAGGAAATAGGGACAATGCAAACAAATTTTCTATCCAAATGTAACAGATTGATTTTCCCACCTGTTCCACTGACCAGAATGTGCATTATTCCTTTTTTAGAATTATTGGCAATCAAAATAAATGCCATAGGCAATGAGAAAAAAAATTGCAGTCACCACACTGATCAAACCTTCTTCCTACCTAGGGAGGGAATGCAGGTAAAAAAGCTGAATGTAACAAGTCAACCATGTCCACAGCCACATGTACTTTACGATAAGAACATTCAAAAATATTGACATGAGACAGTGATTCTATAGTTTTCCTTTTCTCTTTTTTTATATATATATATATATAGATATATATATAGTTAAACAGCACAGGGGAAAACACCACTATAGCTTTCACCATGGCCAACAGGGAAGTTCTCACAAATAGAAAAATGTATGTTTTTAAATTGTTAGATTTCTTCAAAACATAATAGGGAGGAAATGAAATAGAATTTCTCATCATGAAACAAACAAAAAAATTAAACCCTTGGGAATTTACCCAATTCTCAAACACCAAACTTTGCAGGCTTGAACAGCTCAATCCCTACAACTGCAGAACATAGGATCACCAAAAGAAACGAGCAGAATTCCTTGAGAGCCATGATGCTACTTGGATACTATGTGAGATTTCACTGGACTAAAACATTTAAACTTTGATTTACATTCAGTATTTTGGAGGAAGGGAACCATGACAGGCCCTTCATGCTTTCTCCTTGCTGGCTGCCTACCCAGGAAGCATTATTGTTATTACTTCAGGAGGAAGGGAAAGGTGCTGGTAAGAGCCAGAAGGGCAAGGCAGTGATGTTGATTATGAAATGCCCTGTTCTTTGGATGAACTGTGTAAAATATTTTGTTAAAAGGCTCCATGTTAAAAATATTATGAACAAAAAAGGTCTTCTTAAAAATACTGAGCATTTCTGCCTCTTCTTTTCAGTTCAAAGCTTGGGGAAAGGTGTTTTGCTAGAATTAACTACAGGTTTGCTGTAACAAACACGTATGACAATGCCCAACTGTCACACAGGGCCACCCACAGACTCCAGACACACCATTGCTTTAGGTTTCAAGTGGTAACACATCTCTGCTTTCATAGAAAAGGAACAGAGACACTTCTGGAACCTTCACTGCAGAGTCTTTGCCAGTGTCCAGCTTTTGGGCAAAGAGAAATCTTGCCACACTGCAGAGTCACACTCTTGAGAACGTCAGAACAATCATGACTCAGTGTCTGACCCAGAGCTGCTTTCCCGGCTGATTTCGATTTGTAGGGAAGGTAAATTATCCAATCGACTCTTTTTTTGCCGAGATTGTTCTTTTTCCTTGATGAGAGCTCCCCAAACCCTCTGGAGCTCTGAATCATCTTCCTCTGGAGATGCCACAGAGTTTTCAGGTTTATCTGAAGTCTTTTCTTGCGTCTTCGGAGCAGACCCTAATCGGGTCCATAAATTACCTAAGCAGATGAAAAACAAACATTTTTTAAGAAACAGGACTAGGAGAAATTCTGCAGGAAGCCTGGGGAGCCTAGTCTAAAGCTCCTCCTGCTCCTCCCACCTGAATGTTTGGCATGGAACTTCCTATGCTTTGAAGCAGTAGTTGACATTAAAATATGGGAGGTTCAGTGCAGCCCTGTTCACTGTTTCCCATTTGCAGGCCTGACATGTCTCTGCATTTATACTGGTTTCAGTGTCCTGCTTTGACCACACTTGTAAAGTAGTCCTCTACTTTCAAGCAAACCTATAGAAAAATATTGCTCATGAAAGTACTAAGCTCAACCTGCCTACAAGTATTTAGATTTCAAATCTCTGAACAAACATTTCATCTTTTAATTTCACTCCTGATTTTCTGGTGGAATTTCTTTTATACTCTTCCAAAATTCAAGGAATTGCAGTATGACATTTTCTCCATAAAACTAACCTGTTTTCTTCTCTCTGCTATCAGAGTAGAGGCCTTTTACATCTTGTTTGGGGATTCCCAGCCTGCTGTGTACATCTGACACTGGTTCTCGACGAGGAGCAGAGCTGCTGCTTGGAGGTTTGCTTTCTGGAGAATGGGGTCTCTTTCCCAGCCTCTGCCGCACATCTGGGGATATTATCAGTGATTAAAATGATGCTGCATTTACTCAAGTCCCACCAGCTAATTTTCTGCTTGTTCACAACTGGAAACCAGACAAATTCTTTGGTTTTATTTTTTCTGTAGTCTCTTCATTCTCAGATTTCAGTACCAGCAGTGTCTGGGATACAATTTATCCAGATTTTATTTTATTTCTTTTAGTTTTGGCAATAAAATTGACATTTGGGCTCTGATCAAAAATAAGTTATTCCATGGCTTGCTGCATTTCTGCTTTAGCAGCACAGTGTGTATGTATCAAGCATGAGGTATGATTATACAGGAATTGGTATGCCTTTAGCAATTCTTTTCAGATAACAGATACCTTGCTTTAAGAACTCTAATACTGCTTGGTATTTTGCAGAAGAAAATGAAAACCAGAATGTAAGAATCCTATATGTATTGATACTTAACCCCATGATGTGAGCCTTACATTCTGAAGCTTATCTGGTTTAGGCAGGTATTTCTAGTCTTAAAGAAAGCTCCAACAAAAACATAAAGGCGAAAGGAAGTTGTAAGATTTATGCAGCAACTTGTCAGAGCCCCAAAATGTGCAGGAGGGGTAAAACATAACAACAACAACTACTGCATTACATTGATATAAAATAGTATCTTTCATTTATCAGTCAGATACTCTGGATACTATGCATGTCAGAAGTAGCTGAAATTACACATACCTGAGTCAAAAAAGCAAGTCAATTAAGCCCCCAAATAAATGCTGCCAGTTGAAAAATGTGTCCATATTGATGTAATACATGTAGCTAATATTTCACATTTCATTTTGTACACGAGCTCCCCGACATGCAAAGTTTCTCAGACTCACACAGAACCTCTGCCTCAAGGAGTGAGCAAATCAAAAAGGACAAAGTGGGAAGCAATAGAAACAAGCAAGTAAATTGGATAAAAATAAACGTCACTCCTTCACTCAAAATGTACTTCATTTTCCCCCCAAAGCAATCCCAAACTCTGTCTCTTAGTGAGGAAAAATTAACTGCACGGATGCAGAAAGTGCTGCTGAATTCCCCTGGGTTTGTCAGCTGCAGTGGAGCACAGATGTGAAATGAATATATGCATTTTAATGAGCCACTCACAATTCTGCACAAGAGAAGAGTTAAAAATTACCTGATTTCACACTGCTGTTTGGCTGACGTGGCCCAGTATTATTCTGACGTTTTTCTTCTAACAATAATCTCACATCTGCCACTTTCTCTGAGGATCCTTTGCTGCCAATACGATTTTTGATGTTGCTGGTTGCTATGCTATCTGCTCGCATGGAATTCCTAAAATCCAACCAACCAAGAGATTTAACATCCCTTAAATGACATGAAAGCAAGTATACTTCTTATGTATTCCTGGATGTAAAATTACATCATAGAAAACAGTAGTGTCAGGAGGTAAAAACATTGTGTGTTCCAGTCAGAACAATCCCATGAATTCCTCAGCATCCATTTCAAGGCAGGTTTTGCGTCTGTCTCCTTAAGACAAAATTCAAAAAGTCAAAATTCAGAGCAGATCCACAACCTCAAAATTCTTAAAGGACTTGATGTTATAATGAAGTATAATCATGCCACTTAAGGAAGGCATGTTGAAGTTAATTTAATAATCTACAATATATACAATTTTGTTTAATAACAATAAGGAACGTAAATTTCTTTTTGTCCTCAATGCTTGAGGGTTATGCTTCTGAGAAAAGAGGAAGGGGTAAAGGAGAAAGTGAAAGATGAGTTATTTTAAGTGCAAAATCTTAATTGTGCTTCCTTGTGTACATTCCTATTAACTCCACTTTGAGCTTCATTATCATCAATAAGCAGGGCTACAAAAATATGCAGAGAAGTTACATTTTAAAAATGTTAATTGTAATTACAAGCCTGTAACAGTGTTTTCTGTGTATCACTTTTTCTGTGTTGTATTTATTTTTAAAATACCTGCTAGAAAATTTCATTAAGAACTGAAAAAGTAGCTTCAATTTGTCTTTAACAGCTCTGTCACTCATTAAGTAAAAATTCAGGATGCCTTTTTACTGCTACTTTTAAAGGAAGAGAAGCTTCTACCTGATATTTTTCAGTTGTGATTCCACCTCGTCTGCATACATGGTCATTTTCATGCTCTTTTTGGGGGAGGGTGTGGATATCATTTTCAGTTCCAGGTCATAGTCCATCTCATCAGAGTCAGAAGCACTAGCACTGGAGCGCCGGGCTGCGCTGCGGTCTCGGGCCTGTTTGAAAGCCTGCAGCTCATCACGGTACTCCACCACAACTCTGTCATCTTCATCCATGTCCTGATCTTCTTCCTCCTCTTCTTCCTCCTCAATAGGCTCCTCCGGAACGTTTACTAAGCCTGCAGCAAAACAAACTGATTCTGATGAACTGAAGTTTGTAATTTGGAATCATAGAATGGTTTAGGCTGGAAGGGACCTCTAGAGGTCATCTGGGCCAACCTCCCTACACCAGCAGGGACATCTCTACCTAGGGCAGGTTGCTCAGAGCCCCATCAAGCCTGACCTTGAAGGACTCCAGGGATGGGGCCTCCACCACCTCTCTGGGCAGCACATTCCAGTGATCACTCTCATATTAAAGAACTTTTTTCTAATATCCAGCCTAAATCTACCCTTTCCTAGCTTAAAACCATCACTCCTTGAATTTGTATGAGGTATCTTAAAACCGAGGCAGAAAAAAAAATTACTGTAATCAATAATCCACTACAAATGAGTCTTTGTAGTTGTCTAAGGCTAAAGAGAGAGAATATTATGCAAAATATTCTCAGTGGATCTCTGTTACAGAGTAAAATTGCCAGAGAAGGAAAAAAGTCCACTTTATATACGAATATATAAAGTACAACTGCCTCTTGGAGTAGGTGCAGTTCCCACTTTCCAAACTAATCACTGCAATTCCTACACTTGTGGGGCTTAACCTGACAACTGCTGGCCCTGTGTTAATCCTTTCAAGTCCTGTCAGCAGCACTGCCAGAAACACCACACATATCATTGGCATTAACTTATAACATACAATGATTTAAATATAAATCAACAACTTCAATTTAGTCTTCAGCAGTGTGCAAGCACCTTTTCAGAAAGAGCTATGTTAACAGCACACAAAAATCTTCTGTGAGATTTGATATATCCACAGCTGTACTTTTAACAGGTCACTCATCTCATGGCAAAGATTTTGACACCAATTATTTTTCTAATGCACCTCCCCGACCTTAGGGAGTGGATTAAGATATTCAAGCCTAATTAATAGAATTTTCTCATCTTTCTTGTTCTACATCCAGAGCTTGCTTTTTTTGTAGAACAGAAGAGTTGACATAGCAAACATGACAAATTGTCAAGAAGTTTAAACAAGTTCTCTTCACTTTGCCCTTGATGCTGTAGCCCATGTCCTAAATTTGTGAAAGAAAAACATTACATAAAAAGCAGCATTTGGGGAAGTCAATGAGCAGCCTGAAGTTTCTGCTTCAGTTGTTTCCTGCAAGCTCCTAAAATGTGATTCAGTTCGAGATGTATTTTTTTGAAGTACACTTCACTTTGACTCACATGAAGCACTGTTCAGGTTCTTCCCAGCCCTTCATTCCCCAGTTCTGTGCTTACAGGGTCAACAATTTGGCATCAATTACCTGAGTGACGATGTTTATAAGGAGGGGTCAAGCCAACATCATCCCCAATGAGGGTCCTTTTCTTTATCACATCCCGGTGGAGCCGACGTGAATGGTACCTTCGTTTCCTGAAACACCACAAACAGAATGGACATTCCTGAGCAGAGGAGGCATCATGGATGAGCCACGTTCAGTCCTGGCTTAAGCATGCACACCTATCACTCACTTTAATAGCTGACATATATCAGAGATCTGTTTGGAATGTTTTCAATGCAAACATTCTTTGTTTTCATGAGAAAACAGTCCCCCTCCAAATTCACAATCATATTGCAAAAACATTATTTATGCATAAGCATCTAGATAAATGAATAGAAAGAAAATCCACCCATTAAAATGATTTCAGACTGTCTTGTCCAATTGTCTGCAATGCTCCAACTCCTCTGTCCAATACTCACCAAGAATTGCTAAGAATCCCCTTCATGCCCCCATAGTTTGGATTGCCATATTTCATGTAATACTGGCTTCTCCTGGCAGCTCCCAGCTCCTTTTTGTCATCTGAAAAAACAGAAATTAAAGCAATATTTCCCTCTTAGAATACCTTACAACACTAACACAAAAATAAGTAACCATCCAAAGACACAGAGAGCAAAAGTCAGACTAAGTCTGTCTTACAGATCAGCATTCCTTCAATCTCCTTCGTGAAGGATAGAATTTTGCTGACACCTCTGGAATTTCTCCTACCACCACAGTTTTATTTGTGTTTAGAAACTTAATTCTAGGGAGACTGAGTTTCTACATATCAGCTTCACAGAGCACTCACTACATCTGCTGCAACTGCTGGAGGCTGTACTTACTTTATTCATGACCTTTCTTTGTGGATGTGTCACTTCCCACACAGCCCAGATTTTTATTTTACTCATAAATATAATATCTCAACTGAATTTAGCAGTAATTTCCAGTAGCACCTCTTCAGCATTCAAATGATTTTTGTGTTTATAAAACATGATGTTTACCTCAGTGGAAATGGGCATCATAGAACCTATTTGATAGTATTTGGGAAGAATGCCCCAAGCCCAAGATAAAAACTATGTACAATAATTTTCATACAACTTGAAGTAGATTTAATTCACACATTAAAAGTGGATTTATTGTAAAATCTTAATATCTACAAATTAGCAAAAACCCTAACAATTTTGCAAATAAAAATGAGGTACTTCAAGTCATCCATCAGTCAACAAATAAAACTACAACAGGTGATGAATTCATTATGCTTGTTCATTTACCTTTAGTAGCAAATCTCATGAATAGCTTGTTTCCTTTAGCCAGTTTATTGGCAGGGCGAAGATCATTACGCAGGAGAGAATCCTCTTCTACCTGGGAGAGGGCATCCAACTTTGGGGGGCAAAAAAGGTATTTTGGACTCAAAATTACTGTTGAGCAAAAAAATGGACTGCTTACAGAGAAGCAATCAACTGATTATTAAGAAAGTTATTTTAAATTATGTTCAAATTAAGTGCTTTTCTTCTTGACAAACTAATGTGAGTTCTTCAAGTAATTTTCCCTAAAACTTAAAATATTTCCTTCTCTTCCTTCATAACATTATCTCAGATTATTAAATCCAATGATTTTCAAATGACACTATACTGCTGACTGAAATGCAGAAAACAAGCAGCACAAGTTGGACACTGAAAAACAACTGTTTGATTTTTTTTTTTTGCTTGTGTTTCATATCAAAATGGCTTTTTACTCACAGGTTCTCATTCCCTCATGCTACTAAAAGGCTTTTTTTTTTCCATTTCTATCTGCTTTATAGCAACTGAAATTCAGACTTCCATGATGTACAAGTGTTCACTGAGCCATTCCTAAAGAACAGACTAATCACACCTATTATATATGCAGCCAGTGAAGATTAAATCACTTAGAAAGCATCAATGGGTGTGCTGAGTCCCACACATCTCCATGCACAGCTGAAATCCCGTGTTCTCTGAAGTGCTGCCTCCACCACTGAAAGGCTGTTCCCTGCCACTATTGTTCTCTCATTGCCTCCCCTCAGCAGAAATGAGCAGCCAGTCTCACCCTCATGTGCTGGATGTCCTGGGATTCTTCAAAATCTAGTCACAAACCACTCCTGCAGAGCTCTTCTCACTGACAGCCTATCTGTGCTTCCTGCCATTTCCCCATCTAATTTACTTTGATAATTAAATTGTGAGTTGCAAATATATAGTTAAAACTACAGTGTTATGAAAACTTTACACCAGTCAGAGTAAAACTTCCAGGATGGTGTTTTCACTTTGTACTGACCTCAACATCACTTGGATTGTCATCCTCAACCTCGCCTTCTTCTGTCTCCTCATCAGAACTTTCCTCCTGTTTTTCTAAGAAGGAAAATAATTGGAGGGGAAAAAACACAAACAACATTCATTTTAATGTGTCAGTCACATCCTGTTGTTACTACCTACATTCTCTGAAATCAAACTGAAGGTGTTTTCCTTTCTTCTGTGCAGCCTAGAGAATAATCAGAACAGTAAATGTCTACAGAAATTTGAAGCAGACATGAGCAGAGAGTGCCAGTAACTAGACAGCCTCTGTGCAGTGCCTGCCTGTGGCAGCACACATGGATTATTAATTCTTTGAAGGCAAATGAAATTGCTGCATTTCAGGCTATGACACAGATCAGTAAGACTGCAAAGGCTTATAAAAGCTTAATTCCTTCAGTCTCCCTTTAAAATGCTGCAAGTACCTACAAGTACTCAATACTAACAATGTGAAACAAGTTACTATTTAAAAGCTTCTAAGTTTCTGAAAGAGCAGGAGAAAAGAAAAAAAAAAAAAGAACAAAACCTTAGTGACTTAATTTCAAAGCAAAATAACTAACAGAAGAGCACACGCTTCCAGAACTACTAAAATTGTGAGATGCTTGCATAGATTTTTCAGGGTTCTTTTTAGCTCAGAGTAAGGAAATTGATATTGGAGTTATTTTGCATAGATTTTTCAGGGTTCTTTTTAGCTCAGAGTAAGGAAATTGATATTGGAGTTATTTTCTTCTCCAACCATCCTCAGACAAAAATAAAACCAAAACACAAAAGCAGTGAATGTGGACAGCTATCAACATACACCAATAGCATTTGCAAAGATCTCAAACTACCCCATAAGACTTAAAAAACAAACAACCCTCTTATATTTCAGGTTCCTTATCTTCACCTCATCCAACACCACACTTAAAAACTCAAAATAAAGAGCAGTAGCTGTTCAAAATACCCTGGAAATATACCCAAGTTCAAAGAAAAGAATAAAACACAATTAACCAAACTGAAACCAAGGAGAATTTAGGTAAACAAATGAGCCAAATTGAAACCTGAGGAATTAAATTCCATCAGGAATACATTCAAGCACTTCTCCCCTCACCCCAATGATAAACTCCTCATGTTTCTCACCATCTTTTGCTTCCCTAAATGCCTAAATAGCCCTGATTCTTATCAAAAAAAGGAATGCAACTGAGCCAGCTTACTCCAGTGTATCTGTGTGCATCTCACACCTTAAAATCTAATTGAACAGTCTCTATCTAATATCCAACTTTTCCAGAAGAACAGGATTAATTTAGATGACAGGTTTTATTTTGAGATGTGGTGTAATGATGATGTAATATGTAATTTGTAGCCAGCAAGATTAAATACATATATTTATGCTCCATTTAAACAGGATAATTATTCATCTCCCAAAAAAAACTTCATAACAAGTCTTACTTGAAGCATTATCAACATTTGCCCAAATATTAAAGTCACATGGATGGTTGAGGAGCCACTGCATTGTGGAGAAAAGCAACAAGAAGAGAAGGGGATGAGTTAGAAGGATCCACAAGTTTGACAAAGCCCTAAAGCCCAAACTTTCTAGAAAGGCTTTTGATAGCACCACCAATGCCAAACAGAGAGCAAAATCTATGGAAGTGTTAATAAACACAACATGTCTCTGCTCTGTGCCCCGTGGGACAGCACTTGGAACCCCAGCAATTGATCTCACCAGCCTAACAGCAACACTGTACTAGGTAGCAAAAGCCTGATTTAGAATTTACACCCATAAAAGTAAAATAAATTTACAGTCAAGGCAATCAGGCACCAGACTGATGACAATATTAAGACATACTTTTGCTGCTTTGCTCTTTTATAACTGACTTTTCAGTGGGCTTCTTTCTTGAAAGTATAATGGGGGAATTCAGAGATGAAATACAGTGGTGAGGTGATAAAATGCCCCATCAGTGACATACTTAAAGGATGGTGCTGTACCAGGAAAGAAAACAACTCTGGCATTTCAAAAATAGGACATTTATTTACACCTGCCTTTTCCACACTTAGAATCCACCCTTTTCCTGCTTTTGTATGCACATCACACAGACTTATTTCTGTGCAACATGTACTACTATAAATATCATTTCTGAATGTGACCCTGCATCTAACAAGTTCCTTATCAACTGAATTACTGCTTTTGGTCTAGCTCCAACCCACCTTTTAAGAAGCAGCTTCTTCAAAAGGTTTCCAAGATGAAAGCCTTTTTTAAAGTGGCAGAATACATTTACCTGAAACTATATGATAGAAGCTCCTTCAGTAATTAAGATTATGCAGTCCCCAAACACAAGTTTAAAGCTTCATTGATTTGACTAGATTATGTCTATATATGCATAGCTCAAATCTACCTTTCTTGCTTTTTTCAGCTGTCTTCTCTTCATTGTTTTCTCTGCTTTTTGTTTTCTCCTGATCAGGCAAGGAACTCATATTTATTAGAGCCCGTGTTGCTGTTACTTCATCAAGCCAGACCACATTACCTGTGACATATAAACACACACAAAACCAAAATGGAGTTTGTATAATCAAGCACTACAGTGCCTCTCTGGAGGGAAATTACTAACAAAAGCTCAGAAACAGCCTCAGTGACAACAAAAAAGCAATCAGATACACCTCTGGCAGAGAAAGCCATATTCCTTGACACACTTGATAAGCTGGAGGACACACAACTTTCATCATATGACAAAAAAAATTCCCTACACAACAACAGATCAAAATTGAAAATCACTGAAATGCACAACCACGTATTAGAGACTGTCTCCTGAGTGCATTAAATTAGGATATTGAATCAGGGTCAGTAATTTCATAAATGTGTTCGCAAACAATGTGATTAAGGGAGCAGGGGGAGAGGGCAAAGAAAGAAGCCTTGATTTTTTTTCTCTTTGGCAATTTAACAGAACCTTGGACTTTACTGTGGAATTCTGTTAATCTTTTCCAAACTGTAGGAAAAAAGGGGAAAATAGGAGAGACTGCTCAAGCACTTTGCACAGATTATGGTGCACACAGGTTAACAATATGATTCAGTATATGCCTTAAGTATCAGCAGATGGTACTAAAATATAAATTAGGCCAATTAAAAGCATTTCATAGATGTTGAAACTGAAAAAACAAAAGCTACTTAGAAACAAATTCTGAACAAAAGCTTTTTGCACAGATGCATTCAGTGCAGATACAGCAACAAATGTCATTTATTGCTCTGCCATTAAGCAGAGTGTGTTCAGGTATCAAGAAAACTATAGTCTCCCAAAATAAAAGATTCTCTCTTAAATCACCTGAACAGACAAGGTGAAGAACACCCAGATATTAACTTCAATGACTGGCTAATAACTTTTCTTTTATGTATGCTCCAAATTTTCAAAGCCTTCATCATTTTATGCTTCTTAATTATGAAACACAGAACGCTGTCTAAATTCACCTTTGCACTAAGACACCTTGAGCTGTAATTCAGTTGAGAATGTTAAAATTTCTGCCATGCCATGATGCAAATCTAGGCTGAAAAGATAATGCTTTTTTTTTGATACTTTCACCAAGTGTGGTTGGCACACTAATTCAGGCACAGTGTGGAAATCCATCACTAAAAACCCATGTTTTAACTCTAACTGGGTAAATATTGTTACAGCTCTGCAGCCTGCACTTTTGCACTGCAAGTTCACTCTGGTTCCATGCTAAATTGACTCATGTAACATACAAGAAAAAGGATAATCCGACAGAAAAAGGATAATTAGACAATCTTACAAATGCAGCCTCAGAGTTAAGCTGTGCACTTGCTTATGTATCACCACAGGTTCATCCAGCAGCTCTTTACTGTGACTGTCCGCTCAGGGCTCATTGTTTCAAATTTTCCATCAGCTTGTTGCAGTCTATCAAGCTGTCACACACAGCAACTTCAAGGTTACCCATATTTTGTGGCATGCCATATCTTTCATCTTGCACTGGAACATAATTCCTTCAGGGTCATTCCAGGGAACCATGCTACTAATTCTCATGTCTTAGCCATGCTTGGCAATAAACCAGTTTCCAGCAGCTCCAATACAACTAGGAAACCTGCACTGGCTCCTACTTTTGCTGTGATTTCAGTTAGAGGGTTTCTAGCCACATGGCAATCTCAGAGCCTTCCAACTCCAGCACCCAACTGTAGCAAACAGCACTTACAGTCTTTATTATCACTGAAGAAAGCATGGCTGTCAACCTGCTATCTTTCTGGCAATCTCACTGCCTGCTTACTCCCAAAACAGCCCTTGCAAGGGGAATGTGCATTCTTTTCCCAATCCATGTAAATCACATTCAGTGCCACCTTCTTCCACCCACTAATTTCTCCTCAAGAATACACCAAACAAATCCAGCAACAAGTCTGTTCCTTCACAGCCCAAACCCACACCAGCCTGCCTGACTGCACACAGCTCAGTGATCTTCTCCCAGGATGTCATCTTTTGTGACACTATTGATGTTAGCAGCACAAAATTTTGGACTTTTCCCCCCCCACACTTAGAGATCTACAAGTTATTCTACATGATCTCTTTCCAATAATACTCGACCAGACAGTGGGTTTGATTATAACCATATGCTATTAATTCTTTCCTTCTATATGTCTTTTGAGTAAGGCAAATGCCAGGGAAACTGCAACAAAGACCAGTGACTTTGAAAGCCATTAAGACATCTGAAGCACAGCCATGACCAATAAGAGTTAAGAATTAGACAAAAAACTCCGTGTACTTACACGATGTATCATCCAGCCACTCAATATGAGCAGGAGGATACTCTTTGAAATAGGCAAAGATGTCCTGTGTACTCATCTCATCCACCCCACAAATGTAAATTGTGTCCAGTCTCACTTTAGGAATTGCTACAAAGAGGAAGGGAAACAAAACTGATACTTCTCTCTGCAGAACAAGCTTTTATTTTAGTAGCTTTAGTTACTAATATAGTTTATAGAGCAAATGTTTCAGATAAGCAAAAGGGAAGCTAATTTAATCACGTATGACATACACCATTCTAAGACATCGTAGCTTGAATCCTTATCCAATGCAAAATAATAAATTGAGAATTAAAGAGCTAACTTTACAAGCACTGGTAGATGCAGGTACAGCACAGCAATCAAACTACCTTAAAAACAATTATATATTTTTTTAACATGTTGCCAAGTACTACCAATGAGTACTAAAGCACCAGAATACTGATGAGGCCTGTGAGCAGGGGGTGTACAAAGCACTTGCCCTTGTTCCATCAGATGGAGAGCTCTAACAGTGCATCCAAGCTGCCAGTTGGAAGAAAAGCCCTGAGAACTAACTGGGTGCCAAGAGGGCCAATCTGTTGTGCACTCACCTCTCAGCTGATCTGCTTATACTGAACATGCCCAGCTTGCCATCTAAGAGCACATGTGCCACCAGTCCAGCTTCACTGGGCATAGAGCACAGAGCCTGATCTCACTGTGCATGAGACACAGAGTGCCCCACGTGTACACAGAGGGTGCTCAAAGTCTGGTCTTTTCAAAGAATTTAAAGATTCTTAAAGCAGCAATGATCCAGAAAACGAATCCTGGACATGAAGCACTAGGTGCTGTTGCCAAACTGTAAGTAAGGTACACAGAAAATGTCACCTTCTTTCTGGGGCTGGTAAAACAAGGAGTGAACTGACAACTGCCAGTTTAAAAAATAACGACCAAATAAAAGGTGAAAGAAAAGCCCAAAGTAATTTATTTTGGCAACGATCTGGGAAAACCTCAGGAAACAAGATAAATCAAGGAAAGGAACTGTGAGGAAGTAAACAAAGGGATCTTTCTTCTTGACTGCTGGATAAATTCCTACCTTTCTTCATCATGTCCCGATCCAGCGCCACGTTCCTCTGGGCAAGATTCACCTCAGCTCGGAAATGAAACCGTTTTGCTCTTTGTTCCTTTTTCTCAATTGCTTCCTGCAAAGCACAAACCAACAGAGTCAAACCAGGAATCACAGCAGCATTCCCAACAGGCTGCACTGGAGGACCAGCTATTTCAAATAAAATCTACCAGATTAATAATAATAATTTGATTAATTCTGAAGAGACCTCTAAGTTTCAGAATGTAGAAGCAATCCACTGAAATATTTCTGCACTACCTCGTGGTTTTAATGTACATAATGGAAATCAAGATGCATGGAAAACAATGCTCAGATTCCATGAAGGAACAGTAACATCTTTTCCTTACCAACAAATGTACAAAAAAACCCCTCTCCTAAACCAAGCATTTCCACCACATGGAAAATTCACCTTTTGAGATTACAGAGGTTTTTTCCCTACCTGTTTTTTAATACAAAACTGTAAACTTGTCTCTCTGAGCATGAATTTAACAAGACTAGCTGGAGAGTTGTCTGTAGAGATCTTTTTTAGACTGGCAATTCAAGCTGCTTTTAAGTAGCTCATGAGCAACAGCTTATGTGGATCTTATGCAACTTTTGAAACTGCCTGAGAAGCTCCTTATTCTGCAGAATTTACTAATAAGCATTACAGATTTTTGAATCTTACTAACCAGAGTCAAATTTGGAACACAAACTGTGATTATGCAATGACATCCACATAAACAGGGGCTTTTTACTAGTTTTTAAAGATTGCCAAAACATCTTTGGCCAAATTTCTTCAGGTTTTTCACAGCTGCATCATGAAAGAACTTAACAGAAGATGTCAACTTTCCCCTGACTTTGAATTCTTTACTGAATTATAAAACACTCAAGCTGAATATTGAAGCCAAAAAGCTGATTTTCAGTCATCTGGAACCATTTTTATACTCTCTGATAAGCACAATCTTCTGAGATCCACTAATGCAAAATAGGAATATGTGATTTGCCAGCACCCTGTTGTGGTGGGGATCCATGTCTGTTAGAACATGTAAAATTATTTCAGTCCTATAAAGTATCTGACTAAGTCATAGAATCANCGATGCTTTTTCTCCACTACCAAATGCTAAATATAGTGGCCAACTGTACAATATGAAACAATTTGGTATTAAATGTACAGAGGTGAGCTGTAGGATCACATTTCTGAAGTTCCACAGAATTATGTAACTTTAAAGTTATCTAAATGCAACAGCTGTTCACATTCTTCAAACTATGGCTTAAATAATTAAACACTAAGATGCCCTTGGAAGATACAAGGTAATGAAGCTCAATTTTCCTGCCAAGCACTTTTCTTCCTCCTGTCACTCACCTAAGAGGAAAACCTGCAGCTGCCTTGTCTCAAAGGGCTTTGTTTTGCATCAAGGTGATTTCAACAGAAACATTTCCAGGGTTTGGCACACACAAATGCTAATTCTCGCAAGAGGGATCCTGTCTTTTTGCAGGCCACAACCAACAAAAGAGGAATTCCCTAGTTGCTGAAAAATGTCAGCTACCTGAGCACGAGGCTAAGCTTCTGTCTGCTGGGGAAGAAATAAACAATATGGATCCCTCTTTCCAGTAGCAATAATTAGAATATGCTGAAGAACCACAGCACAGAAATTACCTTGGAGGTTACATCTATTCCAGTAATGAAACTTCCAGCTTTGTTTTCATACCTCCTACTAGTGTCCTGAAACAAAGCAAAATGGTGATGAAATCTCAATGAACACTGAAAGCAACATACCTGCTGGGCTGAAAAACACCCTGGCCACTTCTAAGAGAAATACACCCTCTTTTCCTTGATCCTCACTCCAAGGCATGTCCCTAGGTAGACAGGCACACAAGCTGTCTGTGTGCCACTGATGTGAAGGTAAAAGCATTTGAACTGAACCAAACTTCCTTTACTCTATTGATATTTCCTTTGGCAAAATTTAGTTTCTGTGTCTGTCACTGCTAAGCTTTTTACTTACCATACCCACAATTTAAAAAGTAACATTTACCCCTATTCCTAGCAGTATTTCAAGCCCAACTTCTAAATACCAGCAAGATGAAGTATTACTGTTTTGATATGACCCTACTGATAACGAGTAAAAACAGAGAATAATGTGGAAAAAAGAAATTATAAGTTTCCTTTCCATTAATCAGGACTTTTGGACTCAAGACTGCACTAAACCACACAGATATTGGACCAATGACTAATTGTGTCCCTTCCATGGTGTGTATATGTAAAAATGGCACCCTCAGGACCCTCACCTGGCAAAAGTTTGGGGCTGACATAAATGTCTTGCTTTCTCTAGGGATAAACACATTCTTTAAGCTTGTGCTGCAATAATTACTTTGGCTAAAGGACTTGTTCTAGAACATAGGACAGTCTCAGTTTAGAAACACCAAAGTACACACAACCAAACTGCTTTTCTTAGTAACAGCATCAAAGTTTCTCTGAAGCTGCCAAATATTTAGAGTTATTAAAAAAAAGAAAAGCAAAATAAACATTATTTTTAAAGTTAATAAACCCCGCTGCCTATCGTTGACTCATGGAGCACAAAGAAGTAGAATAGGGTGCTGTCTCTTAGGCCACACATTTGGCAGAAGCTCAAGCATGTTGGTAAATGAGCTAATTAAAGTAATTTCCACACAACTTTTGAGAGCATGAGATTACTTTGGAGTTTAGAAGACCTCTGACCCATTTTGGGGTATTAAATGTAATCCTACTAAAACTTGTACAGGAACAACTAGCAAAAACAAAAGAAAGAAGGAAAAATGTAGTAAGTAAGTCCTTAAAGGTCCCACATTCCCAGTGCCTCCATGATCACCTCCCTGCTCCCTACTCTAGATACTCCCAACAAACACTCCTGTTACACTCTCCCATCCACAGCCTTTCTCTACACTCCACCCCAAATCCTCTTTCCCACCACCTTCTTTATTCTCTTCGCTCCCCAGCACATCCTCGTCGCTTCCTCTGTCCATGTGCCCCCAAACTTCCCTCAGACGCCTCCAAGTCCCCTCATGGCCCCACTCCCCGCCACCCTCACCCTCATCGCTTCCCCTCATGCACCTCTCACCCCACGGTGCCCTTTTTCCCACCAAGGTACCTCCAACTGCCCCTCCAGACCCCTGCCCCGTCACTCTCAGCCCTCCTGCCCCCTCCGTACCCTTGCCCCTCCTCAGGAGCCGGACCCTCTTTCGTCCCCCCTGCCCGTGACCCCACCGCACGCCCCTCACCGGAATGAGCTCCCGGAGCGAGCGCCTCACAGGGATGGTCTCCAGCTCGCCCTCTTCCACTTCCATCGGCTCCGGCTCCGGGCCGCGAGGCTCCGCCGTTGTCGCCGTCGCCTCCGCCTTCACCGAGATCCGCAGGCCCCGCACGGCCGCCATGGCTCCGCCAGGCCCGCCCTCCGCCCGCCCAGCGAGACGGCGCCGCCGCAGCCCAGAGCGATACCACCGAGACGCCAGGGCGGCTAGAGCGCCACCACCGAGACGTCAGGGCGGCTAGAGCGCCGCCGGCTCGAGGTGCACATGCGCAGACCGCACGTCACCGTCATAGAGACCGGGCGGGAACGCGGCTCCGGAGGCCGCCGCCATCTTCCCCGGCAACCACCGATCCCCGGGGGAATACACGGTGCGCCCAGACACGGAGCCAGACGGAGCGGGGGTGTGAGGGCCAGGCCTGGGTATGGCGGGCTCTGCTTCCTACAATCATTTTTATAAAAGCGAACTGAACTCTTAAAATGTTCATTTTTCCCCTCACCCCCGCACTATAGGAAGATCCCTCCGGATTTTTACCTCTCTGACCAAATAAAGCTGATTTTCAGCACAAGGTTCTCCACAGTGAGCCTGTATCCTGTTGTTCTTGGGCTCAGTTACTCTCTTTGCCAAGAACTGTTTTTCCCCCCAGGGCTGGGTCAAGAACAGCCCCATCCCCTTTGTCCTAAACATACTGGTTTTACCTGTCCTCAGGAGACAAGTTCTTCACACTCCTAATTACACGCATCAGCCCTAATTACACTCATCAGCTCCATCCCCCTCACACAATAGACCAGAACAATTGCTGAGGGGTCTCTCCTGCCTCGGCATCATTTATTCCCCCATCCAAGGTGTAACACCACAATAAAGGGGTCTCCACAGCCCCACCTCATCATGGTCACCATCAATCGTCCCTCCCTTTCTGTCACACCCACCCAATTTCATTAACAATTCCTAATATTTCTCTGCCTTCAGGACCCTTCCATCCTGCTCAGGTTGCTCCATTCCTCAGTTCCACACATTTTCACCCCAAAACCCTCCAGCCCATCCTCTGTGATGTTACTTTCCCTCCAAAATGCTGGTACTTCCCAGCAAAATTCAGTAGCAAATTTTGACTTATTGTGAAGAGATTTTGCAGCCAGCAACATAAAGGCTCCTCCCCTTACACATAATCCAGCAGGACTAATACATCTTCCTCCTCCCCATCACACACACCACGCTGCTTTATTTTTAACAGTCTCTGTGGAGAACTCATCACACAATAGCTAATGACACCTGCATTCACCACCAGTGCTGTATGTGGTGGTGACATCATGTAGCCAGCATCTGGCAGGAACCTGACACAGGTGACACCTCCAAGCCAGATGTGGAGGGTGAGGGCAGAGCCCACGCACACATCAGCAGTAAACAGGACACAGACACCTCCTGCGAGGAAAATTTGGAAATAATTGCAAGAGGAAACACATTTCTGTGGCAGAAATGCTATTTCTTGAGGTCACAGGGGAAAGAAACCAGAAGATGGCACCTTCTCCTTCTTTAGTTTTAATGTTGTAAGTAGGACATGGTACTGATGTACACGATCTAGGCCAGATTTACAAAACCAAACCCTTTGGAGAATGGTTGGGGCAGGGCTGTGTGGCTGCCTCACACTGTCATTAGAGAGCAGGAGAAGACTTCAGTTAACCCAGATGTTTCCTTATTTTGTTTCAACATCCTTGAACGTTGCCTAGCAGAGAACATTGCTGTGCTACAGTGCTCTCCCCTTGGCACAATCTCAAAACTCACTCACTAAACCCAGGAAGAAACTTTGTACCGGTTAACTGGGGCTTTAGATTGGTTGCCAAAGTTTTAGAGATACTCAGGAAAAAAATCACCTCTAGGTTGGGACAATCAAACCAGGAGAGTTGCCAGTGGGGCTTTTATTGCCAAGTAGGTGAATGGAATATTCTCCTGATATCTTCTTTCAGAATCTTGTCATTGATAGTGAATTCTTCAGAATTTTCAGCTGATTTACTCTTAAGATTGTTCTGGTTGGAAGAGACCTCACTCTGAGACTGTGGCCAAGAGCTTTGTTTCTCTCTCATGTTCATCTCGGGCTGCAATCCCTCTGCCTGTGAAAGACCAGCACAAGAGCACAGGTTTGGGCAAGAGGGCCACACCTTTATTGTATCCTCTGTGCAGAAAGGATGGGTCAAGGGGATGAAACTACTGAGGAGCACAGGGGTTAAATATGAGAGGAAAAAACAATTTGGAAAAGGTTACCAGTCATTATCTGGAGAAGCTCTAAGTAAAAAAAAAACTGTTACAAATAATGAAAGCCAGAGAGTGACTGAATAAAAAAATCATTCCAGCATAAAAGCATCAAAAGCAGGGTCTTAGAGCAGAGCAGTGTTATGATTCTCCCATCCCTGACCACCAGAGGGAACTCCTGCTACAAGATTCCCAACTGCTTGCGGCAGAGAAAACCAAACCCGGTAAAAACCTTCACCAACTCCTGGAGTTTCGTGGTTCGGCTGAAAATGGGGAGATTGGGGGTACAAGGGTGGGGACTGGGAAAGGAGGGAAAGAAAACAGCCCGTGGGCCCTCATCAAAAGACTTTTTAACAGTGGTCTGGAGTCTGAAAAACGGTGAATTTTGCTGTTGTAAGGAAAATTCTGTTTGTTTGTCTGCAGTGTGTGAACAACTGAACAGAAAGGACATCTTTTCTTGCTGCTGTGATCTAACTCTCCAAGTGTCCTGGGCTCTGAACAAAGATCTGCAGCGTTTCAAATCTGTCCAAAACCTACACATGGAAGCGTGCTATTTCTGCAACTGGTTGGCAAACTCCACACATCACCAGGGAAACGGGGAGTCAAGCTTCCAAATAGATTACGACTGGCTCCTACCTACAGTCCATCTGGAGAGAGAACAGGATCAGCAGAGGAAGGATGTTCATTTGTTAAACCATGCGATAAGCTGAAGTCAAGCACCTGGTGTTTTCTTATTTGGTGAACCACCTGTAAGACAGAATATTTTCTCACTGGGATATTGTGAAGGTTAATACATCCCTAATTACCTGACAATGCCAAAGTCCCATCTATGAGACAGTAACAGGGCTCCAAAGTGCCCTGCAGGAAAGCAGAGGGGTTGTCAGCCAGGCAGGAGCACGGCACCCTCACAGTTAAGGACAGCTGTCCTCTAACATTACGTTTATGCAAGTGCTGCCACATGGAGACCACACATTCCTTTCTGGAAAAAGCTCACAAAATTGAAGAGCTGGAACAGAATTCAATACAAATTTATCCAGACTCTACAGATGTTACTCTGGAACTTAAGAGATCTTGGAGAACAATCTAAAAGTGGCAAATATTGCTCCATTCTTACAGACATCACTATTTGTACACTCACACACACATTCCTCTGTCACTGGTGAAACTTCAGCTTTTCCCTCTTTGCAGGCCCCTGCAGTAACAGTCAGTGAACTGCCCTGCATAAACTTTTTTCTTTTGTGGGGCTATTTTTAACCCAGAACAGCTCCTTGGCCTAATTCAGCATGTAGTCCTAAGAAAACAGCTGTGCTGGCACAACTATGGGGTGGGAATGTGCAGCTGGCAGGGAAGATGAGGGCAGGAACTGCTCCAATTGCTCTGGAGGAAAAAGCACAGGGAGCTTCACCATAACATGCAGACGAGCCTGGCTTCACAAAAGCCTCCACAGCAAAAGCTGGGGAGCCACCGGGCAACTGAGGCACCTTGCAGCCCTCCTAACGGGATCTATCAACTGCAGAGACAAGTCTTGGCCGCCCTCCTGGGGAAAGGGCCGAGCGTCACCGGCGCCCCTGGACCCTCCCCCGGCCCACCCGTGATAGAGAAACCGATGTGAGAGCGTCGGCCAAGCCTGAAGGGAGCCTGGCCGTGGGGGCGGTCGCTGCTGCTGCTCCCAGGTGCCTAGAACAAGCCACCCCGGCCGCGGACAGCCCTCGTCGATACCTCCGCAGCGAAGGGAACTCCCCAACTCCGGCACTCCCCTCAGCGCCGCGTTCCCGCCTTCCCCTTCAGCCCGCCCGGCGCGTGACACCGCGCACGCGCAGCGCCACAACCGCCGCTCCCGCTCCTACCCCCGCCCTCGGGCCGCGCGGCGGGATGACGTCACGGTTTCCCCCGCGTCTCCCGCGTGCGGTCACATCCGGTAGGTGAGGTTAGGGTAGGGGCCGCCATTTTGGGTGGCAGAGCTGGGCGCGGAGCGGGGCACCGCGGGCGGCGGCGGCTCCGCCGTGGGGGGGGAGCGAGTGCGGCCTGCGGGCGGGCGGCCCCCATGGCCGGGCAGTTCGACTCCGAAGACCGGGCGAGCTGGTACTGGGGGCGGCTGAGCCGGGCCGAGGCGGTGTCGCTGCTGCAGGGGCAGCGCCACGGGACCTTCCTGGTGCGCGATTCGGGCACCATCCCCGGCGACTTCGTGCTCTCGGTGTCCGAGAGCTCCCGCGTCTCGCACTACATCGTCAACAGCCTGGGGCCGGCGGGAGGCCGGCGGTCCGGCGGCGAGGGCCCTGGGGCCCCGGGTGAGTGACCCCCAGGGCTGGTGGTGCCCCCCCAGCCCCTGCCGCCCCGGGGAAGGCAGCTGGGGCAGCCGAGCCCCGGTGTCCGCCTCCCCACGGGCGGCTCCGCTCTCCTCCCGGGCGGTGTTTCAAGTCATGGAGCTCATTGTAGTGGAATTAAGTCGTGTTTTGCAGCCGGGGTTACTGACCGAGCTGAGCCGTCTGTCTACACTTGCCTTCCAACGACCTAATATCATAAGTGAACATATCCCGGAGTTGAGCGCTTAGTGCTGCCCTCCTGGAGGATCCTACAGCTGTAGTGCTCGCACGTTCTTTTCATGAACCAGTTAACTATAGTTAATGGATTTTGTATGTCATCTCAGCCGGGGGACGGTTCTGTGGAAGTGTCATCTAAAAGTGTGAATTGTGACAAGATAGTTTTGCATGTGAAGGCAGACTGTGAGCCTGAATTTTCAGTCATGAATCAAAGCATTATGTGGATAGTTTAAGCAGTGGGAACTCTTCAGGAATATAAAGGCAATTGTTCCTTTAAATCAGATGTGGAATTAATTCTCCCCCCCCCCATATGTTGAAAGCGAGGGTTTGATATTATTCCTCATCAACCTAACATCAAATATGAAAACAACATGTCTAAGTGTAACGTTTATAGAGCAGGAGATGCTGGTTATGTCAGAGGGAGAACTACAATGAGAGGCAGCATTTCTGCAAGTACTAAATGAACAAGAGCCCTCCGTGATGCAGTGTCCCTCCGTGTGTATCAAGGTGTTGTACAAAGGCAGCAGTATCCCTACTGAAGTTGATAGCAGAGCTGCTCGTGTTTGGATATTAGTGCTTGCAAAATTCCATGGGTGTATTGCTGGCACCTCAGAAAGGAGCCACTATGTAATTTTGAAGTGTAGTAAATGTATAATAAGAGATGTGGTGAACTTACCTAGCAGAAAAGTAAATGGTGTATGAATTTGCTGCAGAGACAGTCACTTTCTGATGTAGATCTATAATTAAGTAAGAGACTTATATCAGGAAGGTGCAACAGTACTTGTTATGGAAAAGATTTTTCAGTCTCTGCACAGACTGTAGTTGACTAAGAAGGAGATAATCTAAGAAAAAACAAAACTGTTGCCAGTAGGTTTGCACTATTCCACAGTAATTTCCCCAGCTCAGGAGAACGTTTCAAATTGGCAAATTTGGGAAAGCCTGAACTCAATGTGTGTATCCAGGGAACTTACTGCAGTGAAGTCACTAAAAGCTCCACAAAGTAGAAGTTAAAGGGAGCTGAATTCAACTGAAAGTGAAAGTCATTAGTGCTGTGGGTAGTGAAATGATTTGCCACAAGATGTGGTGAATTACACATTGTTTCATGTCTGAAGACAAGAGGTTTGTTGCCATAGGTTTGTGGAGGCTTGATGCACAAGCTGTTGAAATGCATGACTGGTGTTACGTAGAGCAGAATAAGTGACTGGGATGGTTTGCTGTGGAATCCAGCCTAATAGGATTTTATAGGCAGTAGTGATGAGAACCACTGGAGTGTGTGTGCCTGTCACTCATGGGCAGTGATTTTCTGGAGAGCAACTCATGTCTGGAAGAACTTTTCAATGTTAACTGTGCTATCACTTCAGTACATTCCCACCCTCACTTGTTTTATTGTGTTACAGTCTTAAGCTCAGTAACCTTTTGGGGCATTCTATGGGCTGACTGATGTTATGGGTGTTAAAACATTCAGGAGTTTTGGTGTTCATTTTACAAATCACTAAATGCCCCTTAGCTAATTCTCTTCTGCTTCAAATATTTGTCTTTTAGAAGAGTAGCTGCTATTGTAGCTGTGTGGGCTGTTGGCACAGCAGGCTTAATATGTGTTAAAAAGTATAATTATGTTTTGCTCAGTCTCTTTCTTTTTATTTTTTTTACCCCCTGGAGGTTATGAGGATAGGTGATGCCTCACTCCTGCACTACAGATACACCTATGCTGAGATTTTAGTAGTTATAAGTAAATCTTGCCTCCATGCTGATACTGCTCTTTTCATACTCAAACCAAAGAAGATGTGGGGGTGTGTGTATATTAAGTTACACTCAAAGTGTAATTAAGTTTTTCTTTCAGAAGAAAGTAAGCGGGGGGATGTTCTGCTATGGGAGGGAGATGGAAACACTGGTAGAAGATGGAAGAAGGTTTGATGTTTGAATAGGGAAACTAATGCTGTAAAATGAGGTAAAAGTTTGCAGATTGTCATGCTTATTTATTCTGGTCAAGATAAAACATTAGGAAGAATAAAAACACTGTGGCAGTTGTATGGTGTAGGTTTTTTAGCAAGCAATTGCTTGTCAAATTCAAGCTTCTCTCTGAGAAAGCTGAATGTGCCAGGTCAGGCTCTTAGGTTCATTTTTGTTAGTCTTAATAAGTGTGTGTGCAGTTCACAAGGGCTTTACCAGGGTTGTGTGCAGGGAGTACTGGGAACCTGGCTTCCATGCGGAATGAATGAGATGAGGAGCTTTGTCTTGCCTGCTATAAAAAAGGCATAGTGTCACAAAAACATGATGCTTTCCTCCATTTCTAAATTATCAACTTACTGACTTTTTGTTAAATTCACCTTTTGCTTGGTATGTCACCAATTCTAACTTTCTGCAGGTGATTTTTCAGCATTAGGAAAAAAAGAATTTAACAGAAGTTCTCAAAATAGCTACATCTTCCTGAAATGTTTTACAGGCATTAAAACAAAATAGGTTAAATCAGTGAATTATGGGAAAGAAAAACACTCTGCTTCCAGTGGAGCTAGAGATTAATGAAATTGGAATTAGGTTATGGTTTGTGATGAAATATAGTAGTCATAAACTAAAGCAATCCCAAACAAAACCAAGTCCAAGCACTAGCATGGTAATGGCACATAGAGGAAATATATATCAATATATGATATATGTGAATGAGTCTAGGGTAAAAATGTATTATATGCTCTAAACCAAAATGCCTAAAATATCTAAATAAAGATATGCTTTCCATTAAAAGTACAATATAATAAAGCCAGAAATAATATAGTGTTGTAAATGTGGTCTCTGAAGTAGGGAAGTATGAACAATGTAGTATAGGAGGTGGTGTTTTCATTAAATGTGCATTTTAAGAACATGCTGCTTAACTTATGCTTTTAAGTCCCTTCCATTGATTTTAAAATAGCCTGTACTTTGGGAATCATATAATCTTTACATAATGATATCCATACCCAGGTATATATGAAATGGCTTTAGATGTATGAGAGCTCTCTGATTTAACTCTGACACTTGTGGAGGCACTTTGTGTGTTGTTTGCTTTTTTAAAAATTATATTAAGGTCTTAAAATGCAAACTCTTGGGAGCTTGTAAAGCATATGTATTAGATGTCTACTTTTCTCTCATCCTCTGATTATCTGCAGAAATGACAATATGTAACTTGTATAAGAATATTCTGGTGTGCTCAAAGCTCTTCTCAGGAGCCAGTGAATGGAGGGTTACTGTTTTTATAGGGCATTCATGGGTACTTAACTTGTTTTCTTCAGGCAAGAGGAGGGAGGTACTTAAGAAAAAGGCAAAAAGGTGTGTCCTAATGGGGATGGGGAGAGCCTTGTGTCTCAATACTCTGCATAATAAGAATGGCTTTTCATGCTTTGTAAGTTGGGAGTGAGAGAGGGGCCATCCTTACAGACTGTGTCCAGGAACAAAAATTAAAACCTGTATTTCTGTGAGGTCTTCCCTGCCCTGCAAAGGAAATCTTACCAAAGCTTAGGAGTACAGAGAAAACTGCCTAGTGGCACTAACACAATTGGGGTGAAGCTGGTTACACCACCTGCCCACACTCTTAAGAAGTAGAATATTGGGTATTTTATACCTCTACTTCCCCAGTATCTGTACAGCATTAAAAACACATATAAGCAGTCTTTTCCAGACTGACATGAAGCCAACACAGTGTAAAAGTGTTTTGTCCAAGGGGATGTGCATCATAAACAGAGAACTGACAGGGTCCAGATCAAAACTTTCTTTAACTCTAGGACACTGGATTTTAACTCTTTCCTCACCTTTCTGGGAGCAGAGATTTCTGTAGCTGTTCTGACAAGCTGGAATGGATGGAATCAGGTTAAGTCCTAGTGTGGATGGAGCTAGGATGGACTAGGAAGGGAAGATGATGCTCAGCCCTTTGTGCTTCTCATTCAAAGGAGTCATCTTCCAGAGCTGAGGAGTGCTGCTGGGAGAGGTGCAAGGTGGGCAGAGCTGAGGAGAACAGGAGATAATTTCTAGTACTCTGATTGTCCAGCTTTAATAGGAAGTGACTAAAGTTCCTCCAGTAGCTAGATTTACCTTTGGATGCCTTCTCTTCCTGAGAGCCCTCAGAAGATGTGGGCAGTGTGCAGCTCAAACTTGTGCCTTCAAGAAAATCATGAAGGAAACCAACTCTACTTCTCTGAAGAACACTTACCTGGTTGCTGTAATTTTTTCTTGTGGTAGATCTTGCCTTAATTTCTCCACTGGCCTGCAGATCTGAGAAGCGCTGCAGTTCAATCAAGAAGCTGAAGAATTCCTCTGAGCCTGAAATCTTGTTAATCTTTCAGTTTAATTATACCAGGGAATGACAAAACTTTAAAGCCCATAGTGAATAGAATTATTTCCCTGCTACGTAAGTGAGCATCATTCAGCTCATTACCTTGTAGCTGAAAAAGATTATACTCTAATGATGTAAACTGATGGGAAGTTTACCACTTGCTTGGTAAGATGTAGTTATAGTTTATTTCCAATCAGTGTTTTTCCAACTGTGTCTTTCAGCTATTTTGTCCTTTTTACACCTATTTTAGCTGAATTTAGAAGTCTTCTAGTCTTCAGACAGTGACCAGGCTGCTGCCTTTATATTCTTTGGTAATTAATTTGGATTAAGCTTGTAGATTTCTTGTTGCAAAGAAGTTGTCTGGACTTTGGATTTTTGTTGCTGCCTTAGGTTTTTTTTTAAAACAAAAGCATCAGAAGTGCATGTAGTATTCTGGGCATGTTCTCTTTGTGAAGATAAGGTCTCTCCTTTCTGCTGTCTATCTGTTTGTCCCTTCAAGGATTGCATTGATCTTTCCAATCCTAGAATGTATTTGGAGGGTCTCTGTTCTCTCACTCTTCAATTGTGCAAAATGGCTTTTAGGATATGATTTTCCAGGATACAATACTCTGATTTCAGTTGCTCCTTCCCCATACATAAGATTACAGTGGACTTTACTCGTATAGTCCAACTTTAGTTTTATTCAGGTATATTTAGTAGCTATTTCAGATGACTGTGCATTAATTAGAGGATGAACCTCTCCAAAAAGACAAAAAACCCCCACACTCTAAAAGCTCTGGTTCATCCTGGTGATTTTGCTGCTGACAAGGCTGATGAATGTTACTGATGAACTGCTCATTTCCTATGAGCTTTAAGATTTTTCTGGGTACACTTTGTGAGAGATCTCAGCCTCCTGACTGCGTCAGTAGCAGGTTTTCCAGAGGTTAATGTTTCAAGCTCTAGATTTCTGTCGTGTGAAATAAGCTCTGTGTCAGTGAACTTACCTGAGATTCAGTCTTCTCTATATGACTTCAAAGATCTTTGCTGCCCTGGTCCTCTTAAAGTTTCTTTTAACGTTAAGTGTCTACATAAGCCTTGATCCTTAAAGTTTGACACCTGAAACAGCAGAAGATTCATGTTCATGTTTCTGTCACCAGATTTGTCCAAAACTTGATGTCTATACCACTTCTTCTAAACCACTTCTAGCAAAACATGGTTTCCCACTTCCCAGTGCAGCTTTCCCAGATGATAGTAAGTGCTTATGTAGTGAACTGAAGCTGTTCTGCAGCTTGTAGGGTGCTGCTGTCCAGCCACAAGTCATCTCCTCTGAGACCACAGACCTAAGAACTGCCACTGGGATGAAATTCCCGAGTCTTTGCTAGGTCTAGAGCTGTAAGTTATATCTCAACAAAAGTTGTGAGAAGGTTTTGCATCTTTCAGCATTATGTTTGGAAGAATAAGGTGGAATCTTCCTTCTCTTTCCATGCTGGGCTCGTATTTCTTACTGATATTTAAATTAGCTTCCTTATGTCTTGGTAATGCCAGTTTGTGGTTTGTTTTCTGTAATTTTTTTTAGGGTATTGCTTTTGGGTTTTGGCTCGTTGCATTTGTGCTCATTTCTTTTGAAAGTCTTTCAGGGCAGTTAATGCATGCAAATGGGCATTTTCCAATGACTTAGTTCTGCTTCTTTAAATTTCCTGTAACCAGCTTCATTAATGTTTATGTTCCTTCGGGATACTTCAAAACTTATTTATCGGGTGTTTGTCTATGTTGATCTTATTGAATGTGCCCTGTTAGAACCCCTGTTTGCTCTCTTGAAAGAACTTCTTGTAATGGTAGCTTTCCATGCTGACAGTGCTACTTTGAAGGGGGTTTTGGATCAGTGACAGCTTGAAGAATTCTGCTAGCTTTGTACTCCAGAGCTAAGACTCGGAACTGTTAGATATTCCCTGCAGAGAAAAAGAGTTGCAAAGTAAGCATCTCTTTCTTGCTAAAACAGTTACTCATTAAAGCATAAATCTTTTCCTCTCCACTACCCTCCCCCAGCCTTCCACAATTCTTCCCATAACTGATTACACAGGGTATGGTGCACGTTGGAAATAGAACATCATGTGTATGTTTTTCCTCAGTGAAGCCTGAAGAACATAAAATGGAAAAAAGTGCAGCACACAGATTGAAAACTGAAATGGATATTTGCACTTTGGTACTTCTGATTACTAGAACATGAACATCATCTGGATTTTAATGTAGTTGAGGTTTGGATTTATAGCTTAGGCTCCATCTGACAAATATGGTGAACAAACTACAAGACTTGAGATTAAAAGACTGAATTATACCCATCAGGAAAACATGTTGTTCTTTTGCATTGCATAAAATACACATTTTTTTCTAATTGTACCTTTTTTGAAAATATATATGAAAAATAACTTAATTTGCTCATCCATGTCAGTTGTTGGCTGCTGTGCTAAGCAGTTTCTGTAGTGTCCATGCCTTTAGCCCAAGGTACATTACACCAGGTAAACAACCATTATTGCACTGTTGTCCTTTGGAAATAACATTGAACGGCAAAAGAGAGTTAAAAAAATCACTTCCTTGAAATTGTACCAAAATTTTATTTGCTTCCTAGATTTAGATTATAAAAGAGGAAAAAGGGAATTGTTTGTTACTGAAAATTTTACAGGCTTCTGAGAAACTCGGGTGTACTGAACATTCGTGGTTGTTGGGTCTGTATTATATTTAAGGAAACAAGGTATTTTTATCATAATTCAGGAAGTTTGGCAGTGCCAAACAATTTCTTTTTTCCTTTTATGACAAAATCTTTAAAAATAGAGCTCTATCCTCGAGATCATGATAATGCTGTCTTTGATTAGAAATACACAGCAGAGCTGAATCTTTTGTATGATGATTTAAAGATGACCAAATTCAATATGAATTTACTTATCTGTAAATGTATTAATCTTCTCAGATGTTAAGTTTTAACTGTTGTGCGCTCTCTTTGACATATTGCCTTCTTCTTTCAGGGTTGAACCCCACCAGATTTCGAATAGGTGACCAAGAGTTTGATTCTTTGCCATCTTTACTGGAATTCTACAAAATACACTATTTGGACACTACAACCTTGATAGAACCAGTTTCCCGATCCAGGCAGAATAGTGGCGTTATCCTCAGGCCCGAGGAAGCCGAGTATGTTCGAGCTCTCTTTGACTTTAATGGCAATGATGAAGAAGATCTTCCATTTAAGAAAGGAGACATACTGAAAATCCGGGATAAACCTGAAGAGCAATGGTGGAATGCAGAAGACAGCGAAGGGAAGAGGGGAATGATACCTGTTCCTTACGTCGAGAAGTTTAGACCTTCCTCTGCTTCAGTATCTACTCTGATTGGAGGTAACCAGGATAGTTCCCACCCACAACCACTGGGTGGGCCGGAGCCAGGGCCCTATGCCCAGCCCAGCATCAACACTCCGCTCCCTAACCTTCAGAATGGCCCTATTTATGCCCGGGTTATCCAGAAGCGAGTCCCTAATGCCTACGACAAGACAGCCTTGGCTTTGGAGGTACATAATGGGCAAAACTCAGAAAGAAGAGATCTGTTCAAGGGATTTCCCTTTCAATCACATTGTAGTTTTGTAGGAATACGAAAGGGAAAAGCATTGTAATATTGATTTTACATCATGATTAATACGTTATGGATAAAGGCTTTTTTTTTTAAAGAATAAGTGACTAGAGTCACTTTTAGACTAGTTTGATTATTATAGCATGTTTAGGTTACTGAACCAATATCATGTCTTTTGTCAAACATCACTAACATAAGTGTTTCCCCATCCATGTTTTCACTTCTGAAGTCTTTATTTTAGGGGGGAGGGAGTGGGAGCAGTTCATAAGTTGTGTGTCTGAACCTGTGTTGACTGTTGCTTGCCTCACCCCAGTCTTTAAAGGTGTGCTGTGTTGGTTGGTTGGTGTTGTTACCCCAATCTGTCAGCAGTTTAAAAGCAATCAGTGGAAACATTGATAGTCACTTTACACAGACTGAGATGATGATGGTGACCACACATAGGGTTTGATTGTAACATCGAAACCTCAAGCAAATTACTTTGGTTTTTAGTTTGTGAAGCAAGAATGTACCTTACGATTCACTCGGGAAGTCTCGTGTAAAGCAGTGACTGATGGACTAGGAGTTGTAATAAAGCAGTGAGTTTCCCCAAGGTTGATTCACTTCCTGATAGATCAAGTACTTGTCCATGCCCTTTTTGATGATTTTTCCCCTCTTAAAAAGGAGACTAGAGTGCTCTATCTCTACACATCAGTTAGTTATCCCCCAAGTTACATTTGAGGAAATTGAGACTAAAGTACTCTTAGTGGCAGACCTTTGCCTTAAGATTATATGTAAATTGTATCCTTTAATCTAGGTTTTCTTTGAGCTAAAGGCTCTGGAATTTCCTGATACCTAATTGACTTCCTGTTTATATAACATTTTAAGTACTTGGGAAAAAACAGTTTCTGTGCTGAGTCAGAGCATCTCCTCTTCACTCTCAAATACTTCATTTAATTGTGCTCAGCACAAAGGGCACTTCAGTGATGTGGTAGTGATAGGTGTGTGTCTTCAATACAGAATTGCAAGTGCAGCACATTCTACACATCTGATAATTGATGTACAACCTGGGAGATGTGACATTTTTTTTCCCCATTGTAGGTAAAAATTTGTCTAGGAAAACAATGTAAATATATTTTGAGTTATTATGTGGCCTGTTTTATTGCTGAATCAAAAGACAGCCAGGATATAGAATATAAATTTTAGGTTGAGAAGCATGTATAGAAATTTATGCCAACTCACCAGATTCTGGGGAAACATGCAAAGATTTTAACCTCCAGACTTTCATACCGCCTCAAACGCTGTCTCGTTCTGTCTTTTTCTCACTCTCTCCACCCAGCCACCTCCTGGGGCTTGGAAATATTCCTGAATGTCATTGTGGACTGTTGCAATCACCAGATGTTAGATTTTCTTTGAGCCACTGGATTTTATGTGGTGGCATATTTATAAAAACCTTTTGGTTTTCCTTCTAGATTTTGTTTTTAAGCTTTTATTTATTAGTGTGCTGCTAGTGTTCTCTTAAGCTTAACTTTACATTTAATGTTATTTAAAGCAGAACCAAGCAGCACTGCCCAACTCAGAGTTTGGTAGCTTGGAGTGAGAAAATACTGACAATCCAGGCCTTCAAAAACAACTTTGAGTGAAAGCAAAAATCCTTTATGTGCAGAATGGCTGATCTTGCATTAATTCAATCCTCTGCACCAAAACTCCCAGGATCTGAAGTATGCTGTGCTTTAGAAAATGTATTCATGGAAAACATCTCTCTCTCCTGAGCTAGCTTGCACCACTAGTATCTTTTATTAATTTATGATAACTAGATAGCTGAAGTGTTTGGGAGGGGGGAGCTGAGCAGTGTGTAGGCTCAGCTTGTCTGCGTGAGGATGTAAGTAGGATTTATCATGTCTTTCTACCTTTATATTAGAACAATGGCCTTTGTAGGCCTTGTAAACTTTTTAAATGCTTGCCAGTTGACATGTTGAACTTCTTGGTTAGGATGTATTCCTGTCTTGCTACAGCTCTACATTTTACACAATAAATAGTGTTCTTTACTGTTCATTATTCTGTATATAATATGAAATTTTAGATTTAAACCATGAGCCATTTATCAGTTCTGGTAGGCCTTCCTAGCTTCTTTGCAGCATCTATGGTTTCAAATCCCAATGTTACTGAGTTGCTTTCAATGTCTGTACAGGAGAAAAGAGCAACGTGCACTTCATTTTCTCCAAGTCTTTTTGCATCTTGTCTACCAAAGTGCTGTTTCTTGTTGTCTCTTTTTTTCACATTCCCTTTCACTTCATGGTGTTCCTTCTGTTTGTTTAGAGATCTCTTTCTTAGATAATTTAGTAGAAAGCATTATGTAAATCTTATCAATCCATTTTTGCCCAGACCTCTTTAATAACTATAAATATAGAAAGTGGGATTCTTTCCAAATGAAAACTCTTATCCTTAAATCTGGCACTATTTAATGGGTGGGGGTGGATCCCACTGTTTCTCTTAGGAAAATAGATTCATAACATCAAACATTTTTGCCCTAAACTGCAAACAGAATATCTGTATTGCTCTGTTATTTTAAAACTGACATGGGTTTGAAGAGCTCAAGGAAGGAGGATCAGAGCAAATGATATTCTAATAAAGGCTGTGCTATATTATGGAAAAAAGATTCAGCAGAAAACTTTTATTTTGCTTGTCACTAGACCTATTTAAGGACTTGTCTATATTAATTAAGAGAAAAGAGAAGGGAAAAAGGGAAGTTCTTATGTGGTAAATGACTCTGAGATCTGTCGACTTATTTTTTTTCTTTGTGACAGTAGCAGAATTCTGCCATCTTGACCTTACCAAAGAGGAGTACTTGGAGTAAAACCACAGCATACAGAAGTCTTCACATGAACCTTCAGTTTTGCTTTGAAGCATATGGGATCTATTTAGTTTTAAAGCTTCTGATGAAGACTGAAACAAATCTGGCTTTGTAGCAGGGTACAATGTTGTTTGTGAGGTGCTGTGCTTGGTGGGGTGACACGCAATAGACTGATGATACCATAAAGCAAGGTTAAAAGTGAGGAGAATTCAGAGAGAGCATCCAATTCTAGTCTAAATGTTTTAAAATTCCAGCACTTGTAACAATGAGTAATTTTTTTAAAGGTCCTCCTGTAGTTTGATACGCAGAGTTTCAAAGTAGATCTAAAAAGATCTCTTTAAGTTAAGGAAATGATGGAGCCATTTTACTAAGGTAGCATTTGTGGAATGACCCATGCTTAGAGTCAGTCCTGCTTTGAAAGGTGTAAAGATATCTTCTCCTTTCATATATATATATATATAAAAAAATATATATATATATAATTGCATTGGAACAAAAGATTGTATCAGAGAGTGGTTGCTAAATGAAATCACCATAATGGTAAAAAAGGAATATTTAAGCTCAGAGGTCTTTTCTCTTTTAGTAATTATTGAAACACAAATTTTGAGTGTAGGTCCTTCTAGTAAAGAGAATTTGTAAGTGATACCCTGAAACACCCCTGAAAACCAAACAGCTGCAGGATGCTCCTGAGACTGAGGGAGTGTCCTGGGCTATATTCTAACTTGCTGTCAGTGCACTGTTGAACCCACCTTTTGCAGGTGAGTTGGTCATTAGGTGTCCCAGATAAAACTCCACATGAACTTATAGTAGTGTGTGATATTCAGTAAGAGCAGAGGCCAGCAGTCTAAGAAAAATATTTTGCAGATACCAAGCTGAAGTGCAAGTTTCTTTCCCAGTGGGTTGCAGTTTATATGCTTTTTCTGTTGAAGGCTGATACATAGTCTATATCCAGGGCTGAAGCAATTTAAAGTTCTCTAGGATAGTGTTCTAACAGTTGTGATTAGGAAATAAGATTTCCCATTTCTAGTATTGTCACATTTAATCTTATCCTTGTTAAATTATAGCTGATGTATTGTTTTGGTCAGAGTATTTTTATTGTACAACCCCCAAGTGATTATTAGTAGTAGCAAAATTATATGTGCTGCATAATTAAATTCCTAAAGAGCTGAAACAAGCATTCAGTAGTGGAGGAAGACTTCCTTTTTGCCTGTAGCAAATACATAAGAGGATTTTCTTCAAAATATGATTCATTAAAATGCCTATACTAATGACTACAAAAGGAGAAAAATAAAGCTCCAGTGAGAGTCCCAAGTGTGCCTCTCGTTACCAGATAAGTAATCATCAGAGGTAGGGGAAGCTTAATTAAATGTCCATGTAGTGGTTTGAATTTATGAACTGTTAAAAGCTGTTGTGGCAAAAGATTGCAAGTGATTAAAACCTGTAAAGTTAATGGAGATCAGTAACATCTTAAATTGTTTTCTTTGTTCTTCATTCACGGCCTGGAAAGTGAGAATAATGAGATGCTGTTTTAGATGAATTTGGAGCACAGTGATGAGCATCTATGTAAACTAGTAACTGTATATTCAGTGAATTTCTGGCTGAAATGCAGTAGGGCTTGTGGCTGTGCCTTGAGAGTTTATTTACAGTATTAGAGAAGGAAAATAGAGCGTATCTGTCCCCAAAGCATTCTCTGTCTGCAACCCGGGAAGAATTCTGAAAACCATTGTATGTTACTTGTAAATAAGATTATTGATAAAATTCTACACAGAGGGTAGAAATAAGTAGACAGCTTTTCAATGTTGCATTTATTAATTCTTCAGTGACTGTCTTTACAATATAAATTGTGCTTTCTTAGCTTGTGTAAGTGCTACTTAAAATACCCTTCAAGATTCAACAGAGATTAGAGCTAGACTGCAGCCCTGATTTGAACTACCTGACTATGCAGCCTTGGGGAAGTGACTGCTGTGCAGTTTTCCAGGAGACAATACCTTTAGAATTGGATATATGGATATTAAGTTGAAGATTAAAATATTCAGATTTTATTCAGTACATTAGAAATGGATACTTTTAAACTAGAGCCTATTGTTTCATTGGTCCATCGTAACCATTCTCTTATTTTTCAAGCCAAACAATTCAGGTATAAGAGGGAGAGGGCCTCAGTTGTCTTTACTGCAGCCATGGAATTAATTTATATGAGAAATCCATGGTGGGCAAGCGTGAAATATCATCTGGCCTTGCCTCTGGTAGTGGCTGGTTGTGGATGCTCAGAGTAAGACCAGAGCAGCCTTACAAAGCTAATTCTTATTCAACCACATATTATCCCAGTGTTTTATCATCTGTGGCTATAGATATATACACACATATAACTGCCACTTATCCAGAAGTCTTCCAATACTGCCTGAAAAGCACTTAGTGGAATTTCAAAGTTAAGGAACTGTTTAACTTGCTGATAGTGTTCACTTTGTAGTGAACAAGCCTTCCCTCCCTAAGTGAGCTTGTGGATGGAGTACCAGCAGAGTGCAAGCTCAGTTACTGTGATAGCAGCTGATGTCAGGACCCAAGAGTGCTCTGAGAGACTGGTGTTGGATGGCAAGCTCTGCAGCTTAGGTAGTTCTCACCTAACCTAGGTACGCTTCTTTCTCTCTGTACTTTCTTCAGGAGTGAATAACATTGGGTGGCAGGCTGGTGGTTCAGAAAGGGTCAAACTAAACTAACCCTCTCCCTTATTCCTTACCCTGCAGGTCGGTGAGCTGGTGAAGGTCACCAAGATTAACGTGAGCGGTCAGTGGGAAGGAGAATGCAATGGCAGACGTGGTCACTTTCCATTCACACATGTCCGCCTCCTGGATCAACAGAATCCTGACGAGGACTTCAGCTGAGTGTGGCTCAACAGTTGCGCTTACAGATGGGAACAATCTCCACTCGTTTTTATTGCAGATGCCATCAAGACTATGTTCCGACAGATGTTGAAAGCGGTATTGCTTGGATAAGCATTCTGATAACCTGCAAACCCCTGGGACTGAACACCACCATTCCTTAATCAAGGGTCATGTAATTCAGGGTACGACAGTAGATAACTCGTGTGTCAAGTGGCAGAACTAGTACATGATTATAGGTTGTAATGCCTGCTTATGTCCATGTGCACAGCAGACTGGACCTTGCCAGCAGCAGCAGTTGGAGAAAGCAGTGATGTAGATGTTACAATAACATTTATAGCTCTCTCCAGTCCTATTGCTTACGTTGCTTCTTCCTCAGGCAATGAACATCAACCTTAGACAATTCAATATATAGACAGAAATTTCACAAAATTATCCTGGAGCTTTCTCCATATTTGTTTTTTTTTCCCCCATCCTGAGTTCTCTGTCCTAGAAAGGCTGTTGCAGGACTTTGCATGGTCAGTTCACTGTGCACGGTGCAGATTGATGCAGAGCCCATTGAGGACGGCCTTGTGATTTACAGATGCTTACCATTTAAATGGTAAATGACAGATCAAACTAGCCTCAGAATTCTAGAAGCTCGTGGACACTAGATTGATTTCTTCAGTACTGTTGATGCTTCAAATGTAGCAAGCTGATTTTAAATTAAAATTTCTATTAACACACCAATATCTCTTTTTATCCACAAATATAAGGCTTATGGAAGTGTAAACATCCATATCAGTGCTGAAAAAGATGTGTGTAGCACTTTAATGCATAGCTTTAAAGCAGTGTTTTGATTCACTAAATATACTAAAATATTGACACTGCTTTACAGTAAAATTAAATTATATAGGGCCAGTTTAATTTTTCTAGAATTCTTCAATACTCCTAGTGTACAATACTCTTACAGTACAAATCAGTGTCAAACATGGTGAACTGACAAACCAAATAGTACTTTTATTTTAAAGTTACTCTGGGGACTCTTGGTTTAATTCCCATCTGTAAAATATTTGATAGTGAATTCATGAGGATTTTATTTTTAATAAACTAATGGAAAATACTTGTGTGCTTCTGGATTGATTCTCAAAAGGCTTAATAGAGTAAATATGGCTTCCTAGCTCATAATGAAAATCAGTGCATTGAATAGGTGGTATTATGCACTGCTTGGGTTGGTTGTTTTTTGGTTTTTAATCTGTTCTTCTAATTATCTGGTTTTCTCTAACATAAATCAGAATGGATTCAGTAAGTTTTGTAAACTGAAATGAAACACTGAAGTAACTATCCCTTGCCTGTACCCTGGATTGTTTCCCAAGCACAGCACTCTAGTGACCAAACTTAGGCAAACAAATTTTGTAACTCTGATTACAGCGTGATCCATACAGAACTGTTTTCTCTAAATAGTATCAAACTGAAAATGTTATTTTGGTTGATACAAACCGTGTGACTAGAATGGCTCATTGTTTGTAAATGCTGCGAGGGCCAGTTCCCACTGCAGAGGCTATTGCTGCAGGCACCGACCCGAACAACAATACTGGGAACACTTTACCTCAGAACTGTGTAACATGCTGGAAATTAGACTATTTCTGTTATATTTAAGTACTAGTTTTACTTCAAAACTAATCCATCAGCAAGTCTGGCTAATGTTCAGGTAATGGGCACTCTCTAGCTCTGTAGACTAACACCAGTGTTGGTTAATCAGACCTTTCCATCGCCGATCTCATGCGCACTACTGAAGATTCTTAGAAAACTGACAGTTGTGACAATGGGGAAGAAAGGAACCACAGGACTGTTCTAGCCTGGATTGCTCCTCTGGTTCAGCGATTGTGGGATCTCTTCTAGCTTAGTACAAAATCTGATCTGAGAAAAAAATTGAGAAACTAACTCTTAAGTCCTGTAACACATTGGTTTCTTTAAGGCTAATTTGTATTTTTCCTCTGACCTTGATATTTGCTAAGACTGATTTTGTTTGTTTGTTTTTTCAATAGCTGCACTCTAAATAACAGACCTAATACTGAGTTTATCTGTTGCCCATATATGCTTATTTTTCTTCAGGTATTGTGAAGAAACATAATGAGCTGTGTGTCCTTAGTGCAACACAGTATGTTCTGAAGTATTTTTTCCAATTGTAGTTACTGAAGGCCCATATGTTTGTACCTTTCCAATCAGCAATTATTTTAAGATACCAAAAGAACATTTTTCTGAAAGTTTTATTATGCAAATCTTGCCTTTTTAATAGGAAAGACATAAATTGAATTAACTAGCAAATACCCTGCAAACTTTGTAGATGTGTTTTTGTTAAGACTGTTTAAATTGCAAATATTTGTACACGTTGAAAGAGCAAAAAAAGAAACCAGGGGAGTCTTAATAGCTGCTGTTGCACTAGAATCCTCAGTTCTTGTCAAGCAGTTTTTCTTAGTCAACTGATACATTAATGCAACTGTTTTCCACTATTCAGTTCTAAGCCAAAATGTGATTTTGTTTCATAGGTGATAGAAATGAGAATGTTTTGGACGAAATAGACATTTCAACTTATCAAGCTCTTGAAGGAAAATAGGTAGAACATATGTTCATGGACATGTAGATTAAATCCTTTTGTGGCCTTTGTTTATCCTCTTCTATTTGTCCCCTCCCTTCTCCCCGATGCGTGCAAAAAAATCATTGCTAAGAATGTTGGTCACAATCTTTTGTCTCTACTTGGCTGTGTTTTTGGTCTCTTGTGCATAGGCAGGTGTTAGAACTAGAATAATCATTTCTAGAAATACACCGTGAAAGCAGAATGCTCAACTACACTGTGTTCTTCTGGTGCATTTACACATTATATCACACTAAAAAGTACAACTGGCTGCTATGGTTTTTTAATATATATTTCATTTTGGTAAACCCCAGCCTTTTTACTAATATTTGACCTGGTTAAATCTTGTTAATCTGTTTGAATTGTATTTGTTAATAATGCAAATATTTCTAATCATCTTAAGAGTAAAACACTTCATTTTTGTTAATGGTTTTGGGGAAGGATTCTAACCAAACCAGTTTGAAGAAAAATATGAACATGTGCCATTGTATTATAACACTATCCACTTTCTTGACAGTTAAAGTCTTTTTTTATTTTTTTGTAGCATGTAATGTATATGTTCATAGTACGTGAAGTAAATAAAAGTATAGCCAAAACTTTGACTTGGTGTCATCCTCAATCAGTTGTCTTTGGAATACTTGTATGTAATAATCTAAAAATAGAGGGTTATGACCATTTTTAATGGGCTGTACTCCTAGGAAAACACCACCTGCAGATGTAGGACAAACCAAGGTAACTAAACCAGTAAAACATAGCTTTTTTGAAACAAGGTGACTTTCTGTAATCTTGAGTCAAGGGGGTGGGGTAAAAACTATATTCTCACTGCAGAGAACTCATGAGGAATGTTAAGAGGGGACTTTGTAGCTGTTAGTCTCACTTCTACCTACTCAGGTGTATCAGGTAGTTTGAGGCTTCTTTGGGTTATGTGTGTCTGTTTGGAAAGATAAACTATTCATTCTTAGAATTGCCAGTAAAAACATCTATTAAGCATACAAATTAATACCAGCAGGAGCCTTATACAAGAGTCTCCTTATGGTTCAGAAGGACTTTGCATGTGTAGTAGTGGGAGAGCACTACTCAGTGAAAGGCTGAGATGAGCAGTGTTCTTTTGAGGGATGAGGCACAATCAGGTCCATAACGCTTGCATCCCATGTGAGAGAACATTTCTTGCAAGAATCTGCATTAGACCTAATTTTGCTGATGTAATCCTTAAAAACTGCAATAGGACAGTGGCCTCGAGGCCCCTAAAGTTAAGAATCTTGATGGCAATGCTGTGTCTAAAGCCAGACAGTTTAATTTGGGGTGTACACCAGAGCTCCACACCAGTGGGCTCCTCAGCTCAGAGCCACGTGCCATGGTTAAATAGGGACCAAAGCCTTGAAGCATTGAAAAACCCTCAAATCATTTGGCCTCTGGAGGTACTCCCTAGTTCCACAGGCTCTTGCATGGAGAAGGTCGTGTTGTACATTCCCAGTTGAAACACTGAATTCAATGGCTGTTTCTAAGAGTATACAAGGATCAGTCTTGGTGTTAGTACAGCTGTAATAATCTTCCTTGCTGGTAAGGGCAAGGACAATGTTGTTTCCTTAGTCACTCCAGTGTAGTGATGGCCCCTCATGTTGTAGTGGGTAGGGATGCAGCTGGCTGGCTCCTGCAGGTGATTTTCTTGGCCAATACTGTTTTGTGAAGTCTTCAAGTGGGACATGACTTGTTAAATGAGTGCTTTGCACTTAAACGTACTGAGTTGACAGTTCTCCTGTTGTGTCTTCACACAATAAAGATTATCCTATCAGCTTCAGATGAAAAAAAAAAAAAAGTTTCATAGGTAAAAGTACTGCCCCCAGCTTTGCTCCAGTGTTCCTACAACCTGGCTGCAGGAGAGCTGCAATCCAAGAGTGCCTTTTAATGAGATTACCTGGGATAATTTACAAGCTTATTGCAGCCAAAAGGAAGAGGTCCTATAGGTCCTTCCATGCTGCCCCCACAGCCACGTCCTGCTGCTTAACCTCAGGCTGGTATTTGCAGAACTTCTCTGTGAAACAACACAGAGTTTATGCAGAAAACTCTTACCCCTCCTTCCAACACTGGTTTTTGGCTGCAGTAGGGGTTGAACCAACTCATGTAAAAGTTGAGGGTGCAAGGGACAAGCAAGGATTGCATCAGCAAATTGAGCTTCAAGTATTTCCCTGCATTAGACTGTTTATTCCTCATGCTTTGCCAAATCCTGACCAATTTCCAAATATTTGCATGCCATCTATAACAAGTGCATTCATAAATATTTGAAGTATTTAGATAACATGCTGTAATTAAGCATATCAAGCATGCACCTCACTTTTGGCAAAGAAGTCTGCTTCAAGTGGCCTGGTTTATTTATATTGTTGAGCTCTCTACAACTTCAGTACTTGCTGAACATGAGCAACACAGAAAAGTTCCTAAATCACTTGCAAATTTCTTGTGCACAGCTCTGATACAAAGCTAAGCCTCAGCTGCTGAAAAACAGACTTTTATGGTCAAGATTTATGAAATGCAAAGGTGATTTGCAAGTCTCACAACCAGATTTAGTGTATTTACACAAATATACAGTGACTCTGTACTGCTGGAATCTTTTGGGTGCCTACCAGAACTGCCTTGGGAACAGTACTATCTATTTACAAACAATTCAGAGAGAGTAAAAGTATATAATGATTTCAGATTTCAACAAAACCAAAATGTTCTGATCACATTTTGACTAAATTGAAAATAGCAATTTTTTTCTGGACTTGACACCTAATTTTCACCTTAGTCCAGACACACTAATGTCTGGTTTTCCTTTTAGGAAATTCTGATTAGATAATCCTGACATTCAAAAAAAAGAGTTGAGGCCCAAAATGTGCCATGGAAACAGACCATTGATTTTCAGGGTAGGCAAACAGCAATATAAAAATCATTCAGTGATATTTTTAGACACATTTGTAAGAAACCTATAAGGTTATGTTAATTTTACATACCCTAAAGCTCTTGTTCACCAACTGGGTTACGTTAATTTTATATACCCAAAAGCTCTTGTTCACCAACCGAAATAATGCATTAAAACTAATAAGGAAACAATAAACTATTCAAAAAAAAAAGTGCTTTAAATGGTGATTTAGGTGGAGCCCATTTCAGTGGGCACAATAAAATAAATGGAAGGATACCTGACAGTGTGTCCAAGAGGTGCCAGGGCCTGCTCAATCCCTACTGTGTATCAAACACTGCAGAGGTCTTTGTGCACATCCACACCTCAGGGAGACTGAGTCTTTAGCCTGCTCATCCTAGGAGACGCTGCAAAAAGACACCAGGCTTTATTCACAGCTACCCTCAGCAAATCTTTGAAGGTTAAATTTATGCCAGCCAAGCATAATCTCTTTTTTTTTTTCCTCAAACCATTCTGATTTCAGAAATTGAAGCGTTATTTTAGTGTACACTCCCATTTTTTCAGAAGTCCCCTGTGAAGAGCTTGTGAAACATTCAATTTTAAGTTCTAGATCGTCTAGAAATTAGAAATTATCATGTCCTACATCAGCTAGCATTGGAGGTCATACTTTGCTCGAGTAAACACCCTGGAGAGATGGCGGGAACCTGCTAAATCGGACCTTGTGCCTTTCACTCCTTTCCAGACTCCCCATGATGTCTGTGCGGAGCACACCCGGTGGTTTGTACAAAACCACACAGAGCCGTATTCAAATAGTATTGTCAGCGTTTGAGGGCAGCAGAAACGCGTTCCCCGAGAGAAAGCGATGCATTGAGGGAAATGCCAGTCCCCGCAGCACCCCCCAGCCCGGGGCCTGACCGCCGGCCCGCCCTCACGCCAGGCCGGGCCCCCCGCCAGCAGCCCGGCGGGGACCCGCCGCCCGGCCC
>VYZX01030104.1:743794-807567 GCA_013401335.1 Brachypteracias leptosomus
AATAACCTCTTCAGAAAAACACCTCTCTCACCTACCACTAGCACCAGCTGTGACCTTGCTCAGCTGTGGTGCTGCTTGACTTGAAATGGAAGGTTGTGTGAAAGTAATTATTTGATGGTTTTGGTCTACATCAGTAGTTATAATTTAGCGTGTGGCTCTTAAAAATGTTTGGCACGTTTGAGCTGCTAGCCAGTGTGACTTGGGGCAGAACTCAAGGGATGATGGTGTTTCAGAGTAGGGCTGGGCTGGTTTTGTCTGAGGCATCCCCTAGGCAATGCTGAGAGCTGATGGAAGATTCCAGGCTGTGCCTTCTCCCAAACCACTTAGTATAAATGTAGCAAAACACGTCCATAGCCATGGGGGAAAATGCCACTTACTTCTTTTGTAGACAGGCTGCTTTTCTGGTTCTGTGGCCATTTGGATACACAAAAGTAGAGCCCCTGGCTTTCTCATCTGGCTGCATCTCTGTAGATGGGAACACACTGAGGCTTGTGTTTTGTCCTTAAGAGGATGGAGTGGTGTATATCTGCACATAACACAGTTCACTTCCTTGTGGTAGAACCAGATCCCTTCTCTAACAGCACAGGATGAGTATTCACCTTCCTCTAACTGGCCTGTATCTGTGACATAGGAGAATGTGTATTTGTAGTGCTCTGACTTACAACCTGGGTTGTATTCTGGGGTGCTGCAGCATTCTCTTCTCCATCCCCTGTTATTTGGAAGGCTGGGCTGTGAATTGGCATAAATGTGGGTGGAGAGAGGTAGGTTATAGGCTTTAGCAACTTGTGTCCTACCATTCTAGTTTCATGTTGCATCTTGTTTGTGAGGTGCAGCTGTTTTGGGGGCTGCATATTAAAACAGGTCAAAGAACTGGTACAGGCTACCCTTCCCCTGGTTGCTTCTAAAAAGTTTCCTTATTTAGATCACCAGGTGGTTTACAGGCTTTTTTATCTGCAGAGCTAAGAACACAGTCTGGAATCTGATTAAGCCAGTCCTAGCACTAAAATAGTGAGGCAGGGTGGATTGTGGGGCTTCCATGCACCCATTGGGGTAAGCAGTCTGTCCTTGGGCAGAGCCTGCAGTCCTGTGTCGTATTGGAGCTGGAATGGTGAGAGACCCTAAACCTACCTTTTCTGAATGCCCTCAACAGGCTTAGTGTGGGCTCTTGTGCTGCTTTGCTGCTTTGCAGAGCTCATTGAGCCTCTCTGTCTAGAACAGATCCTTTTCATAAAAGAGCTTTTAGGGTTTTGTTGTGGGTTTTTTCTTTTTGTTCTTAATCAACTTGATTTGTATTAAATCTTTTTTAAACTAAGCTTGGTCAGGACATTTACATTGCCCTGGACAGCAGCTGATCTCTGATAACTTGTGTGACTGATCCCTTAAGCAAAGCTGAAAAAGGTCTGTCTGAGATGAAATAGAAGTTTGTACGTATATGGTTATTTAACAGAAGAGGATTAGAAACTGATTTAATTCTTTGCAGTTTTGCTGAAGATCTCTCTGCAAAAGAAGTCATTGAAAAAGAGGATCAAGAGGAAAGAAGTTTGCAGGAACTCACTGCTGGCCAAAGGTTTCATAGCTTTTGTAGCCCAAGAATATATGAAGTAGATTTTTCTCAAGTTGACCATATTTCAGCAACTCCTTAAGCATTTGTCACAAGTATAGCATCTAACCCTTCCTCTGAATGTTAGGGTGTTGTGACATAGTACATGAAATTTCTTGTAGATTAATTTATCTGAAGGAACTTTTACAAATCCTCTAAGTCATTCTGTACAAATGGGTATGTGTATGTATGTGCCAGTTTAACATTCATTTGGGATCTATAATTTTAACAGCTTTTGAGGATAGATGTTTTGCTTACAAACCCTAATAGTTTGGGAGCTAGATAGTGTTAAAAAATACATGGCAAGAAAAATTAAAGGAGGAAAACCACATGGGTGGGAGGATCAGGAGGGATAGCAGACTAAAGGAGACCTTGCTTGTGATTCCAGACTAGTTTCTTTTAACTGATGTTGATACCTCTTCTTTGTAGTATATAAAAGTAGCTTGAGCCAGAGTTGTCTTCAGCCATAGCTATGAAAATTACTGGGAAATCATGAAAGAGCAGCAATAGGTTATGATCTGCACTTAACCAACCACACCTACTGCAAATGGTCACCACGGGATGCTCAGAGCAGGCCTGGGTTTGGCAATGTTGATGTCTAAAGACAGTTTTTAGCTTTTTTGGGTATGCTTAGTTTCTTTGGTTTCAGGTATGAAATGTTCTGTGGTAATACCTAATCTCATAGACCTTGCTTTACATTGTAAATGCAAAAAAAATGAAGGTGATATGAACATGTTTTCAACTTTGTCTGTTAATATCCAGTATCTGACTGTAAATAAGGCTTTATATATTGGTTTTCTTTGGCCACAGATCTCATTGCTAGTGTTGACAGCTTCTGGTTTTTCTCCAAGTTGTTGCACTTTGCCTTTTTGCCTGCTTCTAAAGCCTGTATCTTCTGGAGTTTATTTTCCTCTTGTATTGACCTTTTTGTTTGTGTGGCATATCTTTAGTCCATTCTGATACTCCATGATTTTTGTCTTAAGGCTCTTCTGTTAGAGCTTTGCCTCCTAAGTACTCACTAGAAACTTGTTCTGAAGGTGCCACGGGGTGTAATGGAGTTTAGCTGGTTAGTATTAAATGCCTTCAAATTGTCCCCTTCACTGTTGCCACTTGTAGGGCAGCCTTCCAGGATCAAAAATGTAAGGAATGAGGAGTTGTGCAAGCCTTGCAGTAAGGAATTATATCTTAAGACAAACTTAAGGCAACTGTTTAGCAAGATGTCTTCCAGGGGGCTCATAGTTCCATTATTCAGTTATGCATTTCATCCATACATCAGTCCTTGCCTGGTTTGTCTGCCAGCTAATTATGCAGAACTTTTGCTTAATGCACCTGTGGAGCAGCTGATTTTTTTTAATTATTTTTTTTTCTTTTGTCTTCCCCCTTTTTGGATTTTTATGATACTGCCTGTTTGATATTAGATATTTTTGAAATAGCTCTTAGTCTTCTGTGCTAACCTGGCCTCCTTTTCATTTTGGATTTGTTTTTTGTTTGGTTTTTTTTTTTTAATAGGTCGAGACTGAACTGAAGTTAATCTGTTGTGACATTCTGGATGTACTGGACAAACACCTCATTCCAGCAGCTAACACTGGCGAGTCCAAGGTTTTCTATTACAAAATGTAAGTATCTTCTTGTGAGGCAAGAAACTCATACCCTATCTGAGCTATGGACAGAAATAAAGTAGCTACACATGGGTGTTCTACCCACTCAACCACAATAACTTCTAGAAAGAGGGCAGTTCAATTGCATCTAACCAATATCCCTTTTTGGCTGCCTTTGAGGTGTTGGTGTCCTGATTGTGTGGTTTTGTGTGCATGTTTGGTATAGTGTCATGAAGAAACAATCATTTTCTTTAATGGAGCTAATAATGTAGAAATCACATCCCTGCTTCAGTGTTGTACACTCAGAGGAGAAAATTAGGGAGACAGATAACTGTCATGTAGAGTCAGCTTCACAGTTGCATTGTCAAATGAAACTGGGCCTTGGAGCATGTTGCTGTACTCACTAGTTTCATGCATAGTTTGTACTTTCTGAAGCATGGTTTAAATCTTTAAATGATCAGAGGATGTTTTCCCCTGTAGTTGAGTTATTTCTATCCTCCAGGTCAAAAACTTGTCTAGTTTAGATGAGATGCAGTTGCCCAGAGACACAGTTTGGTAATGGAGAAGGTACTAGTATGATTTGGGTACTAACACACTGTTGTCCAGACAGTAATTCAGCAAAATGTCCTTTATGTGTGAATATATAAATCAATTTCAGAACTAGGCTGTCAATTTAGTGGCTGGTGGGGAAATAAGAACTACTGACTTGTTCCTGTTTCTGTTTGCAGGAAGGGGGACTACCATAGGTATCTGGCTGAGTTTGCCACAGGAAATGACAGGAAGGAGGCTGCAGAGAATAGCTTGGTGGCTTATAAAGCTGCTAGTGATATTGCAATGACAGAACTCCCACCAACACATCCTATCCGCTTAGGACTTGCGCTCAACTTCTCTGTATTCTACTATGAAATTCTTAATTCTCCTGATCGTGCCTGCAGGTAGGTGCTGATTGGGAAGATGGGGAAATGTCATGGGAACACTAAATGGGAACACTGGGCTGCCATTTTTCCTGCTAGTAGTTGATGACTTGCTCTGTTTGAGGTCAATTAATTGGAAAGGTTTTCAACTTTGCCATTTTCTTGAGTCCGGCCCCATTTGTTTATCTGGGAGCAGGTCATGTGTGAGAAGCAGAGTAGTGATAACCTTGGCTTGAGGAACAGATGGCAGTGTAGCAGCTTGCCACGTTAGCTCTGTCAAAAGTGTGAGGGCATTTAACTTGCCTCTCTGGCTCTTGGCTATTATACAGGGGAATCATGTTACTAATTTCTGTGAACTGTGAGCACGTGTAGAATGACAATAGCTCATCTGTCTGTAGGGGTTCAGCTCATACGAGCATAAAAGTGATGATTGAAGCAAATACCATTTGTCTTCTATTTCTGTCATCATAGGTTATGCAATATACCTTTTTTTAAGCTTTTAGCAGATCTCGATCAGTTGTACCATAAGATGTAGAAATGTTTAATAAAAAACAATATTCTGGAGTAAAAAGATTCTTAAGCACACAAAGTGACTGGTTTTGAAGATGGGAGATACTTGTAAACACCATTAAATAATATAAAAATTTGTTACAGAAGCTATGGATGATGTCATGTAGCCAAACTAGAAGATAGGTGATCTGAGGCACAGGTTTAATTTGTGTTTCTGGATTCTGTTTAGCAGTACATGTTAATTCTGATTTATTCTGTGCTTATAGGTTGGCAAAAGCAGCTTTCGATGATGCTATTGCAGAACTGGATACACTGAGTGAAGAAAGCTATAAGGACTCTACACTTATCATGCAGTTGTTACGTGATAATCTGACACTATGGACTTCAGACATGCAGGGTGATGGTGAGTAACCTTGGCTCTAAAATGCTGCTGTCCCCTGACCTCTACCAGAGAAGAGCATGGAGCTGTAGATTGGTTTGGTACTTTAATTCTGTCTTTCCTAATAAATGACCCTCATGAACTTCTTTCTTAATGCTGGATAAGTTGATAGGAGTGACAGTAGCTTCTTCTGAGAAGCTTTTTTGGCTCTGACTTGAAGGAAGGAGGTGTAGAATTAGTAACACTTTTTTTTTTTCCCCCTCCCCACCTGGGTCTTCAGGCATCTGTGATTTATTTTAAAAGCAGTGACTTCATTTAATTCAGCTTTTTTTCCTTACAACTTGTTATGTTCATCTATGGTTTCGTTCCAGCCAGATGTGAATTTCCAGTGCAGGAGGAAGTTTTGCAAATCTAGTTCCCCCTTTTTTTTTTCCAGATCACTCAGTATTTCTTTTGGCTTTTTAATGGAAGGTTTACTGCCATCATACTAATCACTTCACCTTGCAGCACTTTCCATATCTTTTTATTCTTTTATTTGTTGCTATTTGAGATGTTCGAAGCACTTTTCTTTAATCCTTCTAAAAATGCTAGGTTGTGACTCCTGAAGTGGGCTTTTGCCAGAGCAAATACCAAATATCCCCTGGCAGTACCAGAGGGTGGGACAGCTGATGTTTACTAACATCTGATAGTTATTTAAATTTTAGGAAATGTTTTCTTGACATACTGAATGGACTTTCTCCTCTTTCACATACAATGCTAAGTATAAATTTACTCGTTTTAGTCTTTTTGAGCTATGCCTGATTCACTGATTATTGACAGTGACTTAAACATATTATGTAGAAAAATTAAACTCACGATTTCTTCTGCAAAAAATGTTCTGGAGAGACAAGTGGAAAGAGCTGACTTTCTTTACTTATAACTAGCAGGGAGAAAAATGTCCTGTTTAAACTATGTTAGGGTGGGAACACTGAGGAAGCCATTTCAGTGAAGTACCAAGGCTCAATTGCTGTTGTGAGATAGTAGCATTAGCACATCTTCCAAAACCAGTCTTTATTTGCACGTGAGCTGACGAACGTGTCTTGGGCATCTCATATACCATAGAAGTTCAGCAAAATTATTTACAGAACTCTGCTCTCTATATTTTTTTTTCCATAATCTAGATTTAAGTTTCATAATTAGCATAGAAAAGATAAATCTTTATTCTTCCTGAAGTATTTCAGATAATCCTGGTTACTGTTTGATTCATGCCAGAAAGATGATGATTATAAAATTTAAATTACTGCAGAACAACTTAAAATCGTGGTGTAGTTCTCTAGGCCCACAAAATATATATGGTGTTTTATGCACAGTGTTAGACATAGGTGCAAAGTTACTTTTTCTTATTTCCTTATACCATGCTGATATGCTGAGTAAGTGTGTTTAAAACTGTTACTTCTGTACCTCTGTATTTCCAAAATGGGTAGAGCCTTTGAAGATGGGGAAAAGTTAATAGTGGTGCTGAGAAGGTTAATTGTGATGATCTAGTTTCCTGAGGGGTGGGGGAGAACTGACAGAGGCTTGTTCCATTGCATTAAGCTTTTGCCTGGTTTGATTTCAGTTGTGTGGGTTGTAGGGAATGACTTTCTAAAATAGGTGTTGCTCAGCTGCTACACTTCTCCATCCCATCTACTGTATCTTTAACCATGTCATAGACGAGCTGTTTATTTTCACGCTTGTAACGTCATCTTCATATGATTCCTGTTTTCCCCTTCTTTCCTGCTGTATAGATTCCTAAAGGAAAGTCCAACTGTTCATTTCCTAAAAACTCTACTTTGTAAGTCTCTGTCATGGCTTCATGAACTTTGCAGCACCAGTTTTCCTCCAGTCACTAATGATGCTTGCCTCTGTCACTCTTGCTGCTGATAAACCGCTTGTACCTGACTCCATTCCAGAGCTAAGCAATGTTCTACCACCTGGGGACCTGTTGCCCCCACCCAGGTCCAATATGCTTGACTAAGATCCAAAGTAACTTACATGTGTGGGAATTGAGCTGCATCATACCTGGATGGATATTAAGAGTATTTGGGCATGAAAAGTACTTTCACAGTGGCCTGTTATAGGAGTATTTGCTTCAGTGCGTTGACTAGAGCATGCTCAGATCTTTTAATTGTTTTCCTGGTTTAGGGCATCTGCTTTCTTCTCATAAATGATCTGTTACCTAATTTTAAATAGTCAGTTTTACTGTTGTTGAAAGTCAGATGTCTTGTGTTTCCAGGTCAGCTATTCCAAAATCTACCTTGTATTGTCTCTGGTGGCAATTCTGAATCTGGACATGCTCTGAGCAGGCATTCCAATTATATGCTGAAAGTCATTAGTCACCTTTGATTGGATTTTATTGTAGATTAATTGTTTTACTGGGTCATTTTTGTTTATTGCCCTTAAGGCAGTACCACCTCACATGGTTAAGCATAAAGAAAACATCTTGCAGTTTCTCTTACCAGTTAACTTGATTGCACATGTGTTACAGCACTGGAGTTGGTGAAACCCTTTCCTGTTGCAGTAGGAGTGGGGCAGAGCTGTGCAGAAGGTGTCCATTGCATGCTGACTACAGCCACCCCTTGGACAAGAGTCCTTCTGGACAGGCTTCCATTGCACTGTGTGGCACATCCTGGTTGAATAGGTCCAAACTGGCTGTTTTTTTTTCCCAAGAGAAATTTAATTACAACAAATGTTTTCCTTTAATAACCTCAAGCTTAGGGTTTCTTGTCATAATGAAGTAGGGACCTTTTTTCGTACTTAGTTTGGTGCCTCTAATAATACAATACAGTGTTCTCTAAAATTGACTGCAGTGCTTTGCAGTTGGACTTGGGCAGAGAAAAGTTTAATATCTAACTGTTCTGATCTCATTTCTGTCACTAGTGAATAGATTTCCTTAGCACTCTCTGGAGTAGAGATGAGGTTTTTGGGGAAGGTATTTTCTGATTTAAGGATGTTGATCTCTATCCGTTCTGATGAGTTTTTTGTCTGGGCTGTTCATCTCCTGATCAACAAGACTGATCACACACAGAGTCTTTCAGAAATGGTGGTTTGTCCTACAGTTCTCTATGAAAGGTGATGAGGTGATTATTATAAGGCTTAATTTCCATGGAAATGCTTCACTCCAGAAGGGGCTGATCCGAGTGTGCGTGTGTGCGAGTGAGCGTGTGTTCTTGCATGAAACTATTAATCTCTAGATGCTTGTTAAGCCATTCTGCAGGTCTCCTTTTTCAAAGTTAACATCTTCCTTACTTTTTAACACTTTTATAGGTGAAGAACAGAATAAAGAAGCGCTGCAGGATGTGGAAGATGAAAACCAGTGAGACACAAAGGCCAACAAGAGAACCCATCTCTGACCACCCTTCCCCTTCCCCACAAAAACCCTCAGTGTCACTCTGAGAACCACCAAATCTGACTTTTACATTGGGTCTCAGAATTTAGGTTCCTGCCCTGTTGGGTTTCTTTATTTTTATTTTTTTTACACAGTTTAAAAGTTCTTAAAAGGCAAGAGTGAATTTCTGTGGATTTTACTGGTGCCAGCTTTTAGGTTCTTTAAGACACTAACAGGACTGCGTAAAGGCTCTTTCAGCATTACTGTATTGTCTCCTGCCAGGTGTGGTGAGGTTGCCATTAGAAGTGGATGTTACACCCGAAGGCCGTTAGACTCGTAGGGCAGAGATTTGTCATGGCAAGGTAGTGCACATGTGGTGGCATTTTTCCTTTTTTTATAACTGTTTAAACTGAATTTTATACCAATGTTTAAACTTAGTTGGGTGTTTAGCTTGAAGTTACAGGTTGCATTGGGACATATATTGTAGTGGTTTTACTGTATAAAAAAAATCAAAAGTTTCCAAACTGCTGAAATGTTGCTGAAAATCATGGTGCTGGTAACAGTTCAACAATCCGTGGCTGCTCATTCTTGCCTATTCTTTATTCTTCCTCAAAGCAGGTTAGCATTGAAGGTGGCATTGATAAGCCTGCATGCGTGTTCAATATTTTTTCTTTCTCCCTCCCCTTTCCCCATCTCCCTTCGCTCGCTCAACCTCTTTTGTTCAGTATGTGTAACTTGAAGCTAATTTGTACTACTGGATATCTGACTGGAGCCACAGATACAGAATCTGTATTGTTCTTACTGAAACACAGCATGGAATTAACATTAAACTTAAATAAAACAAACCTAAATTAAAAATGCCAAATACTACTATGGCTTTCTTTTATATTTTAATTATTTCAGTGAGAATAACTTTCCTTTGTTGCTTGTAATAGGAACAGTTGGAGAGGGAGAGAGAAGTAACAGCATTTGCTCTTCAAATGTGAGATAAAGAGGCCAGTCCCACATGTAAGTAGCATAGCTGAGAGCAGCAGGACCAGCCAGCAGCTCTTCCTCACCAGATACTGTCTTTCCTTACCTGAACACACAAAACCCTGTGAATTGGTTGGTGCATTCCTCTTGCTTGCTCTTACAGCAGTGCTGCTCATCCAGGCTGGTTACATGGATGGAGAGAAGGGAAACGTTATCTTAATGTCCACCCTGCTTAGCTGATGTCCTAGAAACCTTCTAGGAATAATCTGCTCCATGTAATGGTGCCAGAGCTGCCTGTGCACACAGGCAGATTGAGGGGCCCTGTGACAAATGAGGAAAAAAAAAAAGCCCAAATCATACCCTCCCTCTCAAACAAATGAAATGTGCTGAAGCAGTTTCTATAACAACCACCAGGTATGTTTTTTTGTAAAAATTTATTTAGCGTAGTCTTGAAGAGGTTATATAATAGTGGCTACAGCATGGTATAGTGTATACACTGGTGTACCCAGGGGCTGGGGTACAGTGTATAGAGCATGCCAGGCCTGGGGCAGTGTCAGAAACCAGCCAGGGGGTGGGAGTGGCACCATGTTTGGTTATGGTGTGGTCAGGGCTTACCAGAACTGCCCTTGCTGCTGCCTCAGGCCAGAGGTGGGAGGCGAAGGCTTTGTAAGGCAGGAGTGCAAACTGCACTGTCTGAGGTGTGGAAGGTGGAGCTGTGATTGCAGTCAGCAGGTGGTTGACATGGAGCTGTCACCCTGGAGCCAGTTGGGTTCTTTGTTAAATGAAGGTGCTTAGTAGGAACCTCTGATGCAGTCCCAGACCAGTTGAGAACACGTGTCCCCTGGGGAGGTGTGTCCATGCCAAGGCGATGTCAGGGCAGTGCTGAGCCAACCTTCTCTTCAGCTTTAAGGCAGTACTGAGAGGCATTTAGATAAACATGGTGGAGCTTTGCTGTGGGAACTCAAACTTCCAGTTATTGCTAAAAACAAGAGGAAAAGCAATTTTTCTTTTTTTCTGAAGGTGCTGCTCTGAGGCTGCTGAGCTGTGTGGCTCCCAGGCAGGTACAAGATGAGGGGAAAGCTCCTGTGCACATCCTGTGGCCAAGGACTGTGGGTTTCACTTCCAGCCTAGAGCAGCAGTGAGAAGTGACAGCTCCTGCAGTTTGTGTTACATTTTTGTCCAGATGGGTGGATATGAAAAAGTTTCTATGGTATAAAAATGTCACTATAGAGCAAGAAATGGGAGAGGTGACTTCAAAAAAAAAAAGGTAAGAGTCTCTGGATCCAGACCTGTGCTGAAGTTACATGATGGGTTCCTCAGGTTAATACCTTATAAACTAAAACCAACAAAAATTCCAACTCTAAAACACAAGTTTCCACATCAACTCCATCTCTCATAGTGCATCTCTCATACTCGGCTAGAAAGTATTTACAGGGTTTTACTCATTTACACAATATGGCTTTAATATATCGTAACACAAAGCATCAAAACATCTCAGAGCAAAATTCTTCATAAAACATTCTTTCTGCATATAAAGTTTGGCATTTCATTGATTTGCTGACAAAGCAGCAGAGTTACCTGTTCTCAGATTGTGCTTTTTGATGATGCAAAGCACAAATTTTGGTCGTTTCCATCAAGGGCTTAAACTCTAATAAGAGTCAGAGCTGCCTCTCCCTCAAAGCCCAGGTGAATGTTTCATGAGCCACGGTTTCACAGACAGCACCTTGGACCCGTGTGATTGCCACTAAGGTAAGGAAGAGAAAGGCCTTTCTTTTGGAACTCTCATGTTAAGACAAAGCAAGATGTATTTTGTGGTTTCTCTGAAAGTGCAGGTCTTTGGTAACAATAAAATGAGCAAAGCAAGGAAGGAGGAGGCAGGATTTTGCTGGAAACACCATCCAGCTGATTTAATAGGGTGCAGATGGAGGAGAAGGTCCTGTTGTGGTGGCATGTTTTATCATCGAGAGTTCAAACGAGGAGCAACCTGCAAGAGGAGGACAAGATAGTGTGATGAAAATCTTTAAAGACTGGCTTGTAGAATGAAGCTGTGATGCTGATGTTTGCTCTGCTGTGAAGTGCTGAAGTTGTCTCAGCAGGAAAGGAGCAGGTGGTGGCACCTGGGTAAGTTTGAGGAGTCCATAGAGCTCCTACACCCCTATGCCTGTGGTTCTATTAAAAAATTCTAGGCCAACAGTACAAGACTTGCTGAGGAAGGAGGGGCAGAACTGGGGAAAATGTTCCCAGGGATAGTTTGAAAAGGCATGGGGGGGAAAACTATGGGATGAGTCTTCCTAGGCCAAGAAGTGACCTGGTTTGCTTAGGTGGTAGCACATGAAGCAGCCTGAGCACCTGAGTGTGCTCATGCACAGTCTCCTGTCCTGTGCAGTCTATAAACTCCATAGCAGAAGGGGAGGGTGTTCTGGATTTATTTCTTAACAGCCTTTAATCTGACAATGCATAAATCAGTTGTGTGACTGTATCTGACTCACAGGAAGACTACAAACAATCTCAGAAAGGAAGAGGATATATTTTTTTCTTCCTGTTTTTAAATATCTTTTTAAAATTTGATTTGTAACAGAGCACAGCATTAAAGCCTGAATCTTGGGGAGAGGGGAAAAAAGTGATTGAGAGGATAATCACTTGATGATCTGAGTGAGCCTGGCAGTCTCTGGAGGCTGCAGAAAGAAGTACAGTGCACAGCTCCAGCTGGGGCAGAGGATGGAGACCTCAACACAGAGGTCATCTGCTGGAACCACAGTTTAGTGCCAGATCCTGGGGTTGGAGCTGCTAAAGGAGCTGCCATTTCTCACCACCCTCAGCCTGTACTCACCACTGTTAGATGGCCATTCTTGGCTTTGGCTATGAGCAGCTCGGAGCCCGATACGAAGTCAATGATGCCTTCTTTGCCTTGCCCAACTGTGAACTTTATGCTGCAAAGAGGTAAGAACAGATTTGATGAGTGTGTGTGAACAAACTCTTCCTGTCTTAAGTGGTTGCTTTGTACTGATGCTCAGCTGTGATAGATCTGCTTGTTCAAGGAAATGGAGCCTTAGTTAAGATGATTAGATATGATTTTATGTCATACAGGTGTCTTTCTGTAGCCCTTGAATGCTGAAGCAGAGCTCTCTTCAACCCAGGTAGCTCCTGAGAGGGCCCCGGCTTCACTCACCTGCCCTGGCTGATGTTGATGTTGTTGACTTTGCCTGCCTGCATGGCTATTTTTGTTAGTGTCTCAATCACATGGTCACTCTGAAGTACAACATCTCCCTGGGAGGAGAGAGAGAGAGACAACAGTTTGTGATCATGTTTTCACACCGTCAGTGCACTAAAATGATGCTGTAATTAACAGTGACAGAACTATCTCCATGGAATAATGCTGCTCCAAGCAGACCAGGCTTGGTGGAGATCTCTGGGACCTCCATGGTGAGTCACACTGCACCTATGGCAGTATCAGTAATGGGGACAAGGGCCAGCACCAGTCCTGTGGGTGCTGAGTCACTGGTGAGCCCCACCTGTCAGCAAAGTCAAGTGAAAAGCCACTTGGAGCTGGCACAGAATTAGTGACATTCATGTCACCCTGTGTGTCCCCCCCACCCCAGCTGGATCTTAGGCTCCTTGTGCCTTTGAAACTTCTCCCAGAGGTGTCTGGAGAAGCAGTGGGTGAGTCCTACCTTCTGTTTGTTGTCCTCGCAGCGCACGTGCAGCACAAACAAGTTGTCACTCAGGCTGCTGACGGAGATGCCTGCAACAGAGAAGGGCCATTTGACACCAGCACAGCCCTGCCAGGCTCCTGGGCCTCAGAGCCCAGCCCAGGAACGCAGCAACTGTTCTTCCCACACCCACAAACCCAACAGCTGAACCCAACCCGGCACATGGGTCCTTGCAGCTCCAGCCCTGAGCTGCTGCAGGTTCTCACTGGGCTGCACTGAGACCAACTGGAGTTGGACTCCTGGCTGCTCCCTGGAAGAATCCTCTCCCTGCAGGAGGTGAGTGGGGATTAGCTCAGGAGCATCTGCTTCAGAGATTGTTTTAGGCCTTGACAGTAGCTACAAACTGGATGAGCTGTTGAAATGGAGCCAGCCCAGCCCCAGCAGAGATGAACACACAGCTCTGCTGTAATTGAGTCTTACTGGAGTCATGGAACCCCAAATTAGCGTTGCCCTGGGAAACCACTTCACATGGTGACAGCTACAAGTGCTGCTGAAATGATTAGCACCAAAATCAGCTGTAAAGGAGCTGGAGCTGAGGCTGGGGAGTGAGATTTCAGACAAAGCCAAGCAATGCCTACAGTGCCCAGACAGACTCAGACTTTTCTCTCTGACCAGTCTCCCCTCTAAAAGCACCGAGTCCATGTCATGTTTTGAGGGCTGGAAGCTGCAGCACTGTCCCAAGCAGCTGCTGTGGAATACTGGTGCAACTCCCCTGTGCAGAGCCCTGCAATTGGGAAATGCCTTAGGAGAGGGCTTGGGGGAGATGAATTGAGTAATTCTGGTGACATTTGATGGAGTTTAATTTTAGAAAAGCTCCATTTCAAGATATTACAGACTTTAAATGCTTGTCAGTACCAGAGATCCATTCTTGCCTGGAGCAAAGACCAATTGGTAATTGTATTATTATTATTATTTAAGTGTAGCCAGAGTGAGGTCAGTGTTCCTACCTGTGAGGTTGGCGTAGTCGATGCGTTGCTTGACTCTGGAGTCATCCACAAGGAGGGCTGTGTTCTGGGTGAGCAGCAGCTGCCGTGCTCTTGCTTTGTATCCTTTTCGGTCATACTTGACCACAGGAACTGCATACTGAAATGGGGGGGAAGAGGGATGAACAGGACATTTGGTTAATTGTCTGCAATCTCCTTCTGGCCTAGAGAGCAGCCAGGGCCTGGTAAAGTGGGGACAACTCTCTTGAGTCCTACTCTCAGTTCTGTGTTGATCTAGAGGTGTTCTGAACAATATCCTGATGACTACAGCTGATGGGGCTTGAAAAATCCACATTTAGTTTGGGTCTGGGCAGGTTTCTCCTTCCCAGTCACACCAACTGCAACGCCTTCAATTCTGAATGGATGTAACTAAACTTGCCCAAACCTCCAAGTGATATTTCTGAGCCACCAGCTCTTCCCACAGACTCTCTTCTAAGGTATTACAAGCTTAATGCAATGTAAAATTCTTGCTGTATTTTCCTCAGAACTCTGATTTTGTGATATTAAATTATTGATGATGATTATTATTAGTGAATAACTCTAGGAGCTTGCCAGAAGTATTAGGACACATATCTCACCTTAATGGCTTCATTTCCTAAAGCCTGGAGAATTTTAGCATTTATCTCTTCATTACCTGTATTAAAACCAAAGAGGTGGGGGTCAGAAAGACATTCCTAGCAAGAAAAAAAGTAGATTAATCCCCCCCCTTCCTGTTAGACTTTGTCCCACCTACTCACCAAGCCGAGTGTTGATGAAGAGCCTAGGAACACTCTGAGGGTAATTGTCTTTTTTACCCTTAAAAATCTCACTGGCAATTACTTTTTGTTCCAACTGCAAAGACAAAAGATGCATTTTAGTTTAGTATAAAATACTTAATGAAAAGATAAATTTCTTAAAGAAATGCTCCCTTTTTGTTGTTTTTTTAGCAGTCATCATCTATTCCTGACCTCCTGAATCATCCTAGTCACAAAATTACCCAAATTATTCCATATGGCCCTTATCTATCTTTAGGGTAGAAAAGGAGTTTGTTCTTTTTTTCTCTCCCCTTTCATCTCAAAAGGATGCATCATATTTCCTTTTTTAGCTGGACACAGCATCTAGTCACTGGATTTTGATAATGCCCATGTTTAAAAGTCTCAGAGCTCTCCCACTGCAGTGATTCTCTTCAGGAGGAAGGTGTCAAGCTCAACAGTTTGTTCTCCTGCTCTACCCCACAGGCCTTTTTTCACATTTCAGATTATTCCCCCCTGCCAACACCTTTCAGCTGGTCAACACCTTTGCTGGAGGCCCTGACAAAGAGATGTCCTCATCAGCAGTGAGTAACACATTGATTGCAGCTCTATCTGCTCACTACCCTCTGACAAACAATCCACTTTGGGAGTTCCTGTTTGGATGATGAGTCACCATCAACCTTTGGTTCCAGGATCCAGTCACCCCACAGAGTGACCAGGAGCTGGGCTCTTTGATCCCAACTCATGCTCCTTCCAAGTAAGAACAAAGCCAGGGAAGGAGGAAGCAGGAAAGGCCCTGTGTTTACTCAGGGCAAATGCATGTTATGGGTGCTGAAGTACCTGAGGTGAGTTATAGGTGAAAAATGGGGATAAAGGACACTCATTTATGGGTGAGTCGGGTCTGCTGGGCTTCCACCTCCAGCTCAGGTAGGGCTGGTATAAATCCTGTGTCCAGTAATCACAGGCTCAGCCCCTAACTCAGCTACAGCCTCTCACCATGCATGCTTAATGCTCTGCAGCCCTTCATTAGCAGTGTGGTGCACTCTGCAGTGAAAACACTTAATGACAACTCTCAGTCATCTCCAGTTACACCTCAATTGTTCACATTTCCTATTATGTCCTTTACTGAGCCTTTTTTAATATATATATTAAAAAATTCCCCCCCAACCTTTCCATGACTGAGTCAAATCTCAGTAGCATTTTTATTCTTTTGTAGCTAGAACAGCAGCTCTGACTGTTCATGTAATATCTCTGATTGGAAAATAACTAGTTTTGTTTTCTTACTCTCTACTTTATAAAGAACAAGCAGGATCATGCAGCTTCTTGCATTTTTTATCTTCCAGGGGAAGAATAACAGTAGAGGAATGACACAGGGGCATGGGTAAACAGCACTGCTTAAATAGTATGTACTGAAATATGTATACAATGGGTTTTCTTTCATTTTATGCAAATTCTAGTCTTACTTTTAGGTTACTGTCTTCAATCTAAAAAAAATAAGTCAGTGTTCTTGGGGGACTGTCAATCAGCCACCAAAGAACATGGTGATTGAAGAGCTTCTCCAGCTCACCACTGCCCCTCTACCCTTGTTCCTCCCATCCTCCTCCTCCCTTCCTTCATTTCTCACACTAAATAATGCTGAGTGTCCCCCTCCTGTTCTTGGGACCATCAGTCTACTTTGTGCAGTCATGTCAAGTTGTCTCCTACCTGCTGCTTCCACTCAGGGCTGATTCTCCTGCAGTAGGTCCAGACCATGTTCTGCATGCAGAGCTGGCGCAGCAACTGGGATGCCTGAGGAAGAAATCACACAGTAAATGAAAATGGCTCCAAATTACTGAAAACCCATTCAAAGAGTGAAGGCTGGGGAGAAGCAACTACAGAAAACACATGGCTGAATTAAAACAGTTTCATTACTGAGAATTAGAGAATAGGAAGTTTTATTTTCCACCTTTCTAAGTTTGCCCTGGGACATTCTCCAGTGGAGAACTCCAGGAGCACTCACTTGACCCTGAGAGACAATCCAGAGAGACCCTTGGACAAGATAACTGTGACTTTCTGCAATGTTTTGTTGTGATCAGATTGAAAATAAAATCTGCCAGATGCAGAACAATAAGGGCAAGAGCAGAAGTTAAATTGGCTGCAGTGAAAAACAAACTGTCCAGAAGGAACTTAATTTGCTCAGAGAAGGGAAGAAAAATTTCAGGAATGGATTAGAAAACCAGTAGAAAGTGGTGCTGCACTAGTACTAGTAACTCTAATAATTTTACAGATAAACTAATTATACCCATGTGATGATAATCTGGATTAATTCTACTAGTAGAGATGCTAATGCAATGTGGAACTGGAACAAGAACATGGTTGGTTCTTCTCTGAGGGTCCCCTCAGGCCTTTGGTGGCCCCTTCAGGCCTTTGGTGGCCCGTGGGCAGTTGTGGCCCTGATGCTGGGGCAGTTGTACCCACCTCACAGAGTGATGGAGGAGGAGTTGGCCACGATTTGTCCAAAACATTTTTGGGTAAATTACGCTTGAGGTTCATGAGGAAGGAGAAGCGGATGTAATCAAGGAAATACTCATTCTCTGGGCAGCGAGGGTGGTTCCGGTAAATGAAGCCTTTAATGAACCTGAGGAAGAAGAGAATTATATTAGAAAATTCGGAAAGTGATCAAAGTGAGGGATATTAAGAGGTCTCTTCCTATTCAGCTGTTTTATGGGCTTTATTTAGTAGTTGTAATTTATTAAAAATACCCCTCTGCTCCTGTAGTGATGAGGAAGTTTATTCTTATCACCTCATTGTTAAGAAATAAGTGGCTGTTTAAGGGCTTGGGTTATTTACACACCTTCTGATAGTCTCCACTGCCCACTTCTTCTTGGCAGCTTTTCGGCGTCCCAAGGTTCCTCGCCACCACGACTGGATGGCTATGGCTGCAGAGGACAGGGAGAGGGTGCACTCAGGGAGCTGCTCCCTCCCAGGACTGCCTCCCTACAAGCCTGGCAACTATAACCAGCCTTTGCCATGGCAGAAAGCAGCTGATTTAAGGCCTTAGTAACATGATACAATGGATAAATGGCCACCAAAAGCACCACCAGATGGGAACTGCTGGGTGGACCTGAGTCAAGGCTGCTGCTCCGGCTCAGAGTCTCCCAGACTAGAGGTGGAAGGCCTGGGTACCACCCCAGCAGCTCCCACTCCACCTCCAGCAAGGCTGCACATCAAACTCAAGTCCCCTCTGACCCCCGTGGCTGCCTCCAGCCCTGAGTCTCCTCTCTCCTACCTGAGTGCTTCATGTGCAGGAATTTCTTCCGACGGTAGAAACCTCTCCACGTGGCCTGCATTTTTGTGGCTGAAATTGCAAGAAAAATGGCAAGTTGAAATTGTGACTAAGCAAACTTTAGCAGCAAAAGGCTCGACTTCTTCAAGAGAAATCCCTCCCCAAAGAAAGAGGAGAGAAAAAAAAAAATCAGAAAGCAGACAGCTCCCTGTCCATGAAGCTGCTGCACAATGTGACTCACCCAGACTCTGCTTCCTCACTTCCAGAGCATCTTCTGTTGCAAACAAGGTTTTGGGAAAGCGGATAAAAATCTTTGTTCTAGAAATAGAAATGCAGAATTACATTTAATACGCCAGAGAAGTTTGTTCCCTGCCCTCAGCATCCCCCCCTTGGGAGCTCTAATCTTCTCCTCACGCACCAGAGAGAGAGAGAAGCCTTATTTAAAAGCAGTGACACGGATGTCCAGTGATTCATAATCTCAGATTAAGAGAAGAACTAACCGTCCCATTTTGTATTCTTCCTGCTTGTAGCCAAGGTGCTTCACCAGCACAGCCACCCCATCGGAGGGCTGCCCGTCCCACGTGGGCCAAGTTTCTGGACAAAGGGATTTGTACCTGTGAGGTGAGAGCAGAGGAAGTCTTAGGGAGAGCAGCCACGCTTCTCCCTCCCTCAGAAAAATCAAGTTTCAGGTGTTAGGGCTGCCCCTGCTGTTCAGAACAATGTCTGGGACTGAGAGCAGAGAGAGAAGTCCAAGGCAATCCCACCTCTGCAGGAACACCTCGTATTTCCTTCGGTACGCGAACCCGGCCCTGCGCACCCTGAGGTTCTCCATCAGCCCCAGGTATTTCACTTGATGTCGGATGAGGAGTTCATCAAATCGATCTTGAGAGAGCATCAAAACAGAGAAATAGGATCAGTGGGTAGCTGTCCCTTCATCTGAAGGGGAATGCTCCATCCACAGTTACCTTTAACCTCTAACCCATCCTCAGAGAACAAGTCTCACAGAACTTAAGTGTCTCCTGTCTCCTCCCTCCCCCCCTTTAATATACATTTCTAAAAGAAGTTCTCCTTCAGGATGTTCCATGCATACAGGAGGAAGAAATGAGGAAACAAAGGTCATTAAAAGGAAGTTACGTAAGTTAATAATTCTTCCCTTTAAACATGACCCTACTCCACCCAGACCCGTGCTCCCCGGCTGCTGGTGCTGCCACCACCTCCCTACAAGCAGCTCTGGCATAGACCCCAAGTGAAAAAATCTTGCAGGACTCTTGAGCTTCTTTCTGTGCCTCACTGACTGTCTGATGGTCTATATATAGCTGTCACAGAAAAAAAAACCCAAGAGGAAGTGTCCCCAGGGTCATACCAGCCTGTTTAGCATCATTAGGTTTAATGCAGCGAATGTAGGAGGGCTCCTTGGACATCAGAATTTCCATGAGCTTGGAGAGGCTGTTTTTAAACTGAGTTGCTGCCTAGGAGAAAAGAAAGAGAACCACGTGTGAAGTGTTGCAGCTCTGTGACTGCAGAACAAAGCTGTCCCCCAGCTCTGAATGTGGGAGGCTGTGTTCAGATGGCCACGTTAGACAGGACATGTCTTTTAAAAAGGGAATAGTCCAGCTCTGGCCTTCTTACCGTTTCAGGTCTCTTCTTGTCTGTCAGCTCTGTCCTGTCAAAGCACTGGTTTATGATGGGATTCTGAGAGTTGCACATGGTCTGTAGAGAGAGATGTTTTCAGAGAGAAAGTACAGAGTATTCTTCAGAGAACTAAAACTGTTTGTTTGGGGCTTATTTTCTTTTGCCTTTTAATAATGAAATTAATTTTGGGCACCTCAATTTGGCTTTTCATAGTGCAGCCCCATGGACACGCATTCTAGAAGAATCTTTCCCTCAGGTGCCCACCCCATTTTAAACCCACCTCCTTGTTCTGCTGAGTATTGGAAATATCCTCTATCCACACTCACCTCCTTCAGGTTCCGAAAAAGCAGGTCATTGTTTTTGTCTAGAAAACCTGGAAGAAAAAGAAACCACTCAAGCTGCCAAGGCTGTTCCACAGGAACTTCATAAGGCAGGAATTTGAGGGGGGGAAATTAAAGGGAGGTTGTGGTGAGGCTGGTGTTGGTCTCTTCTTCCAGTAACTAATGGCAGAACAAGAGGTGATGGCCTCAAGTTAAACTAGGGGAGGTTTAGCTTGGATATTGGGAAGAAATTTACTGCAGGAGTGGTCAGGCACTGGCGCAGGCTGCCCAGGGAGGTGGTGGAGTTACCATCCCTGGATGGGTTCAACAAACGAGTAGATGTGGTGCTTTGGGACATGGTCTGGGGGTCAGGGAGATGTTGGATGAAGGTTGGACTTGATGATCCTGGAGGTCCTTTCCAACCTAAATGATTCTTTGATTCTAACCTGGTTAATCAGAGTGTGGACGTACTCTACACCCAGATTTTTCTTTACTATCTAGTGAAGCTATTTGAACTCAAAGGGCAGAAGACAGGAGGAGGAGGAAGAGGGAGCAGTGATGATGCCCACAGACCTGCCACACTGTAGGTGACCTCTCCAGCGTAGTGCAAGAGGCGGAACTCTCCCCGCTGCAGCGACTTGCGGGTCTTCTGGTCAGCCAGCTTGTGCCTGGAAAGAAGCTCCATCAGAAACAAGCCCTTGTTCCATGGGGGGATTCACTTCAAAAAGCACTTTGATCCCAGAGTGGGACCAGGTGGGCACCGAAGGGGCACGGGGAATAAACACCCTTTGCTGATTTTGGAAGCCAAAAGGAAATTTAAAAAGTTATCAACCAGCAAATGGTAAAAATGTCATAAAATGTCTTTGTGTTTATTGCAAATGGATGAGCTTTCAGCTTCCTGGCGAGGCTGCAGAGTGGTTCTGGGTGCACATGAAATTAGAGCAGAGGCAGTGGGCAAGAGGGCAGTGGAGATGCTTGCAGCAGCCTCAGGAGAAGCCACACAGACCCTGCTCTGAGCACAAGCAGAACAACCAGTGAGAATAAAAAGGTATTTGGAGCTCCAAAACTGAGGTCAACAACCTGAAAGGTTCACAGGGGTTGGACTGGAGCAGCAGCAATATGGATATCAAGGTCAGAGGAGGGTATTGACACCCTCTGGGAAGCAGCTGGGCACAACCCTCCTGTGTTCTTTGGAAAAGACCCCTCTCCAAAAGCACCAGCACCGCAAAAGAAAACATGATCATCTCTTCTGTGGGTCCCTGGATGCTGCTGCCATACACAGAGTGAGTTACAGAGCTCTCTAGGAATAATTAAAGCTCCAGGCTCTACCACACACTGGGATCCTACCAGGGTAACTGCCCTCAGCTATGGGAGCACTCACGTGACAAAATGAGGGTGGTTCTTCACAGTTTCCTCCAGTTTCTCCAGGAATGTCGTATCTGTGGCATCCCCAGGTCTCAGGCACTCTTCATCCTACAAACACACACATTCCAGCACTGATTTCTTGCTGGGCTGCTCAGCACACAGGCCAGTGTGACCCTTTGACCTTTTCCCAGGTAGGACAACTCTTAGTTCTGCAAATCAAGAGCTGTTGAGCTGAGAAGGAAAACACTTCCCTCCTTCCAGGCTGCCTAGACTGGAAGCTTCTCCTGAGAGCAGATGGAGGTGACACAACAGGACTTCCAACAGTCACTGCTCAGTCTATAGTAGCTCTTCCCACCTGCCCAAATCATCCTAATTTAAGATTAGACCTTTTTTTTTCCTCCTGTGTTCTTTCCCTTGTTTTCCACTGCACTGCCCCAAATTTTACATCAAAAAAGGTGTTGACTCACCAGAATAGAAATGATGCCTTTGAATTTCTCTTCCACCAAATCACAGATTATTTTGTTATCGAAATACTGAACCGGTTCCCACTACAAAGACAAGAAATCACACTGGAGTGAAAACAATTCCAGACTAGAAAACAACATGAAAATTTCACAACATTTCAGGCAGCACTTAAATAATCTTTCTGTCCAACTTGAAACCAAGTTTTTGCACTCATCAAATTAGTTTTCCTAGTATTTAAAAGCCAGTTTTTCTCTCAGAGTAAGACTGGAGCACCATTACTCACTCCAGCTGTATCACACCAAGTTATGAAAGGGTTTCAAGAAAGGAAAACAAGAATGCTCCAGAATTCATGTTCTTTGCAGACCATGATGAGCAGCTCCTGTTCTACTCATCCACCCCTGGTGTGCAGGAGGGGAGGGTGGAGGTGGGGCTGGTGGCTCTTACCGCGATGCCTTCTGACTCGTATTCCTCCTGCTCTGACTTCAGCGTGAGCTCGATGAAGAGCTGCTGCAACTTCTCATTGCAATAATTAATACAAAATTGCTCAAAGCTGCAAACAAAAAACAGAGAAATCATCACTCAGGCTGCACCAGGAGCAAAAGAAGCTACAATCAGCGGGCAGCAGCGTGAGTCCATCTGTGTAAATCAAGAGCTTTTGTGAAATGTTTGACAGAATGTGTAAATTTAGTCAGTTTATTACTCAGTGGATTTCATGAAAGAGTTCCAGGAGGGAAAAACATGGAGGGTGGGACACAGAGGAACACTAAAATATTTAAAGAAAGGCCCAATCATACTGCAAACAGAGCCTTGGTTCATTGCTGGGCAAAGGCACAGTGGAAGCTGTGGATGAATATGCCCCCAAAAGACAACAGTCTCTTTAAAATACCAGGAACATCAGCAGCTGTAAATGCTAAATATTAGCTGGGTACCCCACGTCTTAGAAACCCTGTGATCATCAGGTACTCAACTGAAGCCCTAAGGGTCACCTCTTTCTCCAGGAGGACCAGAGATGGAATAATGTCTTGTTTCACAAGGGAGAGGAAACAGTGTAATGAACAAAGTCATGCAGAGTTTACTCAAAACTCAAAGACACTGATTGAAACAAACCTGTTATGGTAGAAAACCTCAAATCCATAGATATCCAGCAATCCTAGAACTGTTGTACTTCTCCAGCCTGGAAACTCTCCTTCCTGCAATGGGGGAAAAAAAATAAATGTTGGTACATACAAATAAATATTGATACATACAAATAAATATTGATATGTACTCACAGCCATGCCCCATCACTGCATCTTACCCGTTCATAGAATCATTTAGGTTGGAAAAGACCCCTAGGATCATCAAGTCCAACCTTTGTCCAACATCTCCCTGACCCGTAGACCATGTCTCCAAGTGCCACATCTACTCGTTCTACAGCATTTCCTCCTTCCCCTCTTCTTGATGGAAAACTCCTTTAGAATTGGCCTACAAGGAGCTACCACTTCTCTGCTTTGCACCTCTAGGATCTGAAACTTCCTTCCACACAACAAACAAAAGGTTCCTTTACCTTGTAGGCAAGAGACTTGTTAACCTTGTTGACCAGCCAGGAGAAGGTGCGCCCGTAGATGGCCTTGGCAAGTGCGTCCCTCGCGTGGGCCGCCTGCTCCAGGTTCAGGGGGCTGACGAGCTGTGGGCAAGGAGAGGAAAGCTCCTCAGCAGCTGTTCTGCTGGGGGATTAAGTTTCCCACATTCATTGCCCAGCAGCACCAGGGCTCAGCTCACAGCACTGCCTCCCAACCCCACAGGCTGCAAGTCCCCACTAGGTTGTGGGACTGCTGCACTGACACCTCCTTTGAGCAGGGAGAAGAGACCTGTCCTGTTCTGCTAAGAGAGCTGAGGGTCTGTCACTAGGTGGGTTTAATTCCACGTGCCAGATCCCCAGTTCATGTTCTTACCTCTTCCCCTTTTGCTATGATCTTCTTGTGGATCAATGCATCTCGGAGAACAGAGCCCTCAACTGCTAGAAGCTGCAAAGCAGTAGAATATTAAATTAATTTATGAAGCAGCACGTTTAACTTATTCACAGTAGTTTTCAGACATCAGAGAGGCAAGTTCCTAAAACCACAGTCCAGCAGAACAACCTTTTATTTCCCACTGGCACTGCAGGACTTTTCCCTTTCCTCCTGCACACCACCTCCCTTCTGGCAGCCATAACCTCACAAATGAACTGGCTGGATTGTTGTGGCACAAAGAACTGACTAAGCAAAGCCACAAGGTTCTGCTTCCTTCAAAACTCTTTTCCAGAGCAGGTTCATATAACCTTAAGTCATGGAATCATAGAATTGTTTTGGCTGGAAATGACCTTACAGATCATTGAGTCCAACTGTTCCCCAGCACTGCCAGGGCACCACTAACCCCTGTCCCTCAGCACCACATCTCCACGGCTTTGAAACCCCTCCAGGGATGGGGACTCCACCACTGCCCTGGGCAGCCTGGGACAGGCCCTGACAACACTTTAGGGGAAGAAATTTTTCCTTATGTCCAACCTAAACCTCCTCTGGCACAACTTGAGGCCGTTTCCTCTTGTCCTGTCACTTGCTCCTTGGGAGAAGAGCCTGACTCCACCTGTCTCCAACCTCCTTGTCAGAGAGCAAGAAGGTCTCCCCTGAGCCTCCTTTTCTCCAGGCTCAACACCCCCAGTTTGTGATGGATCAAGTGGTAAAGAGAGAATTTGTCAGATAAAGGATTTTGATGTTACTATCTGCATTTTATTTAGGTCAAATGAAAGTAAATTTATAAAAACTTCAAAATCACATTCTAAAATGGTACGATGGTGCCAAGTTCAAAACAAGGAAACCTCTCCAATTCTTCTCTAATATAACCTCTAACTGGTGACACTCACCCTGGCCAGGTACTTGATCTGATTCTCTGTAGTGACCTGAGCATTTCCCTGCTCATCAGCAGCAAACTGCACATTCCCCAGGTGCAGAACACTGGCCACAATACTCAGCAGATCCTGGGGTGGAAGCAACAGAGACCAGGATGATGAAAAGAACACACAGGGAGATTTCTGTGTTACTTAACATTGTATGAGAATGCTTTGGGAGTTTTTTTCAGGATTTTGGCAGAGAATACCTTCACTCTGAAGGCTGCCTTTGGTCAAAAATGACAAATCAAAGCAGAAAGAGTAAGAAAACCACTTGAGCTGTCAAACATCTCTTACCTCCACCTCGTTGTCATTGAAGCTTATAATGGACAGAGCTCTTCGCACAACCTTCCAGTCGTTCTTATCATTTATGGAACTCACCCTTGCACAGCTACCCTAAAAAGACATATAAATAAGTATATAAATAAGGATACAATTTCATATAAATATGTATAAGTTTCATATAAATAAGTATACAATTGTCAAAGGTATATTCCTCATGCTCAATATACTCTTGTCATGTGTTTCTCTTCATAGCAGTCACCTCAGTTTTGAAGTGAGGGAAGGAAACTACAAGGTCAACTGAAAATGTATTGATCTTGTAATATAACAATATTATAAGAATTATCAGTTAATGCACACCTTTATTAGATAGTGATACTCCTGTGGGCTCTTTTTGAGGCCCAGTCTCCGCAGCAAGTCCTCTTCCCCTCCCTCTAGCAGCTGGTAGAAAATGTGGAAGTTCCTCTCTCCGTGGTTCTGGTGCACAACTCGGGATTTCTCCAGGAGGTAGTTCAAGATGTGGCCCCCGACAGGAGCCCCCTAAATCAAACCAGATCCTTTGAAATAGTTTATCAGCACAGAGGAAAATAGTTCTGCTACTTGGTGGTCTATTCAAGGACAAATAGGGCACAAAATGACAGCTACAGAAAGTCAGAAAATTATCTGTCGTTCTCCATGAGCTATCAAGTGACATTAACACACCACTATACAGGTCATGGCTACAACACATCCCCAGTGGGATCCTGACTTGTGGAAAATTCCTTCCCAGAGGGAATTCAACACAAAGGAAAAGCAACAAAACTGTGGGTGTGGAGGGATTACACACCGAGATGTTTAAATGACTGCAGCATGTTGAGCTACTCAGTCCTTGCACTGTGTTTGTAGCGTGGGGCAATTGGGATTAGAATAAAAAACCCACACTATATAAAGTTACACAGGACAGAGACTCCTTCACATCACAGCTGGTGGATGTGGATTTGGTTTGGGGACATCCATTTGCACGGTGCACAAACACCCCAGAAATTTAGGATATTATCTCACTGTCTCCTTATATAGAGAAACAAGGGAAGAAAGAAAGGGAGGTGTGTAAAATCCTCTGGAACCACACTTTGCTACCAGAGGCTCTGCTTACACAGGATGCAAAGCCATTACCCCACACACAGCAGTACAAGAAAGCCCAGGCCATGGAGCCCTGTTATGACCAGGGACAGTTCTGAAGTGCAAACCAGATTTGAAGTTACCCTGTAATCAAACTGCACATCCATGTACTTCCCAAATCGACTGGAGTTGTCGTTCCTCAGGGTTTTTGCATTTCCAAAGGCCTGAAATAAAAAACAGTAAAGAAAAAATAAATAAGCATCCACTAAGATAATTTATAAACACTTTGGTGAAGCTGCCAGTTGTTTATTTACAGCCATTAGAGCCTGGGTTTGACCTTTTCCCAAGGGAAACCACGAAGGAAACAGACTGCTCCCCAAATTCTAACGCTGATCTTTACACCCAGCACGAGCACTGCAGATGGAACATGCCTCTGAAAACATTTCCACCCTCCCTTGCAAGGTTATTTTAATGCCCGTTCACTGCTGGCAACACAGGCCATGTCTGACAGTCTTTTCAAAGCTCCCTCTTCCACCACAGCTCTTGACCAAAGGGTGCCAGGCTTTCCCCTCCCAGGGCGAGGGCACCTTTGCCAGCAGGCAGCACACATCTGAGCACAGAGCAGCAATATCCAAGGGAACTACAAAGGCAGCTCAGGGCTGGACACTAGAGGACACCACAGCACTAGGAAACGCACCCACAAATGCATTTAGCAGAGGGCACCACAGTGGATGTGTCTGCTGGGGCTTTGCAAACTTGTGCAGAGCACCAGAACCCTTCCCAGGACCAAGGCCTCTCCCTGCAGCTCCAGAGCTGCTCCTGCTGCACTGGGAAGGGCCGAGCGAGCTCCACAAAGATGGTCATTTCTTTGGCTTGGGAGCAGAGCAGGACTCTGTGACCCAGTGTTCCCAGGACACACCATCCCCTCTGCACAGACAGCTCAGCCCTGCCCGCTGGGGTCCAGCTGCTCCCACCCCCTCAGCTGGAAAATGTGAGCGCTGCTGCTATGAGTCAAGGTCCAAGTCTCTGTGCTGCAGGCTCTCGAGTTACCTCCAGGACGGGGTTGGACTGTAAGAGACGGTCCTTCACGGTCTCCACCTGCTGGCTGGCAGGGCAGGTCACAGCATAGTACTGCAGGATCTTCTTGGTGGCCTCTGTCTTGCCAGCCCCACTCTCCCCCGAGATGAGGATGCACTGATCCTTCCTCTCGGTGCGCAGGGAGCGGTACGAGTTGTCGGCGATGGCGTAGCTGGGGACAAACACAACCAGGAGCAGGAGTTAGTTTGTTCCTACAAGCAAAGGGAAGACTCGACTACTCCCCAGTGCCAACTCCCAGCAGAGAGAGCTCTAAACACCCCAAATGTGTCCACAGGGTGGGTAAGAGCACGTTGCATCTGCACGCTGGTGAGGACACAGGAGATTGCTGACTTCCCGATGCACATCTGAGCCAAGTTCCTGCACAAATCTATCAAAGTCCTTTAAAAACTGCTCTTTTGACTCAGTCTGGCAAGAAGAGTTTCTGCAGAAGACAACTGAACAGTGCAGATAAACTCACTGGTCTAAATACACATAGAATTGTCAGGGTTGGAAGGGACCTTAAAGATCATCTAGTTCCAACCCCCCTGCCATGGGCAGGGACACCTCCCACTAAATACATGATCTCTCAACATTCATCCTGCAGCACAAAACAGCTTTACCTTCAGGAAACATCTCATTTTCCATCAATCTTTATTCCAGCTTATCTTTTAAGTGATGACACACTCAGAAGGTCCCAACTGCATTTTGCTACCTGGGTGGCTCTAGAACAGCCCAAACTCAGCAGCTTTTCTTGGTCAGTAGGAAGATTGGGACAAGCCAGCACAGACTAATGAGCATCCTGCTTAAGTCAAGACCAAACTTAGGCCAAATCTACCCGAGGGTTCCTCCTGCCTGTGTACAGCCAGAGCTTGCTGCTGCCCACCCCAGAGCCCTGCTCCTTCCTTTGCTGACTTTTCTTTTCTCTTTTCCTCCCCACACACACCAGATGGGATCTTAGACCAAGGATCACACACACTCTTACGACACCAGAGCAGGAGGAGTCTGACAATGGTGGCAACAGCCTAGAGGGAGAGGACAATAAAGACCAGAGAGATGCAGGGGAAGAGGATGAGAAAAGAGGAGCACTACCCCTTCACAGTGAACTCCTACAAGACCTCCGCAACAATATTTTCAGCTCTCCTACACGTGGTGACAAGCAGATATTCTGTCTTCAGACACTTGACAACCTTCTAATAGCTTTGCTTTTTTTTTTCCTTCTTCAAACTCTCATGCTGTGAAATTAATTAGAAACAATCATGCTGAAATACCAGCCGTGGCCTTCTCAGGTCTATTAATACTTGGTGCTAAGGCAACACCAACCAGCTACTTAGCAACACAACTGCACACTCACCCCTCTGAAGCCACCAGGTCCCTTCTCTTCCCATCCAAATTCTGTCTTTGGAGTATTTTGAAAATGGTTGAATTAAAATTTAAATTAAATTGACATTTATGAGCTGTCTCTAGACCATGGGCCTTTACTGGGTGATCCTTGAGCTCATGCAGAGAGCTGGGCAGTCCTGCACATCACATACAGAATCACCTCATAAAGATGTTTATGGTCCCATGTGTAGTCACCATCTCTGGACCCCTGGCAGGCTGTGGGCAGGAGAGGGTGTGTCAGAGCCCTCTGGGAAGGATGTTGTGTCAAGCCTACAGCAATAACTTTTCTCCTTTCAATGGCTACATGGGATGTGCTTCCCAGAGAACCCAGTGCTCAGCCCCAGCCTTGCCCTGTCCTGACTCTGGAATTGCCATTTTGACCTATTTTGGCCTTCTAGAATCAGCTTAGAGTAAGAGAAAGAGGAAAAGAGGCACCTGAAATACTGTAAAAGGAGAAGCACACAGTAACTATGCTATGGAGCACGTCAGTGCTCTCCAGAATATTTTTAAATGCATAAATAATCAAATAATGTAAAGTAAATAATCAAATAATGGGGAGAATTTAGTAGGTTTGGATGCAGGTTTTTTCAGGCTTAATCATCCCCCATCTAGGTCCACACCAAAATATCTGAAATACTAGAAAAATCACACTTTTATCACAACAAATACAACCTCAAGTGTTCAGACCAGTAACTGTTTCTCTCCCTCTCTGTGCTTGCAGTGCATTCTGTTTTGCTTACTCTCCTGGGCTACGTGCCAGTAATAAGAAACAATCCAAATAGTTTGCTCCAAAATAATAAGATCTCTTTGAGAAAAAAAAAAAACCCCAAACAAAGAAAAACCCACCACAAAAAAAGCCTCCTAGAGGTGCTCAGAATTTGGCCCACGGGCCTGGAAGAAAACATTTTGGAGCCAAATATCCTCAGCTCTCAGTCATCTTTCTCTTTCAGTCTGACAAAAAAAAAAAAAAAGATATTCAAATGCTTTCAAAAATAACTTGAAACCTCAAACTTTTTTTTTTTTAATGGGAAATTGGGAATGCTCACCAGGCCAGACCATGTAAATAAATACATTCCTTGTTCCAACAGGCTGACGGTAGCTTAGCAACAAGGGAAATACCAGATAAATATTGGTCAGGCAGTAACAGCAGAGGTAGGAAAGAAACCACCACACACACAGACACACTCTTTCCCCCAGTTAGCCCCACACTGAATGAGTGATGCAGCAGCAGGGGAAACTCACAGCCCGGACACACAGACCCCAAGTAACCCTGGAACAATGAACTCCTGTCCTGCCAGGGCTGGGTAAGCAGCTCCGTTCCCCCAGCCAGGAAGGAACCAACTCCCTTTCCAAATACTGCTCTTGCAAAGGCAACTCATCCTCTCTGGAGCGAGGAACAGGAATAGAAAGAGCCTGACACCACACCCTGGGAAGGATCCTTTGTATCCCTCTGGTTTTCAGAGCTGCAGCTGGGGTGAGGAAAAGTCCTATCTGCTTGTTTTCACATGTCGTTATTGCACACGCCTGCGTGGGAAGGGCACAAACTGCTCATTTACCCACAGGCCACTCACAGGTGAGGAGAAACTTCATAGAAGCTGACCCCGCGGTATCGCTCCATGTTCTGTTTGCTGTAGATTTCCAGTTCCTTGTATGGATTAACAGACACCAGGACTGAGCCAATGTAGGTCTGAAAGAGAGAACACAAAGCAGGGAGGTTACAGGGGGTCTGGCAGAGGATCTGAGAGCCCACACTGCTCTGAAGGCCACGTGCTGCTTGCCCTGGGGTACTGGGGATGCTGCTGAGGGCTTCCAAGGAAGCCAGAGGTGCTGAAGAAGTGACCTCTTAGCAGAGTGAGAATGACACTGCAGCTGTTACACCAGACACATTATCCTTGCTGAAAAACCAGCACCTACAAGCAGTTCTAACAAGCAAGAACATGGGATTATTCCTGACACACCATTTGGGGTCAGGTTCAAGCCTGGCGTTGCTGAAACCCCCCCAGAGTGAACCTGTGCAATGGAAGAACGTGGTGTGAGTTGGACTGTCAGTGCTGGCAAGACCCATAAGTGCCAATGGACCTTCACTGGAGCACAGCAACGAATCCCCACATCTGTTAACATGACAGTGTCCCAGACTGGTTCTGACAGAGCAACCATGGTCTATCAAACTTGATACCACCACCTCCAAAACCAGCTGCAGAGCAAAGCCACGGCACATCTCCTGCAGCAAACAGCCAGCTTGGGGTCACTGATGAACACGTTGGTGTCTGTCACTCTGCTACTCACATAGATCAAGTTCTCCTTGAAGCGCTTCCGCAGGTTTTCAATGAAAGCTGCTTCACTGGTGAAGTTCTCAAGCAGGACAAAGTCCTGCACCCCGACCCGGTCGCGGGCCGTCAGCGCGCTCTCCATCGTCAGCCGGATGCCGTTAGTCCCCGCTCCCTGCAACCAAAACCAGAGGAAGCTTGAGAGGGCTGTGGGTTTGTCCACAAGAACCATTAACCACAATTACCCACAACCTACAAGCAGGAGAGGATCTGAGAATATCCCCACTACGACTGTTGAAAGCCACGGGATCCTAACACTTCATCAGTTGGTTTGTGCTAATTGCTTTGGTGGAAGACAAGCCAGCAGTAGGGAAAAGTCACTGCTAAACTTACGATAATTTTAAATCAATCAAGCAAGCATTTCATGTAAAGAGTAACAGTTGGATTTCCTTTCTCAGGAGCCCTTTAGCAGGAGCGAGGCTGAAATGTCTCTGCTCTTCTCTCTCATTTTATCATGGGAAGTCCATTTCGAGCTCAGGAATCTTTTATGACTAATGATGATTCATGTCATGAGCAAACAGCTTCATGTTGCTGGCCAATTTAAAAGCCTTAGCAAGATACCCAGCAGGAAAATTCTGGGAACTCTCAGGACTAATGAGAAATGGGCATTTCTGCTTCCCATGCCATGGAACTTAGACTGACACACCAACATCTATCCCACCCATCAAGCAGCTTCAATTCCCTGACCCCCTTTTAAAGGTGACATTTCAGCGTGATGAGGTTCAGGCACGACCATCTTTGGGAAACACAGGTCTGCTGACTTCTCACTCCACGGACTAAACCTCACGTACTAAACCAGGGAGAGGGAACATGTGCCAAGTGACTCAGTCACTACTTGCAGGGAAAATTTCTACGCAAGGGACAAGGTACGAGACAAAGAAGACGAGAGAGACCAGAGAAATCAGACAGGAGATGCAACGGATTAAACCTCACAGCTGTCTGCATTTCCTCATCCTATCTGTAAATCCTTGCTTTGCAAACTCCTCACAGCAAGCACCCCTCTCCTAGATCATTCCCCTAAAGCACTACTGCATTTCAGAGAATCTGTTGGTATATTCTGGGATGCTGCCATCACTGGTGCTGGTTCCTGAAGGGGCTCATGCACTAAGAGCATCACCCAGCACCTTCTGCAGCAGCTGTTACACCCCGGCTGCCATCCAGCCCCAAAACCCTGCACAATGATGGAGATGATTGTTGCTGACTCACGTTGTAAGGTAGTTCCTTTCTGCTCCTTCTCAAGATATAATAGTGGTCGGAGCACAGGGACTGATGGCGTGCAGGGAGAAAAATAAAAACAACCTTGGTCAGAAGAGAGTTCACCTTAAGTTTTGTTAAGTAGTAATAAAGGCAAGACCCACTGAAGGATAAATTTGGGCCCAAATGGGTGCAATTTCCCTCGGTCTGCAGTTGTTGAGCCTTACCAATCATTTACAAACACAGTTTGTTTTTTTTCCTATTTCTGGGAGTTCTAATTTGTTTCCTTTCCAAAAGCCCAGAGCTTGGACACAAGTGATTGTGTGAAACCAGCAGCTTTCAGAAAGAAAAATAAATTACTCCTGGAAATTTCAAATCAAGACCCACTCTAGTGGCTCAAACATCACAAAGAAACATGATTTTCATTTCCTTTTTTATTTTTTTCTCCATTAGTCTCATGATCTGGAGGGCCTGTTTTCTAAGCTTTGAAAGACCCCGTTTGGGAGGAATTCTGCAGATACTGTCATTAAGTAATCTTTTTAAAACCCCCCAAACTTTCCAAGCCAATTCCTCCAGACCTTCAAGCAAAGTGCTTTGTTGTCACCTTCTACCCTCTTTGCCATGATGAAGAGGAAAGGGATAAGCCCCGGAGAAGGAAGGTGGAGAGATAAAGGACAACACTGGCAAAAGAATTAAGAGATAATTCGCATACAAATAAACTCTGCCTAGAAATTAGAATTCTTCTATCAGAACAGTGCAATCCTGGAGCAGGTTTTGGACAAGGGAATGGGAACAAAAGAAAAGTTTTCAAGCGGGTAAGTTTCTGAAGAGTTTTAAAACAGCTGCCTCAAAAACCACTGAGGAGAAACTTCCACCCTCGCAGAGTTAATCCAGGTTTATATAATCCTGAAGACTTTCACAGCAAACGTCACTCAGCAATTTCAGCAGCTCTTTCATCAGCCACTCCCTCCAGCTGAGGACAAGCTGATCCTGGCTGTTCACATCCAGCCAAGGGAAGCTGCAGTTGGTCCTGCTCCCAACGCCGAGCGTGGCTCCTCAGCCACCTCCTCTGGGACAGGCATTTAAGGCCAAGCAGCTTCCAGGCTCCCCCATGCTTTTTGCTGCTCGTTCAACTCCAACCTATCCCTGAACTTTTCAGTTGGTGAAAACAAAACCCCAAGAACTTTTCAGCACTATTTGAATGTGCCCAGGATACCCAGTCGAGGCGTTGCAGTGAGGTTCTCCAGAACACCAACTTTAATCACAGTGTTGCACCCTCCCAAGCCTAAGCTCAATGCAAATATGAACATCAGTCATAAACCACAGCTGAGCCATATGGGCCTTTCTGTGCCAACATTTGCTCATTTGCTTTATTGCCTATGTCCAAATCTACCACCAAGTGAAAACACTGCCGTTAACTATCTGACTGCCAATAACTCCAACAGATACAATGTAAGAGGAGGTGAAAATAAATCCTGCTTGCAAACTGGAAGTAGAAGGGCCATGCAGAGGGAGGGAAGTGAGGAAAGAAGACATTGATTAGAGAAAAGTAATCAGAGTGATGACCATATGTTCCTCCTGAGTGCTGAGTGTGACAGTAAGACACTGAATAAATTAAAACAACTAAAATGTTGGTTATTTTGTGTTAGCAGGCAGACAGCAAATCTGGTGGCTGTAAATTAATGCTAGAAAACCCAGTCTGGGGGGTTAAATATGTTACAGCAGAGCTAATTAACCATTAGAGCAGTTTGCCTGTGGACAGGACTGGCTCCCTTAGTGCCTTAGCAGCAGAGAGGACTCATCTCTGCCAAAACGCCCCCGGCTGACGTGAGCTCATCTCCAACATCCTCTGCCCCGTGCTATGCAAGGGATCAGCTTGGACAACCCTGAAAGGCTTGTGGCAGGGAGTGTGGATTCCTGATAATTAGGAGAACATAAGCTGCAAGAGGCTGATTAGACCCTTCCCTCTGAAAAGCAGTTTTCCTCGGAGCTGTTCTGCTGGTGGGAAGACAGGCAGAAGGAAGGTCCCACCTGCCCTCTGTGCAGCTGCACCCTTTGGCTTCCACTGGCTCTAGTACTTGTGCAATAAACTAGACTGGAAATCCACCATGGATTAAAGCTAACTCAGATTCTTTTTAACTATTATTGTTATTTCAAGCCAGTTCATTTTCCCACACTGGTTCCACACATAATCACTCCCAATGGCCAACAGATAGAGCAGCGTGAGACTGGGAACCCCAGTGGAGATGGGCAGGAGCATTCCAGCAGCAGGGCTAGTTCCTGATGTTCTTAAGCACTTGTGAAACTTCCACCTAAGAGGCAAGTTGGTGCAGTCCAAGGGCTCCCCAACACATCCCCCCTGGCACGTGTTAATGCAAACAACTACCTGTCTCTAAGCCAAACCAATGCAACTGTCTAGGCCAACAGAATGACCATGAAAAATGGTGGTGGTGTTCTCCTGTCAGTGTGGGGAGCTGAGCCACCTGGCCATGGGGTTGGGAGAGTGTCAGCAGCAGGGCAGGGAGGACAGGGAGTTCCTGGCAGGTAGGTTAGCTCAGCCACGTGCAGCTTCACCCTGCCCATAGGAACTGAGGAGCAGGCTAAGGATCCCCACCTTTGCTGGATACACCATGTTCCTGCCACACCCAGCACAGGCTACAAACAGGGAATGACAAAAATTTGAGCCATCTCCATCTGCTCTTGGTGCCTGTGGGCTCAGGAGTGTTTGTGCCTTCTCTCTCACTCACCTTTCATCCCACCCTGACCAACCCCTGTCCTGATGGTCACTCCCACTTGGGAGAGCACAGGCTGACTTTTGCCACTGCATTCTTCAAACCCACCCGGAGGTAGAGTTCCAAGGGACTCATTCCCACACTATTTTAACCCACTCCTTGCTTTTAATCTCTTCTCCAGAGCTGCCAGCACAACAGTGGCTCCCTGCCAGGAAAGGAAAAGCCGTCACTCCTGAATGGTGGGGACCACGCCAGGGCAATTACCAAAGTGGGACTACTTCCACATGCCTTTTTCTTCCTGGTGATTAAATTTTGGGAAAGACTTTCAGCTGGTGTAAACTGGGGCTGCTGAATGCAGCCTGCAGAGCCAGGTTTACGTTGGCTGGGGTTCCAGCCTTTCTTTGTACTCATACATGAGTCAACAAGACCAGAAAATACCCTTCACAAAGGGCTCCTGGGAGTACAAAAACACTCAAGACCATAGCAGAGAGTTTCCTAAACTGAAGTCTCCAACATGTTATTGTGGAAGTGTAAACAAATAGTTTTCTTTTAAATGATGGCAAATGCCAAAGTACAACAAAGACTTTCCTCTGCTTAGGACTTGGAGACCTGACACACCTCAAAAATGAAAACCAAGATCTTTTGGTCTGCACAACCAAAGCCAAAGTACTTGAGTCACTCCGAGCACAGGGGAGGGATTTTCTTTAGTCACTCCCACCACTGCCCTGTCCTAGCTGATCTCCCAATAGCCCAATATATGTGTAGGAAGGAGTCTTTTACACCCAGCCTTGGTTTTCCCTGAGGGGTACCCAAGTGGTCAGTGTTGGCACAGCAATTCCAGGCAGCTCAGGGAACTCCCTCCTCCTGGGGCATCCAGGAGTGATGCACCTGAAAGCACGTGGAGCTCTCAAAGGGAAAGGTCTCACATGGCAGGGGGAAGCTTTATAATCATCTGATTTAGAAAGAAAAGCCACACAACGTAACCAAAATTTCTGCTTCTACACCTAAAATGGATGTTTTCATCTTGCCCCCTGACACTGCAGTTTTTACCAAGGAGCCAGCACCCGGCCAGCAGAGCAGGAGCCCTGGGTGCAAAGGGGAAGAGGCACCTTTATCTGGGGATCAATGGGAGAGGATTGATCTGCAGGGGCCTGAAATAGCTACAAAGCCGGGAACGGAAGAACAGGCAAGGACCAAATGTGAGTGGGAAGGGAAATTCCGATTAGATTCTGGAAGACAATGAGAAGCCTGAACCAAGAACGAACCCCTCGTGGGGTGGTGGCACTGAAAACACATTTGTCTCCTGGATAGCATGACATTCCTCACTGCCATGCCAAAGCTGCAGGAAGGAAAATAAAAATTCCTCTGATTTCTACTCCACTCTCCAGCCTGGGAAAGGGTTTGGAAACAGCACAGGCTAGACAGCAGAGCAGACAAAAATCAGCTTTTCTACCCGTGGCCTCAAGTCCTGAGGTGCAGAACAGGAAAGCTCTTTAGAGAAAGCAATAATGAAAACAACTGAGGTGGACCTGGACCAAGGGATCTTAGTCAAGCACTTGCCAGTGAATCCCTGAGAGGTTCAAGTGCACCCTCCTCCCTTTTGCCACACAAAGTTAGCTGCACATTTTGGACACAGAAAACTCTGGTAGTCAACAGCTGGGCTGGAAAAAGGGTTCCCTGACAGGCAGCTCCGTGTCTCTGCAACCAGCCACGTGGATTTATCGGTGCTTTCTGAAGCCATCTGAGCTCAGACAACAATTTCTATGAGCCAATTCTCATGTATTGGAGTCATTTAATGAAAAAAAATGTAGTCACAAAATGAAACGTTGTATTCTGCTTTGAATCATGTAAGTCCAAGCAAGAGTGGAGTGTTTCCCCACCAGGTGACAAGCTGCCCTGAGCTGGCAACTTGAGGAAAATCAGAACTGTCAGATCACACAGGATCAAAACCAACCAACAACTCTGATGACACAGACTAGCAGAGTTAAAGGGAGCAAATTCCACTTGCAAAAGAAGTTACCATGTCAGCAGCTGCCACTCAAGGACAGTTTCTAGCAGAATCAGGGGTTTTTTTTTGCTTCTTTTAGAGCAATACATCACCAAAGGAATGTCTGGAGTCAGGGAGCACTGGCCCATGCTCACGACCTGGCTCTCTCCCTCTGGTACGTCCCTCCTGATCCTAAACCACATGTTGAATGGATTTAGCTATAGAATATACTACTCAAAAATCATATTAAGGAGAGAGAATGTCACTTCCTTGACTACTTTCTATAAATAGTTTATTTTTAAAGTCTGCCATATTTTAAGTAGGGCCAAACTGGAACACATTAAAACATATAATCCATCCCTGGAGTCCTTCAAGGTCAGGCTTGATGGGGCTCTGAGCAGCCTGCCCTAGGTAGAGATGTCCCTACTGGTGTAGGGAGGTTGGACCAGATGACCTCTAGAGGTCCCTTCCAGCCTAAAACACTCTATGATAAAATAATTGGAAATATATATAGGGTAACAAGCTTATTCTGCTCTCACAGATTTGCTATGTCATCACTAGCAAACTGCCTAAAAGCTACAGTTCTGCCTCCCTCACTTCCCAACCTATAGAACCATTTAATATCATTCATATCATCATAACATTGAATATGTAGGTTGTGGGGAGCTAGACTTGTGACAGCAAAAATTTAATCTTTTGAAAAACAATAATTCAGGGTGTGGATGTTCCTGCAATTAACTGTGATGCTTAATATATTAATTGATGACATTTGACACTTGCAACACTTAGTATAGTAAGAATCTGTATATAAGAAGGTCAAGTGTAATTTAGAACTGTAAATTATGATGGACCAGAAACCAAAGCATGCCATGGAGATTTCCACAGCAAGCAGGTAATATCAGTTGTTCAGTGTTTATAACATCATTATGGTTTCTAGACTTTACTGGTTTTGATGGGGAAGGAAATAAGTTACAAAAAAAGAGAATCAATCAATAGTGAAAAGAAAAAAGTGATTTTAAAAACTGACCTGAAGGAGAAGAAAAATGTTTAGTCCTAAGAGGGGATGATGATATTTCAATCAACAAGCTAAATATAAAATACCACTAAGAAAAAATGAACTAGGCAAGCCAGAAAGATCACCAAGGCAGGAAAAGTAAATACACTGAATTTCTATATTTAGGGAGCTGACATTTTTGCTCCTGAGATGTCACAAGCTGTTGCTAGTTAAAAGATGTTGCTGGTCACAGCATGGGCAGCAGTTTATACCCCAGCTCACAGGTCTGTGCCTCCCACAGAAGACAAACTGATGGCACAAAAAGCAAACACTCAGATCACTGCCCTTCCACCCAAGGTTTGCCATTGACTTCCAGATCAGACTGAGCAGGTGAGAGGAGAGCTGGAACTCAAGCACTGGCCTACAGATTAGAGTCACCACATGCACTTGGTCCCATCTCCTCCCTGGCAGCACTGGGGTGCTGACCCTGTGCCTGTACCCACAGCTCCGACAGCTGCTGTTGTGTTTATTCCCCTCTAGCTGCTCACATCCCTCTGTCTCCCTTGCCACCAGCACTGCTGGTCTCACACTGCTGCCCTTCCCCACACCAGCCCTTCCCACCTTCTCTGCTGGATTCCACACCCCCCACACAACCATCTCAGCCCATTATGTCTTTCAAAGCTAGTAAAACTTTCCAAACAGAACAAGCACTCCAGAGCATTCCCAGGGCACGCGGAGGGCACTTCCACACCCACATGTTCTCTTGCAGAATACCAAGCACCACCCTGGACAACATCCCTGCTTATCACACCCCCATGTAGCACATCCAAACCCCTTTCTCCATATCCACTGTACAGAGCCTGGCTGGCTTCTACAGTCCTCCAAGCCAACAGAAAACTGCTCCTCCTTCAAATGTGCTGCTGCAGGGAGGGCCAAGGTAGGTCTTCTCAAAGCTCATTTCTTCTCTTCATCACTAAGACCCTTCCTCAGACAGTGGTGACCACCAGATTACTTGGGAAAACATGCAATGATCTCTGGATCAAGCAGGTATGGGATACCCCAGCCCCATGCTAACACTTCTTCAACAGAGAATTCCTTAAACCTACAGACATTATGCTTTCAATCCTCTTCCTAAACTTACCAATTAAAGCCTTGAACATTCTCACCCGTTTTTTATAACGTTCCCTCATTCTCAACCTCAACATCTTCCAGTGTCAGTGAATTCCATGGCCCAGTTATGCACTGTATGAAAATAATCTTTATATCTCTTTGGCAACTTTTTAACTTAGCTCAGTGTCCCTCTTTCTACGTCACAACACAGAAAGGAGCTCGTGACGTGCCTTCTCTGTGGCACTATTGCAATTTTTTTCTTCCTCCTCTCTTCTCCACGTAACAATCTCAGTCTTCTCAATCTTTTGCCACATACTCACTTTCCTAAGCTCTGGGTGGTTGCCCTGCAGTGCAGGACAGTCCCAGGCTTTCTGGCTGCTACTAAACATGGACAAAGTTTTGCTAAAGTAAATACACACTGGAGGAACTGAGTGGCAGTGAGTCCTTTAGCAGGTATTCCCTGCTGTTCCCCTGGCTGGTGGTCCCAGAGAAAGAAGCCCACATCCCTGGGAAGGACAGAGCAGAGCCCAACATCAGCACGATACGTTCATGTCCTCATGGCTCTTCCACCCAAGCAAAAGCTCCACCCTTTCTTCTCCCCTAACACAGAGCATGGCTTTCCCCCTCTCTTCCCACCTTGGCTTCCTCCTCAAAACAGGGATCTCCTGGGTTATTTGATCCTATTCCAGCCCTTTTCACACAACTTTCCAATGAAGGGTCTTCAGCAAACCAGGCTGGAGCGTTTCACTTTCCTGCTGGAGCCCTGAAAATGTACCTCCCTTCTCCTCAGACTAGATACACATCTGAAAGCTGCACAACCACCAGAAGAGCCAGATCAATCTTACCGCGCCTCTGAACTTCATTTCTGCCTCCTGCCAGCTCCCCCAGCACTTGCAGAGCCTTCCTTTACGCTGCTGCAGAAAGCAGGAATCTGAGGACAAGTTCTCGCTCCTGTCAGTTGCCTCTTTTTTTTTTTTTCCACGACATTTTCGGTGCAGGCAGAACTCACCCCCTCCCTCCCACCAGCTCCTACTGGAGCCTCCTGGAGAGGGCGTTTTCCAAGGAGAGGGAGAGGAACTCTCCTCCCCTCCCAAAGAGGAGAGACCTACAAGCACAGACCATGCGAGGCAGTCCAAGAGGAAAGAAGTCAGCTGTCCTCTGCCTGCTGCAGAGTCCCCACTGCCCAACGACAGGGAAAAACGGAAAGAAAAGCAATCCCAGGCACTGGGAAACCTGGTGCAGAGCCCAACACACAAACCCCAGCAGAGGGGGCAGGAAGCGATCTGCTTACGGCAATTCTTGCACTGGAACAGCAGCAGCAGCAAGAGGGCTCCTCAAGCCCACTCCCAACTCACCCCAACCACAGCAGAATCTCCTGGGCTCACAATTACACTGGTAATCACCCTCTCAGCAAATCAAGGGACCACCAGGAGTCCATGGGTAAGACATAGTTTGCCTTGGCCACCCATGCAAGCAAGGACAGTGTATTGGTCGGTGTTTTACTCCAGGAACCTCTATGTGGAGGTCCCCAAGGTCCTTATCACAAAATAACCTGCACTACACCAGGTAGGAACCTGCCTGCTAGGACACAGCCAAGCCACTGTTGCCCTTAGTCCCCAGCCCTTGCAAACAGAAGCAGCAAGCTCAGCTGGCTCCGAGGTCATCAAGGTCTGGCCTCACACACAAAAAATTAATGGTGTAGCTACACCAAGAGTGTGGAAAAGCACCATCCCAGAGACAAGGGCATTCTGACCGAACCCAAAACGTTACTGCAGCCTTTGCTAGCATTAGGGGGAAAGTGAAAGGACAAGAGACAGCGACACAAGCTGGAAGAAGGGAAATTCCAATGAGAAATTAGGAATTTTTTTTTCCACCACAAGTGCTGTCAAATACTGGAACAGGGGCCCCAAGAAGTTGTGAAACTCCATCCTTGGAGTTATTCAAGACTCAACCAGACAATGCTTGAGAAACTCAAACTAAGTTGGCCCCACTTGGAAGTGAGGTTGGAGCAGAGATCTCCACAGGTCCCTTCCAAACTAAAATTATTCTATGATTCTGTTAATTATTTTGCTCCTTAATGATTTAAGCTAAGTGTCTATCCTGAAATGAATTACAGGTGTAGCAAATAAAGCTCTGTACAGCTCTGCTACAGACAGCACATTGCCCTGACCCATGAAGGAGACAAGTTCTGCCCTGAGCCAGAGGACTTTCCACCACTTCCAAGCATCAGTGACTCCAAAATTGGTCATTTGATCTGACTTGTAGCAGCTAATAAAACGATGGGTTTGTGCCTGCAAGCCCCCAAAACAGATCTGACTCTGCACAGAGCATCTTGCCACTCATTTCTCCTTTATACCACCCTCCCAGCAGGCCCTGGAACAGGCTGCCCAGGGAAGTTGTGGATGCTCCATCCCTGGAAGTCTCCAAGGTCAGGCTGGATGGGGCTTTGAGCAACCTGGTCTAGTGGGAGGTGTCCCTGCCATGGCAGGAGGGGTGGAACTAGATGATCTTTAAGGTCCCCTCCAATCCAAACCACTCTATGATCTTACACCTGCAGTTAGGAGGTCTCAGGCTAACACTATCAACACACCAGCTGAGCTTTCAGAGGTGATTTGCTCTCAAATTCATCTGGCCTCATCTGCACTGAGCCAACATCACCCTGACCCCAAATAATGCCATTTTTAGGTGTATTAGATCAGGTATGACTGCAGGACCCGAGGCAGCACTCCTGAGGTAGCCCTGCTCTACACATCTGCCTAGAACCAACCTCTACAAGCATCCCAGCTGCTGGAATCCATTTCAAGTGGTCCCTCATGGCAGTCATCAGCCCAGGTTTGCAGCACCAGAAGGCAGAGTCTCTAACCACTGACCACGTAGAACCACAGAATCATTCCCAAGCTCCACCACTGATATTTCATGACTGGCACTACCCAGAGTGAGCTCTGCTTAAAAAGGGTTGGGGTTTTTCTGATCAAAATGCTTATTTTTTAAGTTCTACTCCAGAAGAGTGAAGTCAAGCTTTAAAATAATAATAATAAAAAAAGCTACTTGCTTTCCTTTAAAGCCTTTTGAAGTAGAACAAGGCCATGCATGGCCACTACTCAGCTATTTAAAACCAAGGAATGCAGCAGATGTTGTCAGTGGTTCAGGGCAGGGCTCCTCTCTAATTAGCTCTGACCCAGAGATCTGTGCTGTGGTGGATGCCCCTCGTCACAGGAAGAAGGTGCCAGTGGTTGCAGGGATTTGTGAGGATGCCTGGATAACCCTTGTGAGGAGAGCTGTGGTGCCACCAGCTCTTCTGCCCCCATTAGATCCCATTTTGAAAGACTGTTTGTGGTGTCTCTCAATTCTTGCACAACTATTTGGCATGATTTTCACGCCCTTCTTATCGTCAACCTCTGGAGGATTTAGGTGAATTATTAACAGAGGCAGCCTCAGGACACATTTCAGAGAGGGGTTTAGCACTGGTCTGTGTCAGGGCAGTGAAAAAAAGAGACAACCCTGCAAAGCCCTGCTCAGTGAGGAGCACAGGTAAGATCCCAGGGAATCTAAGCTGCATTTCCCAAACTGAGCCACATGAGCTGAACCTCAGCAGTGAGTCCTGAGCCAGGAGTTTCCCAGTATAATTAGAGCTGTGGCCTGGCAGCTCTCATTCTGCAGGAGGAGAATGTCAGTTCTCATTCTGCAGGAGGACAATGTCAGTTTTCCATCAGAATTTCTCAAATCAGTCTAGTTGTAGCCAAGCAAGAGTCAATAAAACTCACGTTCCAATTTTAAGTTTTGCATTAGCACAGAGTTATCTTCACATTAATGACTTCACCTTTCCCCTACTTTACACCTGCTAAGCTTCTCAGAACACATCTCATCAGTGAAATGCCACCTAAGAGGAGAATATACAAGAGGCCAATATTCAGAAGTACAATTTTTACACATTTCCCCTTGGCTTTTTTATGCGGGAGAATCTTTTATTTATTTTTCACTTGGGAAGACCTTTATTTTTTCTGTAGTCAAACTACACAACACAATGGATACAATGATCTTAAAGGTCTTTTCCAACCTAAATGACTCCATGATTCTACTGCCCAGGTCTTGGTGGTGAGGAAAACACTCCTGCATGTGGGTTAGCCTAAACTGGGAGGGGGAAAAAAACAAATAAATTGGAAAGCAGAGATAACCAACCTAAATTTGATTTAAAAGATCTTGATCCCAGACTATTAAGGTGATAGCTGACACCTCCTCCTTTCCAGCAACAGAGCCCAGCCCTTGTCTGTGGTTCCTGCTGAGGGTGGCTGGCTAGGGCTGTATCACTACTACAGGCAACTACAGGCAGAGGGATGAATCAAGTTTTCCAGACCTCACCAGTTAGAAGTGACTCATATAAAGCCTGGATTAGAGCACTGGGATTGCTCTGCTCGGTGCTGATAAGCAGCTGATTCCCTGCATACAATTCCACATTCAAAGCAAGGGGACTGGAAACCTTTCCTGTCAGCCCTGCTCCACCAGGCTCCCAGAGCAGTGCGTGACCTGCTGAGCTACACCCGCCAGCGGCGGCATCGCTCAAAGACAGACAGACAACAAAGAGTTTGGCCCCGTGGAACAGGCATCACCAAAGAGCCTCCTCTGCTCTGCAGGTCCCACAGCACAATGTAAACCCAGAGGTAAGAGATGCTGCCTTGGGTTTATGCTGCAAGGATCAGTGTGGATCACAGCTATATCACTCCAAATGCAAAAGATATCGGGATCATCTATCAATGCATATCTTTTTTCTGGATTTTGATAATATTATTTCTCTCTTGCAAAAGAACCATGGAGTAACACACATTCCATAATTAGAAAGCACTTGGCAAAGATACCATGGGAAACAAACCACCCTAAACAGGCCAGGAATTTGTGAGCCCTTCCTCTTGCAGGTCAGAGGAACGTCTTAAAAAAATAGATATTTCTTTAACTAATCACACGTGTCCTGCTGTCCTGACTATACTGATCTAAAGCTGGTTAACACAACTTGTGTTCCTAAGACACCCCATAGCAGCAACTGAAGGTTCTGAAGAACATTTGGCCCACTGCTTAGGAAAAAATCCCTGTTCCAGCAGAGGATGAACATTTGACTGCATGATAACTGGCTAAATTGATGCCTTGCCAAAGAACTACACTAACTATTGTAACAGGCTCGATAACGAGGCAGAACTGCTTCCCCATATTATTAGCTTTGCTAAGAATTGTGTTTTCTACCCTCTTTTTGCTGGTATTAATGCATCTCCTCTTTCTCCATGCAGAGAGCAGCCAGCTGTCCCCCAAACGAGTAGTTAGGAACAGAGACCCAGACACAGAACATTGGTCCCGGGAGGCTCCAACATTCCTGGTCAGTTATGAAACTGCAGACCTAGAAAGGTTAAACCAAAAGCCCATTATACTCACCCAAAAGGTGTCTCAAGATGGTAAAAATTCCTTAATTTTACTGCAAACTTCATGACATCACCAGTTCTCCCAACTCCCCAGTTCTGTGTGAACGCGTTTGCACAATTATAGACAAAAGCTGAAAAATGTGTTAGGTGTGGCCAAAAGGGTTCAAAAACCAGAAGACAAAGACTATTTAAATTATTATTTTGGATTCTAATTTATGCTTTGTAATGCCTAAAACTGTCAATACTGGTTTTGTTTGTTTCAAGAAAGCTTCAACAGTGAGAACACTAAACTGGGTTTCTTCCCAAGCTCAGTCTGTCACAAATAAACAAGAATATTACCAAAAAATTGACTACGATAATAAATGAAGACAGAGATGCTCAGACTCCTCCACTTTCTCTATTTGGATACCTCTGATGGTAGCTGTGTTTGGGGAACATCAGACTGGGCAGCACACATGCAAGGCTCTTACTTAGTTATGGCTCCCGCACACACACAATAATTCAGGGTCTATGACGTGAGTGAAAACCAAAACTGGGTTAACCCAACAAATTAAGATAAATTTCCCTTGTTGTTGCTCTCTGCTGAACCAGCGAAACAGAAATGGATGACTGGCTCTGACAGTGGCCATCAGAACAAAGTCCCACTTTATAATGACCAGATGCCCTTAATATGATGCCCGTTTGTCTCACGCACGTGGCTACTCCCGCGCTGACACCCCCGGGTCAGGCTCTGGGGGTTGCTCTGCAGGACTGCAGCCTCTTCAGCTGATTTTACAAACATACCCCACCCCTTCTGAACCCAGCAGTAATTGTCGAGCTAACTGCAACAGCAAAGAGTTTGAAAACAACAGTTAATTCTGTTGGATTGCTTTGCCCTTACTTTGATACAGTCATTTGGAGCAGCTCCCCTGCAGAACCCGTGGCGAGAACAAGAAGAGCCGTTTGGAGGGAGCTGTTAACACAAACAGCCTGACTCAGTTCAGCTGATGCACATTCCTCCTGACTGACTGTCTAAACAGTCACTCCCAGTGGCAGGACCTACATCTTCCTTTTAAGGGGAAAAAATGTTTTCACAGGAAAAATTAAGCGTTCGAAGCCTGTGCGTATCTCTGTGCTCTCAGTGACCAGCCTCTCCTTTAAAAACACCTTCTCCTCGCATGCAAAACAACTTCTCCCTTCTTAATATAAAGTTGTTCCTCTTTTTTAAGCACAGCCACTGGTTTTCTATCAACACCCTGGCAGATTCAGGTGAAACATCCTATTGTATTATTTTTCACACCAAAGAGAACTAGTTTTCCAAGGCATTAGGACAACTAAATCTGAGAAAAAAAAAACCACGGCTGAGAAAGATCAGGCAGAACTTACAGGCTGCAGACACCACTTTACAGCTCACACTGGTGGCTGACAGTTCCTAGTCCTTCAAATTTCTTTTCCTGCATTTCTGAAAAGAGGCTGTTAGAAAGGGCTTAAGACTGGAAAGCATATCATAACAAAAACTTCTTGTTCTATCGACACTAGATAAGGAAGGAGTGAACACTGGTGCTTTGCCTGCATGTTGGATGAAGGAAACAGGATTTCCCTCTGCTACTCCCTGAGCAAGATCCCAAGGAAATGTTTCTAATAATAGGAAATTACTATATAAGGCCAGATCAGCACTAAACCGTTTGCAATCTGGAAAAGAAGAACACACAAGAGTACCAAGGAGGGACACAACAGGGCTCTCCACACAGGGTTCTGGGGGAAGACAGTAACCTAAGGTTCCCCTCCATAGAGATGAGCAGCATTAAACCTGTGTCTCCTCTCTCCAGATCAGAGAGAGGCTTCTCCTACAGCCCTAAACACAAAAATTCATGCACAAATGAGAGCTGCTGTGTCACTTTTCTATCACGCCCTTGCTTTTCTTCATGAGAGGAGAAAGACAGACAGAACAGACTTGTAAATCTACATGATAGCTTCTGCAGAGCAAGGCTGAGCACAGCTCAGAGATGGAAAGGGCATGAAAAGACACAGCCACATCCTAAGGTATGATGGAGCCAGTGCTAGTACCCAAGGAAGGCTGAGAGCTCCCTCCTGCCCTTCCCAGGCAGCAGCTCCACAGAGCACAGGGCTGTAAAAATGCTGGACACCCGTGGAAGGAGCCATTTGACTGAATTTTCAAAGTGCTCCCACAGAGCTATGCTCCAGCAGCAACAGTTGGATGTGGCTGCAACAAGCTGGGGAGGTCCCAGCAGAACTGTCAGCCTGTCTGGGGTTGTAACTGTAGGTCCAGTGCACACTTTTTACCATCACTTCAGCAGCCACGAAACCTGTAAGCCCAGTTAAAGACAGATTTTCCTCCTTCACATACAAATGAAAGGGAGTTCCTACAACAATGCTCACACAGACCTCGTTTGGATGAAGTGATCTAACTGGAAGGTTTCCCTGTGAGCCCCAGTGAGGGGTCTCTTTCCATCTCTGCTTTGTCTTTGGGTAAGGCCAGAAGCTCTCAGGTCCCTGTCAGAGCAGCTTGCTGAGCAAACACAGCCCGACACAGTCCCATAGCTGCCACAGAAACCAGTACAATATAAATTCCTAGACAGGTTTATCATCCAGATTTTTTTTTCTGACAGCAATAGATGTTTGTGACAAAAATGTACAATTAATTTTGTATCTGTAGCCTGCTACACTCTCTTCTGCCTACGAACGCAGCCCCTGCAGAGCTTCCAGAGGAACTTGAGGCCAAATCCCAGCCAAGATTTTCAACGTGTTGGCTGGTAAGAGAGTTCCTTGAGCTGAAACAGTCAACTTGCCACAGCAGAGTCAGGCTGAGAGCCTTAAAAAAACCCCAAGCTTGGCCACCCTTATGAAAGGCTCCTTGATGAGACAGTAAGAGTTCTCACGGCAGAAGCTTCTACATCACAGCTTCAGGAGCTTCCCAATCCTGATGGGGAGGTGGCTGAGGTTTACAGTGCCCTGTGCTGCTCCAGAGGATTGCTCCAGGGTAACCAGGCTCTCAGGTAGGTTCTTCCCTAGGCTCATACCTTGTCTTGTCCCCATACTACCTGGCCAGAAAAGGGTGTGCACTCAAGGGTGTGTCCAGCTTCCCAGGGCATACGGCAATTCCGTCCCAAGAGGATGTTCCATATTTGACTTATCTTTAGGGACATCTTGATTTCTGAAGATTTTTAAACTGACCTTTAATTTTTGTCCAATTAAAGACGTCACATTCCTGCCTGCACAACGAGGGGTCAGACAAGTGCAGGCAACAGGCAGGGTTTTTTCAGAACCAGTTAACATAAGTGGTTATGATTCTTAGAGAAAACCAACTACAAGGAAACCTGTATATTAAATACCTTTATGCCTCTTTTCTCATGTAATAATTATAAAGCAACTTGGAAAGATGGCCTGTGCTGGTATTGCTTGTGGTTGGTGGTATCTGAAAGGTAATTTTGAATAAAACAATGTTTTGGGAACTAGCTCCCTGTGCATTTAAGTCACTCTGAAATCTCAGCTTTAAGCCTGGACCCTAATGCTGTTGTCCTCTACTTATTTTTCATGCCAAGTCAAAGGATGCAGTTAGTAAGTTGTTTGTTCAGCTTCAAAAAGTCTGCTCCAGGAGAAGTAAGATATTTGTCTTGGCTCTACAAAGTGAGAAGAATTGCAGGTCTGGGACTACGAGTCTGGAAACAGAGACCAACCACTCCTACTAATGTTACACCGATACGACCCCAGGTTTCCTCCACATCAATAATAATCATAAAATTCTTCTCTAAATATAGGAATTGCCTGTTTAGACCTGCTGACACCAAAACAGTGAGTTTAAGCTGGGTGATCTTCTTTAGTGGGTTAAATCTGAAAGCTCAGGCAGGGAGTCTGAGGGACGTTATTCTTCATTGTGTCAACACGTATCATTTTACAGAAATCCAAATAACAGATTTATCTACTATATCAGACTGCTTTATAGGAAACAACTCAACTTGGCTGACTTGTCCCATGCCACCCTTTTTTCTTCTAATTGACAACTTTCAGCAATGCAGTTTTGCATTAAAACCAACCACACCCAAACCCAGACCATTTGGGCCTGTGAAAAAATAGTTTAAAAAGGAAATACTTCCCTTCAAAATAGCCAGATGAAATTGTTCCTGTGAGTTAATGTGAAGCTTTTCCTTCTTGTAAAGTCTGAATAAAGCTATTGTTGAACTCCTGGTTTGCTGTCAAAACCATGAACTTTCCTGCTATGTGGAGACTGGAGCACAGGTAATATCTAGATTGTATCACTATATTCAAGCTTCCAAGGTCAAAAAAATAAAGGCTAAATGGCCAAAACTTTCCTGAAAAGCACAGGACAGAAGATAATATATGGAATACATTTACTGAAATTCTGGGGTTGTTTTTTTTTTACAAAATAATTTGTACATGAGTGATGCCCCAACAACTACCCCTACCCCTCGACTCCTGTTGCTGTAATAAATTTTCTAGTATGGAAAGCTTGTAGCAGCAACAAGATGTATGATTTATACCCCAAATTTAGGGAAATATTGCTGAGAGCACCATTTGTACAATGGCATCTGTCATGGTTTTGTTCCATGCAATGTCTATAGGTTTCTAAGGATAAAAAACCAACAATGCACTAATCTCCAAGTATTCTTGTGACATTTCACTCTGGTGCCAGAAGCTGGTGATACCTGAGAGAAACAAGATCTCCTTTTCCTTCTGGGTGTGACTCTTTTTTAGTGCAAACTTTGCAGTTTGCTCACAGCATTGCTGACTGCTGAGTGGAGCCAAGTTCTGGGAGCCCAGAAAAAGGGCACATTCAATGCTTTAGACATTCAAAAAGTGGAGTGGTTTTTAATTGGATGATTTATAAGTGTAGAGTTTACAGGCACAATTTGTACTTCCACTACTTTTTTTTCCTTCTTCCCCCCTTCTGTCCCAAAGTGACTTTGTTGGCCTAAGGCAGGCAGTTATTTTGGGATAGTGAAAAAGTTATAAATAAGTTCTAATAAAACAATTAGGAATACATATGGTACTGAGCTTCTCTCAAACCCTTCTTTGTGAGGGAACAAAGAGCATTTTACATTTATGGTGATGGCACAAGGCCCCTATGAAAAGTTGAAGGGTTTCAACAACAGTCTGGAGTAAAACTAGATCATGAGCCCAAAATAAGAATATCTGAGGATCTGCAGAAATTCCAGATTATGCTAAAAGAAATGGCCTAAGCACTTTCCAAAAGCAGACACAGGGTGCAGACTGGCTGTTATCTGGCAGCATGTCAGACTTGAGGGCTGGCAACCAACAGGAGCACGTGGGCAGATGATATTGCAGCTGGTTTATGTCTGAGCTGCTTCCCTTTACCCTCCCTGTCCTATTGCTGCTCAAAAGGAGGGAAAAAGCCACCAGATGAAGGGTATTGTCTGAGGTAATCTCCTTCTGACCAGCCTGACAGGACCCCAAAGGTCCCACAGTTAATGCTTCTGTGAATTGCAAACATTTTTATCCTAAAATAGATATATCCTCAGTTAACAGCAAACAGGGAAAGACGAGTTGCCATCATGCTGACAAAAGTATTCCAGGATGCCTGGAAAATATAGACATCCCACATCCATCAGCATCAGCTCATCAAACCAGCCAGAATATTGTTTTCCAACATTTAAAAATGGATACTCTTACTGAATCAAAGCTACACTAAATCAAGATTTGTTAAGGAAGTAATCACACTGATGTTAAATAAAATAAAATAAACCATTGGCTTGCAATTTAGTAATTCCCCTCTGAAGCACAGGGAATATCTCATCTCCAAGAGGTGGTTTCAGCTCCCTGCTCAGGCAGAACTACACTACCCTGTTCACAGCATTTTCAAGATTTTCTGCATTATCAGGGACACAGATTTAATCAAAACCAAAATACACACTAAAGAATAATCAAGGAGCCCATTCCTTTGTGGTTCTCGGGAATGCATGTTCCACATCTGGATAAACATGGGGCTATGCAGTGAATGGAAACATTCCTTCCCCAGCTGTGGCTCCATCCAAGTCCTTCCTTTCTTTCTCTCTCTGATTTACTTATAGCCCTACATTGGGTGGTTGAAAAACTCCATGGATCCTGCTGAGGCAGACAAACTTGGCAGTCACAGGCAGGCCCAGCAAACTTCCTACTGACCCTTTAGATCTACCATACAAACAGAAACTTCTTCTGGACAGTGATCTCAAACTCACACGAGAGATCCTGAAGGGATTATTCCCAGAGCTCGTGTTACTTGGTTGTGACATTAACAGAAATGCCAACTGTCCCACAGAAGAGGACCACCAGAAGAGGAGGACCAGCACCCCTAAGAATAAGAGATGGGAAAGGAGAAGCATCCACTTCTGCTGATGAAGATAATGAGTAAATCCTCCAAAAGGTGAAAGGTGTCCTTCTGGCTTGAAGGCCAGAAGTGTGTAGGTGGGAGTCCTTTCCACACTGGGACACATCTAGAAATGCACAGACGTGGAGATCTCATGGAAGTTGGATATTGTTTGATCTTTTGTTCTGCTGCTGTCTGAGCAAACCCTACTGTCCATGGCAGCCCAGATGACAACAGGAACTGTCAGAATCTCATCCCAGTGGGAAGTGAACACTTCCCTTCCTCTGATTTGACAAGTACAGATACTCTAGATCCCCTTGGGGAAAGGGAGAGAACCTGAGCCCCACTGAAAGAAGGGGCCAAGAGTCTCCAGAAGAGGTGTCTCCCATGGAAAATCAGCACATACCATCAGAGATTATAATGTAAGAAATACACACAAAATGCAGGCAGCAGCTTTGGCTCCTTTCCTTACATTTTCTGTTCTAACAGCCAGGGCAGCATCATTCACTGCTGCAGAAACAACACGAGCCCAGCCTCAGCCACTCTGCAATAGAGAGAGGAGACTGCCAAAAGATGAGAGCAGATACAGTGCACACAGCAAGCCCGACATGAATCCTGCTCCACTGAGGTCAGTGGGAGCTCTGCCATCAGCTTCAGAGCTGCTGGAGCACACCTGTGGTATAAAAAACAGGTCAAACTCTTTTAGGTCACTGAAAGACAAAGAAAAGCAACAAAACCTGAGGGTTTGTTTCAGGCTCTTGTTTGTACGGCTGAATTACACAAACAGAAGGACACAGGGAAGTTCATCACTGTAAATTATTGATCCACTGCTTTCTAGACATTGAAACTGGTAATTAAACAAATGGTAAAAAGATACTTCATCAATTATAGAGGTGCCACTTTAAATTACACTTGCTCCAGGATGAATGCAGCACAGAGGTTGGGTACTTCTTCCTGCTGGCTTCTCCATCAAAATCCTCACCAAAACACCAATTCTCTCCTAGTGCTGCTTCAGAGCTGCCTGCTCTTTGCACATATTAAACTAGATAAGGGGAAATGATTGGTGAAACTAAACCTCTCTTTCACACAATGTCCAGAAAGCACGGTCCCGTGGGCAGGAGAGAAGTTTTAGGGCTAAGACCAGTGAGATCCCTTGGCTGCTCAACAGGATTAGTTATAAGGCCATAAGTCAAGGCCACAGCCCCCTCTCAAGAATCAGATCCAAAAGCAAGTTTTGTCTACCAATAGTTAATTGTGAAATCTGTGAAGTACTGGGCAGACATTTGATACTTTTAGAGAATACATACATGTACACACCCTCCACAGCCTGAAATAGCACTGGCAAGCTGCTTCTGGAGCAGTATGATGACATCAAAGATACCCTTTTAAGCAGAAATCATGTCACAACCATAACCACTACTCAAGTTGATAATTTTTCCTATCAGGGTGCACACTTTCCTGCATCAAGCTTAAATTTACCTCAATTTCACGTGATAAATATTATATGAATGTAAAAATATACTTGCTCTAATACTCATTTTGAAACAAAAACAACATCCAAAGAAGAGCTTGGCCATCCTGCACTTACTGGCACAGCCACTTAGAACCATTATTACATCTCTCAAATAGGTTTCACTCCGGGAAAGCATTTATTGAAGGTTGAATTCATCAATTGATTGAGGTAGAGCAGGCAGCATAAATACTGTAAGTAAGAGGCTGTATATGCAGCATAAGCAGACAGTGTAAAAGCACATGCAAAAAACCCAAACTAGCAGGTGGGCACAGTTGGCTTCCTTCACTGAGCAGAAGCACCAGTGAAATAGTAATGCCAGGAGGCAGGATCAAAGAAACAGAAGTTACTGGTGGAGCCAGAACAATCCTGGAAGTCAAAACAACTTGGGTTTGCCATGGTGAAGTGAAGAAGGGATGGGATACCCAGCTGGGAGTTGAGTTCAGAGAGGAAAGAGAGGCTGAGGTGATGAGCCACAGGAATATGCTGTGGGAGCTGGAGGTGAATGCATGATGGAGATGAATGCATGATGGAGATGATGGAAACAGGCATAGTGGGAGATGAGGGCCGGACAGTAGAAGTTCTGTGAAGGGAAGAAAACCAGCTCTTGGTAGGGTGCCAAAGGAATTAAAAGGCTGAGCTGACTTTGCCTACTGCTCCCCAAATAATGAGGCTGAAGCTCAAGGAGAGCAAGCTCTCCTGTGGGCCTGGTGCCAGCTGCTCTATGAAGCTCCCCTTGCCTGCTGTAAGGAGAGTTACACAACCCAGGGCTTTATGAATAAGCGCCCGGTGTCACCCTGTCTCTGCACCAGCTCCTACCTGCACAACAGCACTTGTGGGAAACCTTAGGAAGAGTGTCTAAGAGAGATAAAGCCTTTGAGTTGCAGACGAAGCTGCCAGCCCTCATTTGCAGCTTGTCAGAACAAGTCCTTCTTGAAGTCAGCAGCCTGGAATGAAGAGAATCTGGCATTTGTGCTGTATGTACGGTTCAGACAGGGCGGAGCGGCCGGCTTTAATCATACTTTCCACAATGGGGAGGGAGGAGAGGGGGGGAGTGGCAAATACAGTGAGTGACAGGAGTTATCTGCTCTGTATTCACTAATTCCTCCTCTCTGGCTTTGTATTTCAAGCCTGACAGCCTCTCCTGCTCCCACTAGCCCCTAGAGGAGGAGGGGAAGGGCGAGCTCGGGGAACTGGAATTTGAGAGTCCCTTCACATTCTCAGGATTCCTGGAGCCTGTGACAGGCAGTGCAAAGGCAGCACACACTTGTCTGGTGATCTGACAAATTCTGGAGAATTACTGGAACAGCTGATGGCTGACAGGAGCAGCTACATGCAGGTACTCCCCTCCCTGCAAAGCTGAACCCCACTATTCCAAAATATGGGTGCCTCTGCTGCTCCAGCTCACCTGCTGGGTGACAACCTTTGTGTCTAGGGTACACATTTTAAAGCTGTTTCTTCAATTGCCTTTTGCCAGAATGTCTATTTTCTGGGAAAAGAAAAAAAAAATCAATAGTGCATCTAAAAATATGGGCAACTGCCAAGCATTTTTAGCTTTTATGAAGCCTCTTTCACCAGAGTGCTAGTATGGTATCAAAAAGGAGTAAAGCTCCAAAACAGTTTATTCCAGCTGCCCACTATATGGTAACAACAATACTCTAAAGAATTCCAGTTCAAGCCACTTTTGGTTGCCTTCTACCCTCACAATGAGGCTTCAGTCCACTAAATCCCAGGGAGCTTCAACTCCATCTAGAAATAGCCTCTTGGAGGTTTCTGTTGCAGGATGGCATTCCTAAATTTTGTTTACTTGGGTGCCACTGCTGGTGGTGACAGCAATAGCAGCTACAAATCGTAGGAACCCATGTGTATGCCCAGAAAGCTCACACGTCCAGATCCAACCTTCAGCACAAAAGGTTTTGGCAGCAAAATGAATTCCTGCTCCCTCACCCCCTCTGTGTTGATCACAACATCAGGCTCAGCTCCCACAACACAGCACCCGTGTCCCACTGCCCTACACGTACCCCTTGCTAAGAGTCCCACGGGGCCCAAAAGGCCTTTGAGCCTTTACCATTGGGAAGTGGAAGAAGTGTCTCTGCTCCAGAGAGAGCAAAACGCACCAGATATCAGTGCCTGAGCCTGACTCAGGCTGTGCTCCCTGCTTTCCTGGCTTCTCCCGTGCTGCTCAGGCAAGAACAGCCCCCAGCTGCTCCTGGCTCAGCATCTAAGTGTTTACCCTGGGTCTGTACCAGGATTTATCAGTGCCTCCCCCTGCCCGCCCTGATAGCACCTTAGTGAGCAGCAGCAAGGCAGGCACTCCACAGCCAGATGGTTACTGCACTGCTCAGGAGCTATCACAAGTGTTACAGCTTGGGAATGCCCATTACAAGTGGAGTAGAGGTAGGGTATTCTGTTTGTAAATCATAAGGAAGCCAACGTTTAGAAGACAGCTAATTACCACTCCTGTCCCAAACAGCCACAGCCTGGGAGGTTTCAGTGCCAATCAGCCCACACACCAGGGTACAAAAGTCCCCCAGGGTGGCTGCAGAACCTTCTAGCAAGCTCAAACTTCTCACTGCCACTGACTTCAGGATCAAAACCCAGCAGCCTAAGAAGAGAATGGCTACACAAGCCATCATTGCCCCAGCATTACATTACAGCCACTTCCCCAAGGTGAAAAGAGCACAGAGAGTGTCCTCAGAGGTGCCAGAGTTCAGTCCCAGGCTGCTGTAAGTTGACCTCCACAGCTGACATTGCTGTGATGCAGCTCATCCTCTGTCTCCAGCTGTGCTTGTCCTGGCCCTGTCCCTCCTGTGCTGGGACCAAGATCTGTTCAGCTCTGACGAGACAGCTCAGGGAACTAAACAAACAGAAATATTTTTTTTTTCCTCATTATTTTTCTCCAATTGATTCACCAAAGGGTGAAATAGCTCCTAGTGCAGGCACAAGGCAGGGAGTGGAGAACTACAGCAAAACTAATTTAAATAGAACTTCATGTCAGTATAAGATTATCTTGGATACAGGTGGAATACATCTTCTTGGCAGACAAGGAAAGAAAGGGCAACAGTGACAGGGATGAAGCTTTAAGACTCTCTGGCTGCCTGCTTCATCCCCTGCCCTTTACACACATACATACCTCCAAAGGTTTAAAACCTTGCCAAGTGATGCAGTTATGTTATCACCACCAGCAGCCTCCAGGAATGACCCCAGAGGCTACAGACTGGCAGCTGTAGTGTTCCATGATCAGGAAATCAGCAACACAGGTCACTTACCCTGACACGTGTGTGGACATCACACCAGATCTGCCAGCAGGAACACACCACCTACTACACTGCTCTGCTACTCAACAAGAGTGTGAGCAATGGACACTTTTTGGCAGGTGCCTTAGAAATAAGAAATGATGCTGGACTCCAGTTGCCCAGGGGTAGGAGGGGGAACCTCTCCTCACACACTCATCACTGTGCCAGTCACCGACCCAAATGAACCCTCCCACTCCCTATCAATCTGCCAATCTCAATCCAGCCCACACTAAACACTGATTGATTTTCTACTCTGATGAGCACTGTGTGGCATTTGTGTTGAGTAACCATTAGCTCAGATAAGTGCTTTGCAATTAAGATAATTTGGGCTGGGGCCAGTGAAAGGATGGCCTGAAAAGCACTTTGGAGAGCTCAGCACAGTGCTAGGGGGATTAACCAAAGAAAAAACCTTCTCAAAACAGAAGGCCAGGTACCAAGCTGACAGCTACTTTTAGACCTTTCTATCAGAACTGATCTTTCCAGCCTATTGAAAATAAACAGCAAGATTTGCCACAACAAAACTCTTCCTTGAAAACTAACAGCTTGCTTGTACACTGCTCAGAAAAGATTTCTTTCCAGGCACATGCACTTAACCTGCAGCAACACTGATCTCCTTCCACTCAGGTGGCAACGTGATCCTTGCACAGATGTTACCTGTTTCTGATGGCACAAATGTGTCCAGTGACAACCAGCCAACCTACCTGAGGCCTCTAGGAAAAGCTAAACAGCTACAAGAGCACAGCTTTGAATTCCATGGCCCTCAGCCTGGACATAGCTCACATTCTCATCCCACGCAGAGCCACTCTGCAGAGTTTTCCTCCCAGTGCAACCTGGGCTGGGAAAGTGGCTTGGGCAGCAGTGGTTGGAATGAGCTCCCTTATGACCTCACCTAGACACAGGATCAGCAGCACAGAAAGAGGCACTTGGCAACCTGTCAGGTTTCAGTTCAAAGAGGTGGATCAAACACCCCCTTTTGAGCTGCAAGTTTTTACGTGCAGGACTCCACATCTCTTGCAACATTTCCTCTTCACATGGTGCCCTCATGACCAAGCTGCCAGAGCAGCCCTCACTCCAACACTCACCACCACACAGCCCCTGCTCTGATAGATCCCACCAGGAGACCAGAGAAAGGCTTCAAGGTGGCCACTGTCCACAGCAATCTCCAGGAAGAGCAGCTCATCTTTGACTCATTTTCTATTTTTGTTTTGCTCTTATTTTATACTTCTTCCTTGTATCAGGACACATCCCAAATCAGATTAGTTTATACTTGAGACAAATAATGTCTGAAAGCTTTACCCAAGTAGATAAATGGTCCATAATCATCAACCCAGTAATTATATCAGGCAAAAAGAGAAGATATTATGCTCACATCATTATGTTAGGGAACCTAACATGTTTGTTTTAGAAATACCTCATAAAAGTGCATAAATTATCCCTTCTATTATCCCCAGTTCCTCCTTGCTTTCTCCAATCTCTGCATAAACAGTCAGGAGTGCACTGCTTCTTCTATGAATTGAGGAGACATCTTTTTGGTGATCTTAAGGACAGTATTTTAAGGTAGACAACATCTAACTGACAGGCAGCACTACTGCTCATCTATACTTGTGTCATAACCAAGACTTCAAACAATGTAAAGACATACTTTCTGCTGGAAACCAAAATTGTAAGTGTGGAAACTAAGCACCCACTGAAATAATGAGAGCCAAGATAATGGGCATTTGCCCCTAAGCTATTTCATAATTTAATTTTCACAATTTAATTTTCTTCAGCTAGATATCTGTGGATCCACTACTTCAGGAGAATGCAGAGGCAAAAAGGAGAGCAAAATAAGATTGGTGGGATCAATGACACAGGCTTATTTTGGCCTCCCAACCTTTTCTGCCTCCCACGCTGCCTTATCCTCCTCAAATTTTTCCAACCTTCCCTTCTTCCTGGCCTCTCCTTTTCTTGCTGACACCCCACACCATTTTAGCCTCCTTCTTTTCAGTCTCTGCTTTTCCCATTGGTCTTCCACCTCGTTCCAGCTTCCACTTTTCTTTCTGGCTTCCCATGTTTTCAGTCTCTGCCTTTCTTTCAGACTTTCACCCCTTCAGCCAGCACAAAATATTCAACCCCCCTTAAAGTTATGAATATGTAAGTTCCTTATCCAATCAACAGTGTCTCACCTCCATATGTGCATCCAGACTTAGACTTCTCCTACACTCCAAGCTCTCACTTCCAGCCACACATCCTGCAGCCACAACAGCAGGGTTTTATGCTGGCTCCCTCTGTAACTCCAAATCCTGCCAGGACTCTCACAGCACTGTGCAGTTAATTGTGTTAATGGAGGGACAAAAGTTAAACATGAAAAACTCTTGAGATGGTAAAAGTCAGAGTTTCAGAGCAACACTCTCGTAAGGTTCAGGGGTGATGCAAATCCCCATCATGCTTGTTTAAACAACTAATAGATGTTCTAGCTTTGCCAACAGCTCCATAAACTGCTGTTCCCTGTCCCTATCCACCAGCTTTCCAGACAGATCAGCAAGATTAAAGTTAGAAATCATCTGCATTCCCACAGAGCACTGTGATCAGGCACGCAAAAACACTTTGTACTTCTCTGCAGAACTTGCTTTTGACCCCTCCTCCCCCAACTTTACCAGTAACAAATCCAAGCACAAATAAAATGGGCATTTTGGAAGCCAGATATTTTGGACCTGCCCTCATTTTCACACCAGACCTTAAGTTTTCCTTTCTATTTTCGAAAAAAAGAACTTGTGACTTTAGGAGAAATCAAAAAGACACATTTTGAATATTCAAAATGTGGTGTCTGATTTCCTTAAGAAATGTGATAGGTGCTTTGTTTTGTCTGTTGGTTTTGGAAAGGTGCAACAGATACAAAAGCAGTTCTTTGTTATACATTATTATGTTTTCCCAGCAATCATATTGCTCTGAATCTTCTCTTCCAAGCTGCAGTGTTTTTTTAATTACGTGGGACTTAGCAGCTCTGAAGGAAAATGCAAAAGAACTGACCACAGGATTCAGAAAAGCCTGAATTTAAAAGGGAGATGTGAAATCTCTTCAGAAGTTACATTTTAACAGGCCAAGCACTCCTCCCACACTGTCCCTCACACTAGTCAGGCAGGCTTGGCTGCCCCCACTTCATTCCCACATGAACAAGCTGGAGAAACCCTGTTCAGTGCATTGTGTACTTGGCATCTCTTGCTCAGAGCACCAAAAACCCAACCCCAGATACAAACCCTGGCTGCTGTGACAGTCATGGGCAGGTAGAACGTTACCTGTGACATGTGTGACAAAATAATTGTACTAACACTAAACTGCAGATAAAGCTGCTCTCAACTGAGCTTCAGTGTCACATCAAACAAGGCAAAAGAAACACCTATTTTGCTGCCTAAGCTCCAGTGCTGTCAGAGGGAGAATTCCTGCCTTCCTGGTGCAAAGGTGTGGCTTTCCCTCCCAAGATGCAGAAGAAGTGACTCTGAACAGCCTCCAAAAATCCTAAGAGTGTAAGACAACCTGTTATTTAAAACAACAAGACGTGTGGGTCAGAACAAAGCTTTCTGCTCTCTAATTTGGAAGGTTCAATAAAACTCAAGGAAAAAAAAACCCAACAATGATTTTGTGCAATAATCTTCCCTCATCTCCAAACTGCACCATGGGATGCATCAACCTTTGCTGCAGAATAAAACTGGAGCTGCAGAAATACTACTTTTAATGCAACATTTTGTGGTGTTGCAAATATATATAAGTTTTTGGTTTTTAAAAGAATGTTGATTATAGTGTGCTGCCTTGTAAAGTAGGGAACTGCATATTTTAGTTATTAAAGCCAGCAAACAGGTCTGGCTGTTGAAAGTCATTTCCCTGAGTAAACAATGACTCAGGGTGGACTATATAATGTAGAAGTTATTAGTTACTGTTAGCAAGCTTCAAAAACCCAACTCGCAACACTGCACAAAGACGCATTTCAGAATGGAAAATATTTTTCCTCCTACTTCTAGGGTTCCAGTTATAGTGTTTCAGTGGAATTTAATTTTCTAAAAAGCTAAACAGATCACTATCTCCTTATTATACAACTGGACATTGACTTAGCTGGACCCTTCAGCCATGACAAACAAGGGGGGGTGAGAGAGCTGAATTCACCCTCTTTTCTGTTCTCAGTTTCTCATTATAACCCTGAAGTAAAGATGATTCTTTCTCGGGCAGGAATATCCCATCTAGAGCAGGCAGCAGGTGGTAATGAAAACAGACAGAGAGACAAGAATAAAATATTGGCAATGAAGAGAAAAAAGCAATTGCAAGCTCACCAAAATCCTCTGACAACCACCACTCCCTGCTTGAATTACAGCTCCTTCAATAATCCTCCTTTTCATTAGTAAAATGGGCAAATACACCTGGAGATTGTCAGCTGGCATAAGGCACCACGGATCACTCTAGCTAATGAAATGCACCCTCAGCTGCTGAGGCACAGAGATCTCCCTCTCACAGAGGCTGCTCTCCAGGTCTGGGCTGTCTCAGAGATTAGGACCACAACCCTGCATCACCTTTTGTAAGGGTGAAGCCTCTGATCAGGTGTAAGGACATTAAAAAGAAAGAGTCAAATATCCACGGTGAACTTTTGCCCGAAAAGTGCCTCTAAAAGAAATTACTGAATTAAGTTTTAAAGGCACTTTAAATTTAAAGGCCTTTTAAAGCAGTTATAGCTTCTAAGGCCCAGTCTGCACCCAGCAGCAAGGCTGAACCTGTGGTTTTGGCCACATGTATCTTTTTGCTTAGCAGCAATTTTAGAATATTCCTTTACAGAGAAAGAAAAAAAAACCAAACAAAGAACAACCAACAATCTGGTTAGGACAGCGTGGATGGAGGATTTTTTTGTCATTCATAGACTACCCAATTTCCTGGCAAAAATCACAACACGTTTTGTCCTAACATTCTTTGCCACCAGCAATGACACTGCCCCTTTGGTAACAAAACCTTCCAGCCTCTGCAGGCTGCTGGGGCCTCACCACCTACAAGGCAAACACCACTCCAAAGGTGCTGCCAAATGCTAAAAATCTCTGTCCATTTATTATCAGCTGCTGAAGTGAATGACAGGAAGGGTGGTGGCCAAGCTGGACCAAGGTCAATGTACTGGTTAAAGGGCCACAAGTGTCCTGGTGAAGAAAAGCTAGCTGGTCACTCACTGTGACCAAGTGCTTTCCTAAAGAGAACTGCCAGGCAGAGCTATCCATGCATGCAGGAATGCCAGAGGAGTTCTAAATGCTAACCTTGTATTGCCTTCCAGTACAGGAATTCAATATAGGTCACTGAAGATAGATGTTAACAGAAAAGGTTCTGGCTCTGCTGTTCCTTATTGTATTGAAGAGTATTTAAATAATGCATGGCAGGGCTTTGAAGAACACTAGACCTTCCACCCCCACAGAATGTGACTCAGTTGTAACAAATTACTTGAGATTTCTCCACTCAGAACCTTCTGTCCAAAGAAATTTTGTTAGCCTTTCACATCTACTTATACTGCTTGCTTACATTTTATGAATGCTTTCTGGGAAGAGCTGCCCACCTACTCCCCTAATGCATCAACAAGGAGAAAAGCACGCAGAGGAGGGCACAAAATACAGGGCAGGATATTTTCCAGCAGAGAGATCATGCAATGTAGACAGGGGCACAGTGAAAGCAGCTCCCTCCAGGCAGCAAAATAACCGTGTTACCATCTCACAGAAAGACAACCCATGCAAACCTCATCCACCAGAGCAGATGATAGAAGGCTAGATGGATGGTTTCTGTCAAAGTCAGGGATTGTAATCCCCATCAAAGCCAACCACATCACTCAGGAGATGGTTACAAAGCAGCATGTAACACAGGAGAACTCCTGACAGGAGACAAACACAGGTTATCATTGCTCTGTGCAGTCCTCACCTGGTCCCAGTTGCTTCCTCCTGTGCCCTGGGATTCTCTGTGCAGGAGGAGATGTCCATGTGCTCACACAATGAGCCAAGCTGGGAAACCACTCCAGATAAATCACCTATTTGCTTTGCCTACTCAGTTTTAACCTGGCTCAGTTCTGAAAAGTTAACTACATCTGACTGTCATCAATACAGGTAAGCCACAGCACAATAGAAATGGTTTTCCCCACAGTAGCATTTTAGAAAGGTACAAATACACCTTTATAAAAGGTTCTTTAGCCTGTATGAAAGGACAAGTGATTTAGTTACACTGGCACCACTTACAAAGGGCAGTAGGACACATCATCCTTAGGAAAACCCAGTGTACTCTAAGTTCTCCCCGCCCCCTTTCCTGCAGCACCACTAACACGTTGCATTTTCCCAAATAGAAATTTGTCCTCCAGAAGGCATTAGTTATCTGAAAGCACCCCATGAACAGTCCTCACCCATTACTCCTTCAAACTGGGAGGCAGAGTGCTCTAACCCAGTGCTCCTCAACATTTTGTATGCCAGGACTATTCAGAAGTGCCAGGTAAAAGCACTCGGCTGAGGGAGGGGGGCAAAGGTCTGAAACAAGCAGGAGCTTTAGTTTCTCCACAGCTCTGGGACCGTGGCCAGATGCCCCAGTTTGTTCCTCCTGCATTTGGGGCAGACTGGCCATTTTGACAGGGCCAGAGGAGTTGGTACCATTCCTAGAAAGCATGCAGCTCCCAACACAATAAGGATCCATCCCATAGCAACGTAATGCCACAAATAATAGAAAAATCCCAAATATCTGGCTAAGATCAAGACCATCTTAACTTTGCATAACAGTATCCACAGAGTTTGAGCTTATTTGTAGAAAAACTCCACCATATCTAATCTGTTATTAAACATCCTTGGCCCCAGTTTTGTACTGTCCTTCCCCCAGTGGGCTTAGATTAAACAAAAAAAAAAAGAAAAAAAGAAAAAGTCTTCTCCCTGGCTTGAATAATGTTGTCAGGATCTATATAATTTCTCTTACAGATGCTATAAATTCTGAAGATGCATCATAAATCACAGGTTTCTTTGCTGTTCATTATGCAGAAGAGAACAGAAATTGCACCCTGGATCCTGAGTCACATGGCATCTCTCACTCCTGTAGTAAATTATGATTCAGACTTTTTTTTTCTTTTAAAAACCAGATCTATCATTTATGTCATGATAAGTTAGGATAGCACACATAGTCTAGCACTCCATCAGTCCCCGCCAGTCAGAAGAGAAGATTTATATTTACACAGCTCCTCCCTAAAACACAGGATTATATCCAGTATCAAAACTGAAAATCCTTCAGTGTTATGACAGTGGTTGCCATATCAAGGCCTACTGTAAAAATTAAGAACTCATCAGTTCTGTAAGCCTAAGGCAGTTTCTAAAAGGTGCTGACAACTGGTAATTGTCTATTGCTCCAGAAGGAGATGAAAGAAAAATGCTTTTCTCCCCAGTTACTCTAAGATGTGGTTCTGCTTTCACGGCTTGTCCTACCAAGCAAATTTTCTCATTTGTTCTGTCTAAAACTAGGCAGCTGCCATCTACAAGTAGTTCCAGAGACAGCTTCTACCTCAAGCAACTGTCCTAGAAAGAATAAATACCAGAATAATCTCTGTATTGTATCACAGAATCATTTCTGTTCTCTAGTCATCCCAAACATGAGGATGCAGCTCAAGCCAGCTTACTTGGAAAGTTCAAGTTACTAGAATGAGACATTCATTCAGCACAGAGTCAGATTCCTTCCATAAATCACTGTCATGTAAAGCAATTAACTCCAGGTATATCAGAGAAAAGGGAAAACTGGCACAGAAAGTAGCACAGGAGATGGGAACCCTTGAGGCTTAGTGGGGACGCAGATCTGTGGTCTAAGCTGGAGAAGTTACAGTGTTTGACAACATCTCCACCTAGAAGAGAGGACTAAAACCACCGAGCTTTCCTGGTGAAGTGCTTTTAGGCACCTGTGCAAACACTGGCAAACGAGAATTACTCAGGCAAGTGCTACCCAGAGCAGGGCGGATCACCGGTAAGCACACGAGAGCACATAAAACAAGTTGTACATGGCCAGAAAGCCATTCTTGAGGAGCCTGAGGCAGGTGGTCCCTGACAGCCCGGCGGGGGCCCGGCCCCGTTTCAGCCCGGAGCAGCCCCCCCCCCTCGCCTCGCCGCGCCCCTTCTCGCTCCAGCCCCGGCAGGATTCACCCCGTCCCGGGCAGGAGTCCGGCGGGGAGCCCGCGGCATTCGGGATGCAACCAGGGAAGCGTTACCGGCGTGTCTTTAGCAACGTTACGGAAGGGGAGGGACGGAGCCGCGCCGCCGGCTCTGAAAGGGTCGTTTGTTTCTACCGTGAAAACTGGAGGAGTTTCCGGGAAGGTCGCTGACTTCAGAGGACCGGCCAAGCCTCGCCTGTCCGCCCTCCCCG